>JAWNLI010000482.1:0-372122 GCA_035042405.1 Drosophila demipolita
GGATAGAAAATAAAAATGCAGGTTGTTTAAAACGGGCAAAATAATAATGACAATCTGAAGTCTGGGGCACAATTAAGACTACAGTTGGCCAACAGTCTAAAAGGGTTTCTTTAATAACACTTCAGTATGTTGAAACGAATATTTAAATTTAACGAACGTAATAAATAAAATGGCGTTAAACCCAATGCGTTTTCACCAAGTTTAGCAATAAGACTACAATAATATGCTTAAATGCTGCCGCAGGCTAGATAGCCGGCCAGGATGACAGGTGTTGTAAGACTCATAGTAATAATACTATGTGTATTATTTTCAGAAAGCTTTTAAGCAAGCAGCATTTGGCATTTAAAATTCCCATTGGTAATATGCGAGGGCTCTTAGAGTATGACTCTATAGACACACTGAGACAGCGGCGCTGAGTTCGGTTTCCCAAGTTGGCCAAGTCAATAGGCGCCATCAACAAGCAACAAGCGAGGGCCCGCAAAGGAAACAACCTAAATTAAATGCAGACTACAAATAAATGTGTGTGTGTTTGTATGCATGCAAGTATCCGTGTATCTACACTTAGAAAATCTAAATCGAAACTAATTTTAATTTTAAACAAAAATTATATGGTTTTTTAAATTAAATTTAGAAACAATCAGTTGTAAATTATAATAAAACAGATTTTTAATAATTCACTTGATTTAACGAAAGACAAAACTTTTCGTTTTAAAAATATACTCTTTTAATTATCATGAATATTTTTTTATAATTTAGGTAGATTGTTTCTCAGAGTGCGTATTTGTTATTTTTCTACTTTGGTAATGTCTGCATTGGCGTGACCCACATGAATCACATAAGTCCATACCCGTACAGTTCTCCTTGCCCTTGCCCCTGCCCCTGCTGTTGCCCTTAGATGAGAGCGGCCTAAGCCCGAGCTGGGCACCCATCGATTGGCTTCTGCGGAGCTCAGATGTCGCACCATTACATCCAATAACAAATCGCAACAAAATCACAAAGAATCGAATTTAAAAGCGAATTACAATCAAATGTATTTAAGCACCAAGCCGACCAAAATCTAACCTCCAACTTTAGCAGCTGTCAAACAGGCACAACCAATACCCACAACCAACACACACCCAACTCTCAATCACATACATACGACCAGATGTCGAATGAGAGCCCCCCAATTGACTTTCGTTGAAACGAAATAAAACAGACAACAACCAGACACACATTTGTTGTGCGTGTGTGTGTGTGTGTGTGTGTGGATGTGCCGATTGTTGACTGACTCGATTGAACTTTATACGTATATTGTTGTTTTATTTTCGAGCTCATTTTTTTTTTATTTGGGTCTACATTTTTCATATGTGTCTTTTACTGTGGGTGGATGGCGTTTTTTATATAGTGCTGCTAGCGTCAAACCGTTGTATTTGTCGCCGACGGATGCTGTAAAGCTACAAACCCTGCAACACATACCTTAGTTTAGTGACACACACACACACAGGCACATATGCATGCGCACATAACCTCAAATAGGCCGTTACGAAAAAACGCAGCCACAAAGGCAACGTTGCATTGGCGAACATGGCAAAGAAAACAAACAAATAAGAAAAACCCAATGCTCCCACAAGAAATCATCGAAATTACCTCCCTGATGGACTTAAATAGGTTTTTTTTTTAGCAATAGCAGCTACCTGATTGTCGCAGCCATCAGCAAGAAAGTTTGAAGTGAATAAGCCATCATCTGGCTGAGGCGCCTAACGATAACAGACTTTAGCAGACCGTCCAACTTTTGAGTGGATATCATTGGCAAGTAATGCTCAATTTGGCCAAACTTGTGACTAAAATAATACTAATAATATTCATCTGCTTTATTGGACTATTAAAGTCAAAGTCACTTTTGAAAATGCTATGCCAAATAAATAAATTGTGAATAATTATTTGTTATAATATAATTGTACATATTTTGAGTTTCTTATGTATATATTTATATTTATATTATTTATTTAAAAATTTAAGCTTAAGTATAAAACCAAAAGTGCAAAAATTTTGTAATTTATATTGCTTCTATTTTTTATTTTTTTTTTGCATACTTCCAGCCGTCAGATATTTGTTTGTACATTGTATGTTTATTGGCACCACCAAGCAGGAAACTTGAGCACATATCCACTTACACACACACACACACACACTCTGGCATCGATATTGACTTGGACACGCACATAGGCAGGCGCATGAAAACCAATAAATATTGTTCATCCACTCGAATGCTTTTTAACTGAAAATCGTTGAACCCTTTGCCCCAACCTCCAAAACGGTGCTACAAACTACACCAGTGTGTGTGCGTGTGTGTGTGTGTGCATGTATTCGACGAAAAAGCAGCAAAAAACTACTCGTTGTATCAAGAAACAGATCGATGGCAAAGCCTCGACTGGCAGCAATACAACAACTCTTTGGAGTCCGGCTAAAATGCAAATAAACATTTCTTACGATATGCATTTCATCTGGTCCTACGTTCCACACAAAGCACAACACAACGCAACACAACACAACACACACATGCAACTGTACATATGCCAGGGCAACACACACTACAAGCTGGAAGCAGAAGCAGAAGTTAGGTTACCTCACACATGGGAATGCCGTTCATATTCGTCAAGGATGTCAGACAGTTATGTGGCTCGATGGGTCCTTAAAAGACCCTCAGCTGTCTGCTCAACGCCCTAAGCGACTTGTGCAACCATTTTTAACATTCGTCCTAAACATCAAATAGAGGTGGCTATTTGTAAGCACGATACACAGAATTTAAATGAAATCATATTTTATATATATATATTTATATTCTGTAATAAAAAAAAAATTCATATAATTGCTTGTTGTTTTCGGTGAACTCTTTTTTACATTTTTTGAATTATGTCTTTCGCAGCAGAGTAATTTTTTATCTGACTCCGAAATACATCGGAGTTAAAAATAGAAACTTAAAAACAATTTACAAGGAATTTATTTAAAAAAAAATATTCATTCCAAGAATAAAATTAACAGACTGCATATCCATATATACTTAACTTTGCCCATCATTAATATATAAAAAAGATTGACTCTATATTTTTTCTCCGCATCTTACTTAGGAAAGACCACCTCTAGTGCAATAGCCGGTGATGAATTTCCTTGTGCAAAATATCGCTGCAACAATTAATCATGGTGCCAAAGCTAAAATCAAGTAAAAGTTAAGAAAAATATTTATACAATCAGAAAAAATATATATTTATATATACATATGTAATATTTAAAATGCGCTCTCTTTGGTGATAATTTAGCTGATGCTGCAAAATAAATTATGTGTAGCTTGGGGCTTGATAAAAGCGTGACAAGCCGTGATTTCAACCGGGCGTCAGGGGAATTGAGTGCTGAATTTGAATGACAGTTTTGGGCGACGTAATTTTTAGCGCTGCTTTTGTTTTATTTAACTTGTCAGCTTGTGCTACTATGAGTGTGTGTGTGTGTGTGTGTGTTTGTTGGTTGCGATTGCAATAGCATAATAAATGAGGAACTTCAAAGGGTTACAGGGGCAGCCACTGCAATACTTGTTAATTTATTGCCTTATTGAAAATTCCCATCGATTTTCTAGCGACAAAGAGAGAAATGTAGAGAGAGAGAGAGGGCGAGAATCTCGAGAGAGAGGAAGAATGGGATGGTGGGGGTACGGTGTTGCAGCAACGTTGCTTTGTGGCGGCAACAGCAATAATAAATTTTCTAAATGTCATTAATCTTTTTTGCTGTTGCAGTTGCAGTTGCTGGACAAGATCTGCTTAAAGGGGCCGCCAAGGGGACCGGCTCTGACTCCGGCTCCAATTTTGACTGAGACTCTGGTTGTGCGCATATAAGTGTGTGTGAATGCGGTGTGCGTGAGCTGTGGGTGTGGGTGTGGCTGTCGCTGCTGGGGGCTGCTTAGTTAGCTGCCACTTAAGTTGCCGCTTGATTTCTTAGTTTGCAATAAAACAACGTAACAAGATATTCCGACTTTCCACACCACACTATATGCACGTGTGTGTGTGTGTGTGTGCAGCTACATTTTTGCGTTCACACTCGGCACTTTTTAGGATGGCTGGTTAGTCAAGGATTCTGAGGCATGTTGCACAGGGACGAGCAGAATGCTGAAAGTCGTCCTGCCCTCCGTGCGGGATGTTTAGGGGGTTAGTGGTGGGGATTAGTTAAAGGAGGTTAGGAAAGTGCCCATCAACATGTTAGAACGGTTCTGCAAAGTGCAGATGATCCATCAACGTTGAAATTCGAAGTGAAAGTTTTGCTTTGTGTTGAAGTTTGCAGCAATTTTGTAGTTGGGGTCATTGATGCGGCAACACTTTCATGTGAATGGCTTCTGTTTCTGGACGACTAGGCAAGTCCCTCGTCATCAGCAGCTTACCGATATCCATGCATATGCATACCTATTCATATCAATAAAGTCACCCATTCAATCACCTACACAATCCATTGTGCTCAGATTTATAATCTCAATTGTATTACTTGATATTATTTTTGTTATTTATTATATTTCTATATACCTATATATCGAAATCTTTATCTATATCTATATCAATATCTATATCTATATCGATTTCTGTATCTATATTTATATCTATATCTATATCTATATCTATATATATATATCTATATCTAAATCAGAAGGTTGTTTTTTAATATTTTATATTGACAAGTCACTTTTAATGTAGAATAATTAATTTTATTTGCCATTTAGAGCAAGAGAGGCAGTTAACAACCAGATTGATGACCTCAGACAAATACTGCAAACACCATACCTGAGTACACACACTCACACACACTCACACACACACAACACACACACACACACTCACATACACACAGCCTTTTGCCACTATGCTCATATTTAATTTTAGTGGGTAGCCGCAAAAGTGTAATGGAATTAGTCTGCCAAATAAACCCATCTAATTTGTAACAACAAGTCGTGTCAGCTGCAACTGATTTTAATAATTTGATACATTTAAATTCATTCAGTAATATTGTTTATCTACATAAATGCAACTGCGTCTCTTCCCTTTAAAATTTTACCAACAGCTTGCTTTTCCATTCATTGTGAAGACTGCACAATTAAAAGAAATTTAATTTTCGAAATAGCTACATTCTTTAACCATGCCAAATATGATTTTTGTATTACAAACCAAACCATAATTAAATTATACATCGCACATTTTGCGGATAAATAAATAAATTCGGAATATTTTATTATTGTTTGGCAGATGGTTACATAGACAAGATACTACTTTTTGGAAAGGTTACTTAATTAATTAATATCATATCAAATGTGAGTTGCCTTTTACAATAAAAATAAACATTATTTTAACGAAATGAAATATTCGCACAGCATAACTATATAAAGACAACATTTTATTTTCAATGGGATTTTTAAAATAATCTCAATTATTTTATTAATTAATATATATTGAAATTGGATGAGTAATTTGAGGCAATATACAATAGTAAAGTATATCTGTGGAAATTTTCATTTCAATTTCAACTTCGGTGCTATGTTTGGAATGTTGTTCACCAATTAAGTTTAATCGGAGAAATACAAAGATTGTAGTAAATTGTGAAATAACAAAAAATGTTACGTCAAATGCCAAAGAAAATTGCAATTTCAAGCAATGTGCCATGTTGTGCGAATTATGTGTGTGCGATAGAAAAATCACAGCATGAACAGCACAAGAGGCCATTTCAAAGCAAACTTTTTAACTGAATCAAAAATGCATGTCATTCAATTTGAGTTAATACGAATCGTAAGCCACACTAGCCAGCAAATTAAACGCGGCCATTCATTTAAAATTCATTTCAATGGAAGGCCAGACGGATAACTGAACAGACAGATAGGTGGACAGATTAATGTGCCGCACTGGACGCAGCTGCATTGTCAGAAACCCATCCAGTTCAGCCGGTTGACATGCTACATAAGCTTAGATTAAAAGCTGACCTCGTGGCCGTCCCACTCAAGTAGCTTAAACTGCTGCCTTCGTGGCGACTAGAGCAGAGAGTATAATAAAATCTATGTCGGCGCCCATCAACGCAACTCATAATGCAGCTTCAGTATTGGCAACCACTGAATGTGGCACCGGCTCAATTCGAGTGTCTTTTATAAAGCGCCGACAACAAAAGGAGGCTCTGCAGGGAAAGCAGCTTATGAGAGCCTCGAGTACCTCCGCATCTAGTGGACCAACCATAAGCTGCCCAAGGTTTTCCATTTTATTTTGTGCCATTTTTTTTTTAGCGAGCTTACTTTCAATTAACGGGACTGCTTTACAATTTAAGTGGAAAAACATGAAAGGATTTTGCTAGTCTAGAGAAGAAATAAAATATGTTGGATATTAGGAAATAAGTCGGTGCGAATACTTAATCCGTAGATAACAAACGATTTTTGTGCATTGAGTATATGTGAGTAATATGTGGGTAGCTATAGTTTTTAGCCTATTGAACAAATATTATGGAAATTAACATCTTTTATTTTAAGGTGAGGTATACGCAAAAGTCTGCTGGTATTGTAAAATTTGTAAGTAATCTTCAAAAGTATATATTTAACTTAAAAACTAGTGAAACAAAAATATACCAAGATATGCAAATAAAATACGTTTTGAAATGTTGTGCCATAAAAAATCTTAAGTGTTTCATTGAATATGCATTTATGTGTCGATTACCCTACCAGAGGGCTGATGATATGTGTGGACTCTGCTTTTGGCTCTGTTGTTGTTTGCCTGTCAGATCTTTGCTCTTGCTTTATTGCATTTAAATATGTTTCATATTTGATACTCTTGGTGCGTCCCATTGGCACTTGGAATGCTTTTTGCGGGTGCTCCACTGCATAACATAATAAAGAAATTTTCCGTCGCTTTTTATGGCTGCCACCAAAAAAAAATGTATTTTTTTTTGCTGTTTTTTTTTAGCTTTTTTTTACGACAGTCAAATGGTTTGTTTATAATAATTTCACATTTGAGCCGCTGTGAGAGAGACTCCGCCAATTACTTAGTTATGTAAAGTAACTCATTTTCGCGTTGTGATGGACTTGCCAGAGCTCTGGAATTATTCACTGGGGCGCGTGAAAATATTTACATGCGTTTTTCATCTTGGTGTGTGTAAAAGTGCTGAGTGCACCATTGCCTTTATTTTTACCAAAGTCATGCTATATTTATGCATAGTTTTGCGTCCTTTACGACAATAGTTTGGCGCCTTGTAGTAATAGCTGAGTGCAAAGATGTGTTCCACACTCTTTTGGGGCCAAAGTCGAACTTAATTGAAATTGTCAGTGCGCCACTTAACACTCGTCCAAGCAAATGTGGCTTTGGAGAGGGGTAGGTGGTAGGTGGTAGGTGGTAGGTGGTAGTTGCTGGTGGTTAGTGCAGAAATTGCAAAATTGGCATTGCAATAAATATTTGAATTTATGATTCAATTACTGATTCAGTTGGAGCAGTTGGCCTTGCAACCAATTAACAGCAATTCTGTAAGTAATTCAATAAAGTTCCAAATAAATTTTATGGCATCACAAGAGCAAAAAATAATATAATTCATTTACAAATTTTTTTTTTTTTATAAATTAATATTAATATAATTGAATTGAATCGTGTTTATTTTGAATAATTCAGAACTGAAATAGCAAAGTACCAATGACAATTTAAAACCGAAAGCAGAAATTTCACTTATCTTTTTTGGCGATTCAATGGCAGATTCCGATAAAGCTATATTATTATTAATCTTTTATGGATATAGCCTACACGATATATTGTTTTTTGTTCACTATGATCATATGCAGAAGCTAATTTGTTTTTGCAGCTCATTTGAGAGCATTTCAGTCTGATTATTGACATTACATTTTTCAGAATTTTTTATATAGATTCTCATTGTTCGCATTATAATTAATATAAATATCTAAAATGTTATGCTTGTTATAGACGGTCTAAATTAAAAGAACCCCAGAAAAGGAAACACTTTTTCTACTCTCAACTTAATTGACAATATTGTAACTGACAATTTGTTTAGCTTATACACAAATGTGTGTTCGTGAGGATGCAAATGGTAAGTGGCAAGTACTATGCGAAATATAATTAGATGTATCTGGGCGTATTATTCGATATTTTTAACAGCAACATGCACAATTGACTTCAATCAAGAGATTGCAATTATTTCATTAATTTGTGAAAACAAATGCTAAACGAACTGAAAAACTTTTGCGATGAAAATCACAAATGCTGAAATCAAGCAGAAACTGCGGGCAAAACGGGAGTACAGTTGGGAATAAAAGCAGGACCAGGAGTTGGAGCAGGAGCAGGAGCAGGAGCAGGAGCAGGAGCTGGTGTTGCGCAGGGGCTGAGCAGGAGCCGGCTGTTGGTTGGCGCTTATGCCTTTGTTTTTGAATCAAAATAAAGTGTGTTTTCCTCGATTATGGGTGGCTTTCTGCTAAACATTGTTGTCGGTTGGCCAACTATGCTGGTTACCCGGTTCGTTTCCGCTGCTCCTGCCCCATCTTCTAACAACTCTTCAAACTTTAGCCTGGTCATAACCCCCCCCCCCCACCCTTACCACCTCACCCATCCACCGCGTGCCTCGACAAAGCTCACGCCTTTACCGCGGAACAGTCGCGGCTTGCGTTGATTGTTATTTTATTGCCGGCGCATGGAGAGTCACGGACCAAAGCAGAAATTGTTTGTTGCTGTTTGCGGTTAAAATCTCATTTCGTCGTGCAAAGTCCAATACCACAATTTCACCCAAACAGAAACTGTCTGCCACCACCACCGCCCAGCCCCGCAGCATCTGCCTTGAAAATCGGCGCAACATTTTGCAATTAAATTGCCAACTCAAAAAAACACAAACTACAATCACCTAACTAGTTTCTACAAAATGTATGAATTTACAAAATACATAAATAAAATAATTGTGCAGTGCTTACAAAATGTTTTAAGGAGCAGCAATTCGATTAAAGTCTGTATTATAATGTAGAGATTATTTACTGTTTCACAGTATACAAAAAAAATGCGTTTCAAAATAAATTAAATCTATTGGAAACTTTTTTAATGTGTGTTTTCATTGAGTGTACGATATTTGTTGATTAATTCAATGCCATCAATTGTGCAACAGTTAGCAAGATTTCAATTCTAAACTTACCTTAAATTTTAAAATATATGGACAGAATAATACTAGCTAGGATAAGCATTATAAAGGTAGTTAAATTAAGATAATTTAAATACTATCACTAAAATTGGCAAAGTCGATCTTCAGTTCGTGTTTCTAGTTTTAGATTGTATTCAACCATGTTTATCTTCTTAAAGTTTTTATTAATTATAAAAAAAAAAGTATTTCTGTTTGTTTGAAAAAAGGAATAAAAAAACAATAACGGGCTAATGAGCATTTTAGGAATCCACAAGGACAGCAAGTGTGAAGAGTAAATGTTGAAGGGCATTTTATAATGACTTGTTGACAATTCCAATTATGCAGATGGGTTCGAGGATGGCACATGCTCTGAGTGTGGCTTATAAATGTGGCTTAAATATGCACATATGTATGTCCGGCATAAGCACACACACACACACACACACACACCCACTCATATTTGCATGTAGTTAACAGCCCAAAATTCATGTTTATTTAAAGCAACATGCTAAAATTAGCGTTTGACATGGCAGATGGGAAGTCTGATAGATGAGGAGTAGAGAGTGATATATATATATATATATATATATATATATATATGTGTATAAAGAAGGAGAGAATGGGAACATTTAATTTACTTAATTACTTGCCCCTTGATTAACATATTTAAATGAAATGCTTCAACGCTGGAAGGAGCCAATTACCACGAGTACTACTACTTTTAGGCCATTGTTTTCCATCCTTTCCCGCCCCCACAGCAAAAACCGTTGATGAGGGGGGCGTGTCAACATAATGCACGCCTGATTGCCATCAACTAAGCAAATGACCAGCTGACTCAGCACATTTTGTTTGGAGAGTCACATTTCGCATTCAGAATTTCATTTCGATTTTTGGTTTTTGATTTTCATTTACTTTGAGTTTTATTAACACACAAAAAAAAAACAAAAATGAATAAAATGTTTAATATAGGTACTAAAATTAATAAAATAAATTATAATTGCTTGTTCAAATGGAAAGTTCAAATCGCATTTTCCATTACTTTCAAGCATTTGTAAATGCATAGCAAAACGTGTTGCTCCTGAAAATCGTACCAGTTTCGATAAAGTGAACATTTTTACGGTTCGATTAGCATATTTTGAATAATCGAATTTTAGAGGCCATTTGTCAATTCAGTTGATGGCGGTATTTAAAATGAGAGTCGCTCGTGATTCCTAAATGAGACCAAATAAATGTAGTCAACGCAAGCGAATAATATGAAATAAAAGCAGAGCAAATTGGCAATTGGTTCCTCAGCAGTGACACCATAAAAGAGGGAATTGAGTTTACGGCTTGTTAACTGACTGGTTGCCTGGCTGGCTGGATGGATGGCAGTAAGTGCACATTGCATAATTACAATTTGGGATGACAGAGATATTTTTGGCTTTGCCAGCCACTCGGCAGCAATAACTAGCAAACGAGATAAAGCTGCTTGAGGAGAAGAGCCAGGACAAAAAACTGAACGAAATCCAGGACGAGAACCAGCATCTGCAGGACGAGGGTTTTCTTTCTGGTTAAGCAGATTAAATGCTTTATGCGCAGGTTGCCAGGCGACCAGGATCAGCCGCAATGATAAAAATAAAATAAGCGCCAGGACTTCAAGACAATGTTCAACACTCATACACACACACACACACACATACGTACACTTTTAAAAACACCTGCGGTCAAAATAATAGAAGTGCACGTAAATATTTTGGAAATTGTTTTAAAGAAAATAATTTGTTATATTTTTTTCTCTCAAACTAGTACTTAAATTTGGCATTATATTTGTAATGCAATAATATTGTTTCCCATTACTAAAAATTATCATGTTTTCTTAATTTTACTACGTTTAGAATTTGTGATAATATTTGTATTTAAAACATTCCCCAATGGGAAACTGTGGAATTCAATTTGATTATTTTATAGAGGCTCTGATTTTGAGAAGCACAACTTCTATTATCTTGACCGCAACTGTATGTGTGTGTTTGAGTATTTTCAATAGATGTGCACATTCCTCCTGTAGAGCATGACGCATGCCATCTCTCTCTCCCTCTCTCTCTCTCTCTATCGCTCTCTCGCACTGCGTGTGTATCTGGTTCTAGCCACGGACAAAGTTTATTAGAAGTTTGGTCCCAAAATCAACGTTGAACAACTTTAAGCAATTTACTGCCGTTCATTTTGCCTGACGAGCAATTTGACAGACTCTGTTTTATTCTTTTATTCTTACCTCTCTCTCTCTTTCTCACTCTCTCGCTCTATCTCCCTCTCTCTCTCTCAACTTAACTGCTTTTCTCTCTGTTGTAGTATTTAGCAGCACAGCACAAAAGCAAATTTAATAAGAAATTACGAACATTTTTGCCAGATGTTCAATAATATATCAAGGGACATTCGCTATTGATTTTAAAGCAATTTTTTCTAAACTGTTTCTTTGATTGATATCAGTGAACACAAAGTGAGTTATCAATAATTTAAATTAAAAATTATTTTAATTTTAGTGTCTCGATCTCTACTGATAGATCGATTTCGATAACAAACAGAAACAATGGCAACACAAATCCAGTACTTTTATGTGGCCAGAATTCGGGAACAATGCTTGGCCATCGAATGCTTATGCAACTGATAATGCAACATTTTCTTCTTAGACTTTGGAGTATCTTGCGTCGAATTGCCAGAACAGTGTTCTTATTTTATCCGTTTGGTCTCCAGTTGGATATCTTGTTACTCTGGTCATGTATGCTGACAACAGCGCTGCAATTTTAGTCCATGTAGTCTAATTAAAACATGATTCAAAACGATAAACTGACTGCAATTGGCAATCTTGATTTGCTAGCTTTGCTACTAAAAAATAAAACCTATAAGCGTGATGATGCTGATCTTGCCACATTTTGTCGAAAGCAGCAGCAACAAATGGAAAAGTCAAATAAAATTATGCAACACTTTGACACTCTGGTCTACAAAGCACATTTTCGATTGCTTAATCAAATGTGATGCATGTGGAAAAAGTTTCATTGCACAGCACACAGCACAATAAACGGGGCCAACTGTGGCAACTGTGGCAAGAATGCCAACTGTGGCAGCTGCCTCTTACTGAGCATTTAACAATAATTAGGACCGTTGCAAGTCAGGCAGCAATGGAATAGAATAAAACACGTATGCAGCTGTTCCACTCTGTTGAACACAATTACAATTTGAAGCTCGGATGCACCTAGCCGCAAAATGTAAAATAAATTATGTTACACTCAGTTATTGAATTTATTACGCTGACATATGTATAAAGTAATGTGTTAGATGACAATAAAAATAATTTGTATCTCGGCACACATACATGCAAGTGCGTATGCATATTGTATATTGTATATTGTATATATTGTATATTATTAATATTATTATTATTCGTTATTCGTGCACATATGGGAATCCATAAATATGCCTATATGTATTTGCATTTATCTATGCATAAATATATATATATATATATACATATATATATGTATTTATGTATAATAATAAAATGTTGGACTCTCAAATTGTTTAGCCATAGCTCGTTTTAACTTAATTTCATAAAAGTAAAGAACAATCAAATATAAATTAAATGCATTGTTTTTCGATTTCTATTTGATAAATATATATATACATATACACATATATATATATATATATATATATATATATAAAAATAAGAAAGAACAAAATAAATAATGCTACCGATACTCAAGTATTTGTGCAATTCACATTAATATATATAGTTTCTATATCCGCTTCGTGTGGTTTTTGAATTAAGGAACCGATTTGTAAACAGATCTCTGCAAATATCTATATAGATATACATATATATAATTATAGACTTTATTTTGTTGTAGTTTACTTATGAATTATTTGGAATTTGTTGCAATTGAGCATATTACATACAAGACAAGTACATGTTTATTATTTTATTATTATTTATGTTTACACAATAACCGATTATTATTCGGTATATGTAGTATATATGTTAGTTCTGTGGAAATCTGACTAATTACGTATTAAATAAATTCCATACATTTGGTGTTTGGGTTGGTTGTAAATAGATTGTATGATAACATAGTATCATATTATTAGTGGTACTACTAAGCACATATAAGTGATATGCCAAATGCGTCATAGGCGATTTACACCGTATTCGCTTACTGGTTTTCAGTGTTCAGTTTTCGGTATACGAAACTTTCTTTTGTAATTTATACTAAATCCTATAAGATGTCCATGCATTTCATTGGTATTGATTTTGTGTTGTGGTCACAAAAGACATTCAAAATAACTGAAGAATATATAGACGATGGTCAAGTTAATCAAATTAAAGATACATGTATATATATATATATATATTTATTTATATATATATATATATATATATATATATATGAGAAACATAAACATTGACTACACGTACATACTTATTTTTTTGATTTTATATCCTTAAGATTATGTAGTAATAAAAAAAACCTTGTTTTAATTTCATACTCAAGAATGAAACTGCTACATCCCCATAACTTATTCAATTTAATAGTGTATATATAAAAAAATACAAATTGGTTTGTTCGTTTTTTTTTTTCTTTTGGTATTTTGTTCTCACTTTAGAGTTTGGCAACGAAAAGGCAGGAGTACTATACCAAATATGTATTCTATCTCTCTCGCTCGCTCCTCTCGCTCGCTTCCATTCGCAGGACTCTCGCACTCGCATTCGCACTGCTCTTTTGGGACAAGTTTGGTTCACAAGCAGACGTAATTTTGTATTTAGATTATGGTATAATAAGAATACAGAATAGATTTATTATTCCTTTTTTTCATGTGTATATATAGTAAACCACACTTTTTCCGGTTCGAATCGAGCTCTTCTTCACATCCAATATACATAAATCGTTTTACAAGTAGCTAGTCACACAGTTATCAATAGCGGGCACTGACAGTGAACCGCCGTTTATAGTTACAAATTGTTTATATCTACTACATACATATATAATACTTAATACATTTATTTTCTTATTATTTTTATTTAATTTTTGTTGTGGTTGTGTGCAATGTGCTCATTTTAGAGTTCTTCTTACGATTTGTTTCGCCTGTTTTATTGTTTGACTTTGGTATTTGTTGCGATTCAGGCTCGGCTTAGAGTCGTTAAATGCCCGGCTCCCAAAAGTATGCAATTGATTTATCGTCAGATATTCTTTCATTTTTACTTAGGCACAATGACTGACGTTTCTCAGTAAAACATAATTCGAATTAAATAATTTGATCTTCGGCTAGCCGAAGCAATCCACAAACTTGCAAATTGTGAATTTGCACATCTGTCTTTTCGACATGACAGAAGTTTATTATAGAGATTAGATGCACTTAAATATTTAGTACATTTTTAAATGCTCTGTGATATTGGGCAGATACTAAAAATAAACTTATTCACGAAAACAAACATAAACAGAATTATTAGTAAAATACCTATCTACACAGCTTTTAATACCACCTTACACAATTACAGACCAATACAATAATCTATATGATCACTGTTGAATCGTTAGTGGCATAACATCTGCCAGATTTATTTACTAAATCAATTAATATTTAAATTAATTGTATAAGTTGGGAAACCGTTGAAATAATCAGAATAAACAGACAGACGTATTTTGATGTGCTTTTGGCAATCTGCAAGCTTATATCTATTTCTATTTATATATATACATATATATATGTATATATATATATATATATAGAAGACCAATTACAGTTAAGACATTAAGTTCTATTAGTTACACACACATTCCATACATTCCACGAATTCGATAGCATTTTGCGTTTGCTAACAATAGTTTTTTTTTGTGCTGCAGTTTGACAGAGTTTCTTGGAAATTAAATGGTTTGGTTTTGTTTTTGGTATTTTTTGGTAGTGAGATCTTTTTTACTTATTGTGTTATTACCAAACTTCACATTTCTTAGTCGAATTCATGCGTTTGCCAGCCTGGCAATGGAAAACCTCGGCAAACTCCTTCATATTGGACAGGGTGCCAATGACACGAAACTGCGATGGCGAATGCGGATCCTTTTCCATCTGCAGCAGATTGGTTTCATCCGTTGTGCTCGAACACCAAACCTATGTGCAAAAGCAGCAAACAATTTAAAATTATATATGTATAAAATTATATATATATATTCCATTAATGAATCAAGACGCACCTGTGCAAAGGAAACAAAGAAGAGCTGCTCATGCGTCAAATTAAGGCCGGGTAATTTGAGGACATCAGCATCCTTCTCGGGCTTGGTGCGCAGATAGGCATGATAAGCCGCTTTTAATCCACCATTGTCAGCAATATTCTCGCCTGCACAGTGGGCAAAGAAATTTTGCATTTTTTGTGAAATAGCCCAAGACAAGAGCCGAACTTACCCAAAGTTTGTTTGCCATTCAGATTGCGTCCGTTCAGTTTGTAGTTGCCATATTGGCGGGCTATGCACTCGGACTTCTCATTGAATCGCTCGATGCTCTTCGCATCCCACCAGCGATTGATGTTGCCAAACTTATCATACTCCCGTCCCTGGTCATCAAATGCGTGGGTCAGCTCGTGACCCATGACAACGCCCATGGCGCCAAAATTCAAACTCTTTGGATTGTTGATGTCAAAGAACGGGGTCTGCAGTATCCCGGCGGGAAATACGATCTGATTTTTGGTTGGTGTATAATAGGCATTCACCGTTTGCGGCGTCATGCCCCAATTGGTCTTATTCACCGGCTGATCGAGTCGCTTCAGATTGCTCTTCAGATTGTAAATTGCCACCTGGATGTTATTCTCGAAATACGCATTCGCAGTAATGTTCAGATCGGCATATTTCTTGTCCAGCTCAACGGGATTTAGTATGTAGTCGGGGAAACCAATCATATCCGAAATCTCATTGGCCTTCTCAATGGCCCGCTCACGCGTCTGCTTGTCCACCCAACTGAGATTCTGTAAATTCATTTTGAAGGCTTCGCGTATCTCGCCGATCATTTGCTCCGCCGCCGGCTTGGAAACGCCATGGAATGCCTGGCGTACAAATATGGCACCCACTGCAAATCCAATCACATTGTTCGTATCGGAGACACAATAGCGCCACACCTCCTCGCCGCCATCGGAGCCCATCAACGCCTTACGCACACCCTTGTAAGCATCCCGGAAGGGCTTGGACAAGCAGCTGGTCAGCGTTCGGACTGCCTGCCAAATCAGATAGTTGTTCAGCGTTCTGTGAATAGAATACGACTCAGTCTTAAAACACATATAAATAGATAAATCACAGCTGCTCTACCAAAATTACCGCACTTTCTTTCAGTTCATTTGTAGCATTAATTTGTGACTACAAATATAATTGAAATTAATCAATTAATTACGCAATTTCGCTCAATTATATCCGACGCTCTTCGTTTATATTGTGTACGCATCGAATTGATTTTTGACGATTTCATTTATAATGCAATTACAAAATTTCATTGTTTAAAATTAATTTCATTCAAAAATTAAATTTGTATATTCTGCTGAGACCTGCCGCGACGACATCCGTTCAGGGCAGACCAAATCAGAATGTGTATTTAGAGATAAACTTACATTTTGCCCGCCTCCGTTTGCTGCATGCTCATAATGATATTGGACAGATTTTTGAGAAAATCGGGGGCATAGACGACGACAGTCTCCTCGTTGGTGACACGCCTGTTGACCATTTGCATGGCATTGTCGAAATGATCCGTCCAATTGAGGAACGGTGCCAGTCGCGTAAGATCCTTGAGTTTCATCGAATGATACATGGCCTCCTCGTTGCGTCGATCCTCCATCGGAATTGTAATATTGGCCAGTTTCTTCTCAAAATTGATCACACCCTCCATTTGAATGCGTGCGTCAGTCTCATTGGCTCCAAGGAGCACGCATATTTTGGTCATATACTCAATATACTCATTGAGCACCTTGCGATGAATATCCGTCTTGTTGTTGTAGTAGTCGGCGGTGGGCAGCGTCAATCCACCCTGATCTATTTGGATGACATGCCGTGTCGAGTTCTTATCATCCTCGCCGATGGCCCAGCCAAACAAACAGTTGAAATTGTATCTAAAATGTAGATTAAACATTTAAATTGTTGTCATCACAGCTCGTTCCATTTAAATCTCACTTATTGTGCAGTGTTTTGAGCGTAGTGCCCAATTGCCATTTGGTCACATTGTAGCCACTCTGCGTCACATTCCAGCCACCAATTTGGTAAAGTAAATCGTTCATTGGTTTTGGCCCCAATTTTTCCATATGCTCATCGACATCCAGACAGGATTCGTAGTAAACTTTGGCCTTGCGTTCCGCATCCGATTTAAAGGTTTTTGCTGGCTTCTCCAGCACATTGCGTATTATTAACTGATTCATCTGTTCCAGCTTGCCAAATGTGCCCCACGTCGATTTTCCCTCCGGTATCGGATTGTTCTTAATCCACTGATTGCTGCAAAGGCAAATTGCACCAAATAAGTATTACGGAAATACTCCACTTAAATCATTTTGTATAATATCAATAACTCTAAGCTTGTATTTATGGAGTAAATTATAATCTTTAATTTTTGTATTAATTAAGATGAGTGCAGCTTAAAAAATCATCAATAAGTTTTTACCAGGAACTTTATTGAGTCTTTATATGAATTCCTTCTTGTTTGCCTGCTTTTCAAAGCATTTTTCATTTTTCACTTTTCATTCTCAAAGCAGAGTCTACACCAAAAGAAAAAAATGTATAAGAACGTGATGAAATTCAAGATATTCCTTACGCATTCCAGTAAATGTTTTTTTTTTTTTTTTGCTAATATGGATTATATTAAACCGTTAAATGTGTTCTAACGATACTCAAAAAATAACGAAATTTTAAACAAATATGTGTCGGGAAAGTCAATAATACTTCTCTTGTCAAAGATGTCTATTAATTTCTTGCCATTTCGGGCTCCATTGGAAGCTACATTTATATTCGAATGCTCCATTGAAAAATGAATACAGATGTAGTTAGTCTTTATATATGTTCACTTTTAAATACATATATGCATATATATCTATATCTATTTAATACGGTTTTATATAGACAAACATTGTCATTGGTCTCAAACTCTGTCTTCTGGGTTCCAACTCGCAGTGCCTTGAATAAAATTTCGCACACATTCAATTAAAATATGTGCAACGCGTTTACAATACTCATGTGACACAAAACATATAAACAATGTATAGCAAATAAAGGCTCACGACCCCAGATTGTGGAACTGGATCGTTCCTAATAGATTTTTATCCTATTGATATATTTTAGCCTACTGAAGAACTGCCATCATTGAGACTATGTTGTACTATGATTTCTGCCTAAATCTATATCTATTTATAAGCTTAAAAATGTTCCTAAAAGTTTGCAACACCGCAAAATGAGGTCACATGTCCGTATCCCTCATCCTGTATTTTCATCGATCATCCAAGTGTCTTTTCATACCATGCATAGCCATAGAAATCATCGCACGGATCAATGGTGGCATCTATAGACTTGAGAATCTCGCTCGAGGCAAATATGCAATGTTCGTTGAGGCAGGGCATCTCATTCTCCCCCACACAGTCTGAAAATATATATTTAATTGAATAATACTTTTATTTTCTCTCTGATTTTACTCACTATTCTTATGTTGGACGTGCACCACATGGCTGGTCTTATCAGAGCCCCTTGAGATTATCATCGTGAGTAGTGATAAAATCATAATGGTCATGACAAAGGTCGTTATAAGCAGCCATTTTTCGGTTTTATTCCGTGATCGCCAGTTCCATGTAGCCTGTAGCCAAATGCAAATAACAATTAATAAATAATAACAAATTAACTATGTATAACTATTAAAGAAAACGTAAACTCGAAATTCGTTGGTTCTGCTTTTGAGTTTATGTATCTGATGAAAGCCTTTAAGAAGATTTTGTTAGCATATCAAACTGCATTTTTATCCACGGATTCCGGAACGTGTATTTCGTGGATCGTACTCACCCGGGCCGTGTGATAGCGTATCTGCATGCCGGTGTGTCCCGTCGCCTCATTCAGCTGTATGCCACCAATTGAACTTGAATCATCTTCCGTGAACTCGGTCTGTTTATAGCGTGTCATCTGTAAGATGCATTCAAATAGAAACACAATGAACATCGGCCAGTTATGATCCACTTTATATTGCTACACGCAACATGCGACTGGCTATAGCCGAAAATGATTCTTATCCGCAATTCAGTTGCCAAAGACCTTAACTCAACTTGTACATATGTAAATTGTAGTCAAGCTTCAGATCAGAGCAGCAATTAATATTCATAGCGAACCCCAAATTTTTGTGAGAGTATTACAGAAAAAACTATTATATTTATCAATAGCTTTTGCTGTTTTTGGTTGAAATATTGCATAGCTAACTAAAAATATTCTTGCATTAAATTATGATAACGAAAGTTGGCTTCCATCTTCAAGAACGTAATTAAGTTGTGAACTGTCGCTAGGCAAATGAACTGCGCTGTAGTCAGTAAGTGTTTATTTGAGCATTTATTGTACATCTGATAATAGCTTGAAATTCTCAAAGATATTCACAATACTCGCACCCCTATGTTTATTTATTTTTTCAGCTCTCTCTCTCTCTTTGCGAACCTTTCCATCCCTTCCCCTCTCCTGTAACCAGACTGCCCCTAAAAAGAACATAGACCTTTGTTCAAATTTAGCATTTGAACCGCTCACAAATGTGTTAAAGTATCTGAAGTAGTTTTAAACGTTTGTTGTGTAAAATCGCGTATTTTGCATATGAATGGAAACGGTTTATCTTTATTTGAGATATTTATGTGCATTTAAATGCATTAAAGAGCTTAATAGAATTAAATGAATATTATATTAAAGAAATTTTCAGCTGACAACTTATACTGTTATTGAAATGCAAATCGCGCAAATAACTAATAATGCAAATATATATATATATTATTATACTGTTTTAGAGGTTAAGGTATATATATATATATATTATTATTATTATTTATAGCTAAGTCGACATTACCACAGTCCGTCTATCTGTCCGCTTCTCCGAGTTTTAAGAGCGACCGTATCGGATCACTATGTCCTATAATTAAAAAAAAAAATACCCCATAAAAGTGTTATTTTCTTACTCAAATTATATATCATAAATATCGATCGGTCGATATATGAGTTATATGAATAATTTTGGCAATTTCACTCAAATAAAATTATTGTTATTTGGCTACATATAAAATGAACCAATTATTTCCTAAATTTTTTCAATTAAATTCGACGCTTTCAATTTAAGCACGACTTCGTTTCCGACGAGCTCACTTATAATGCAAATAAGAAATTTGATAATTTTTAAATAATTTAATTTAATTCCAGCCAAATGGAAATTTAACTATTCCGTAAATAATATCAAGAAGAATTTGCAGCCGAATTATTATTTTACTGGAATTTTTTGTGCAAACACCTGTCGGAGAGGGTTTATCTATATATTTATTTTATCTATTTTATCGCTATATATATGGTCAAAGAAATCTCAAGTCTGCTCTATTTAGCGATAAACACACACATACATCCACACCTACCGTGGTACAATCGGTGAGCCACATTTTCAGCAATGAGGCGGCAAGTAAAACAACTGCTTAATAATAAAAATGAACTTGGCACATATCGTAGATTTCCCGAGCTTGTAGTTTTTTTGTCACTCTCTTTTTTGTTTGGCTTTGTTTGTGTTTATTTGTATTGTTGTCTCATTTGCTGGACAAATATTGGCGCGCGTTCGAAATTTTTTGGGCGGCTAGATCTTGGTCTATGAGCGAGAGCGGGAGAGACAACGAGAGAAAGTGGGATACACACACCAACAGAGATATAGAGATAGAGATAAAGAGAGAGAGTGTGTGTGTGTGTGCGTCTATGTGTGTGTGGGGGGCGCCAGAGATAACGCGTATACACGATATATATCCGATGCTCATCTCATGACCGTTGAATATACACTGAACGATGCCGAACAACGATAGCGAGCAGCACTCAATAACGATGCCGATGGCGATACCAAAAAGCATTGTAACCCAACTACTTATATATATATATATATATATATATATAGATATATAAGTTTATGTATATGTATGTGTATTAAAGTGTGTGTATGTGTGTGGCCGAAGACTGCGACCTGCGGCCAAAAGCTCCTGGGTTCGGCTCTCGTATTCAAATGGGTTTGCACTATACACAAATTAATTGAGTCAATTGTGTGAATGTGTGAGTCAGACTATTGACACCCCCCACCCCCCATTCATTCACCAACCAGTGTTTTCTGCGTAAATATTAATACAGTCAACACGCAGGAATTCGCTACATATAAAGTGTTATTGCCGAACAATTAAATTGCTTTGCCGCTTTTATTTTAGCGTTCTCGTGCGTCAACTGTCTATACAATATTTGAACATATTACCGAAATTTCCAAACAAACATCCAATATATATATATATTTATATATATACATATATCTGAATATATTTATGTATGTGTAATATTTCAAATGCGATACTCTCACGATGACGTTAGCATTTTATGTACAATACAAAACATTTTCCACTAAATATATATGCTTATTTAGCAGCCAAATTAATAGAAATACAATTAAATTTATTATTATTCTTTGTAAAAAAAATATAGCAAAAAAAATTGTTAATTTTCAATTTAAATTCAAAATTAATCAAATATGTAAATTCATAATTAATCATAGAAAAAAAGGAGGAATAAACAATATGGCGTATGAGTGATGTGATCAAGATATTGTGGGACTGGCAGCAATAGCAAATGTATTGATTTTGCATTGGCTCACAATATGCCATTTATCACAAACACCATCACCCTACAAACGCACACACACACGCACACACACACACACACACACACACACACACACACACACACACACATACGCACATATACGTCGCAAATGAAAACTGTTGCGCAGTTTTTATTTTGACGGGGCCTGTGGTCATCCTTAGTGTGTATATGGATAACATTTACTTAAGACGGCTACAAAAATGAAGAACAGATTGTTTATCAAAATTTGCTCATTTTAAATGTAAACAGCATTTAAATGATGCTCGCACTATAATTTGAATGCTTGCCAAATAACACTTAAATGCCAGCAAATCACAACTTGCAACGGAAGTGAATAATTTAAGATATATTCTTCGAGATATGTTGTGAGATTCTTGAGCCCGCCACACATATGTTTATGTATTTATGTATGTAAGTATGTACATATGCTAAATGGAAATAGCTGATTAGCTGTAAAAAGAAGATACATGCGACACAAACTTCGTTTTAATTGCAAAAAATATTGCCAAATTTTTGGGATTATTATTCATTTCTACAAGTCGAGTTAAAGCTACATTTTTTAAAAGTGGTTTTCTACTATATAATTTGAATGATAAATTTAATACTTATTGTGATATTCAATGCAATATTCTCGAACAGAATTAACAATTTAATTGTAAATAAACCATGAGGAAGGAATGTGAAGGAATTCTCAGCAGACTCAGACAAGATTAAAAGACAAAGAAATTTCAAATACCATTAAAAAAATATATATATAAATATATATTGTTAAAAAAAGATTTTAATTAAATGCGTTATAATTTCGCATGTTATAAATGTGTTTTCCAAGTTGCAACATATGCATTTTTTTTTTTGTGTATATAAGATAAACTTTTAGTTTTAATTGCGCTTCTAGTTGATTTTTAAATATGATTTCTTTTGTTTTTTGTGACCGCTTTTTATATTAATTTAAACCTAGTATTCGATGTCAGGTAGGTTGGAACCGAGGGCGTGGTGGTGGCGTTTGCTTGGACTGGAGAGGTCTGAGCTTAAGTGCTCGAATTCGTTGTTAAATGGAATTCCCACAACAGCCGCAGCAATAGCAGCTGTTCATGCGTCAAATTGCATTTGAGGCAAGTTCAACTCTTTGCTGTTGATATCAAATAAATGTAATCAGAGGAGACGCACACACATACACACAGCTCCCTACCTTTCTCTCTCTCTCTCTCCATATATATATATATATATATATATATATATATATATATTTCTTGCTCTTTGTCTCTGGAGCTCTTGCTATGACTTGTATGACATATGTTGGACATATGTCTTGACTCAAAATGGCTGCAGGCTCAATTACACTGAAAGCAATGCACTTAGTATGAACCTGACACACACACAAGCACACACACACACACACACACACACAAGCACACTCACACACATTATTAAGTGGTGCTGTTGGGGCACACATCAAATGCAAATGAAATTTACCAAGCCAATTAAAAAATTCATTTACTGCGTGCAAAGTGCTTGGTGGCCAACCAGATGCGGCATCTTGCTTGCAGCTTTGAAAATAAGAGCAAAAATACACAAATAAACACACACACACACACCTACAGAATGTGTGAGTGAAAGAGAGAGAGAAAGAGAGAGAGAGAGCTGCTCTCTTAGTTTGCCTACCTTTGCGCTCATTTTCCTTATGCGCCTGAATAGATGCAATATCTTTTTTCTGGCGCTGTTGCTGCTGCTGCTGCTTGTTGTTGTTGTTGTTGCTTTTGCTGCAGCTCCTTGTTGCTGCTGCTCCTTGTTGCTGTGGCAGTTGACGTATTTGCAGTAATTTGGTCTGATTTTAGCTAAATCTACAGTTAAATTTTTGTTGGTTGTTTTGTGCGTTTTGTTTCACTTATTATTGCTGAATTTTCTACTTTATTGTTTTGTTTTATGTTGATTTAGTTGGCTTTGCTGCCTGCTGGCACAAAGCGTTAATTTAATTTGAGCCACATTCTGTCTGCTGGTTTTTGTTTATGCTTCTCAATTGACAGCCAAGTTTGTACAAAAAACTAAAAATAATATTGCGAATTGTTTTGGCTGGCGCTTTTGCTGCAACTGAAATTTCACCACCAGAACCAGGAGACTGAAGCCTCCGAAAGCCAAGTTAATGGCAAACGAACCGAGCAATGCCACTATCAACACCGAATAGCGAAAACCAACCGAAACACACGCACACACACACATCCACGCACAACAAAGCCATCAGCCGAGAGTCGACGCTCTGAAATGCTATCATTTTACTATGGAATAACTTCCCCAAAATGGAAAATAAAAATCATCTTGAGAAACGTTTTCTTCCTAAACAGAATTACGAAATTTACTATACTTTAGCACAAATAAATAATAACTGTCGTATTTAGATTTTTTAAAAATTAATATTTTTGTATATTGTTAAGCCAAATCAAAAAAAACGTTCGCTCCGACTTTGAGTTAATAATTTGGAGCCACAAGAAAAATGTGATTTGCCCCAGAGTGCACTGGAAAACGGTCCGAAGCCCAAAACACACCATGACACTCACACGCACACACACACAAACACGTTCATACCCGTGTCCATAGTAACTTTCCCTTGCCTAGTTCTTGAAATGGTGGGTTGAAAGGGGGGTTGAGCTGCCGTACTCGTTTGTGATTACCAATTCGAATCTTCCCTGTGCGTCGCCACTGCGCAGTTGCAATACTCATTTTAGTGGCAGCACTGCCAGTGTTGCCACATCGGTTATTTTTGATTTCACTCGCCAGATGGCGTCCCTTAAAATATGTATCTAAAAATTAATTAATTTGAATTTTACTTTATTCAATATCAAAATTCTTTCTATATGCTTCCCCTCAAAGTATTTATGTGCTCTAACATTTTTAAAGCTATTATTTTGATAACGATTTGAATGTTATTGTATTATTAATAGCAATTTACTAGTCATTTTTACATTAATGTTTATTAGTAAATATTAATAAATAAGTTAAAAGTATTTTCTGATAGGAATAAATTATTATAAGAGTACTTAATAAACAAATTGCCGCCAAATTGTAAAACAATAAAAATATTTGAGACGCGCTAGCATTCGTAGCTCTATTTTACTCACTATATGTCAGAAAAATGTGCTTTTACCAGCTTTTGGTCTTTTTAATAGTAATCGCTTGATACATGGCTCACAAAAGAAATGGTCCGAGATATGATCCCTTTGAAATTAAAAATAAACTCGTTTGTTGCTTAGGGGATCTTCGTTCGTTGGAATGAGTTTCTTACAAGGAAAAGTTGCTGCGATAAATCCTTGAGTGCAAATTCACCCAGATCCATAAGGCTGTTACCGTTATATGCCTAAACAATAATGTTCTTTGTATGCTATCAAGCAGTATATATTTACCTGTAACTATATATGTAATAAATAGACTACTTATTTTCCTCAAGCCTTAAAAATGCCGCATTCAATTCATCCTCAAACGGGGGTAGCTCCATGCTCTCCAGCTCCCGTTCAAACTTGGCTAACTCGACGTTGTTTTGTGCAACTGTCGCTTCGAACTGCTTCAGCTGCTCATTGGCATGCGTCAGTTTCTGCTGATAATTTTCTAATAATGCGGCTCTTTCGCGCAAACGCTCCTCCTGACGCTGCTCAGCAGCGCTAAGGTAATCCTCATTCTGCTGTCTTTTGTTTTCCAAATCGAGTGTTAGCTCCTCCTGTTGTCGCTTTAGTTGCTCGAACATCGCGTTGAGTTCGAAGCTGCGTTCATTCAACTGCTCTTCATGCTGTGCCCAAATGGCTCTTTTGGTTTTAAATGTGTTTTGCAATTGCAAAATTTGCTTCTCGTTCGACTGAACGTGTTTGTTAATATTATTGAGCTCCGTTTGAAGATTCCGGTTCTGTAGGGTCAGCTCGATTTTGAGCTGCTCCAGCTGCCGTTGCCGCTCCCTATTCTGAGCGCCACGTTTCTCAAGCGAAGCGGCTAGTTTGGAGAGCCGCTTGCTGCGTACCTGAATATCTGCTTGCAACGGCGGTAGTGGGAGCAACAGTTCCAGTTTATCCTTCTCGCTGGCGCTGCATATATTCGAATCGAAAACGATGTTCTGCGCGTGCGTGTTGAATTTCTCCACTTGGTCAATCAGATGTTTCTTGGCACGAGCCATTCGCACCTGCTGATCGTAGCCGCGTTCAGTAAACTCTTGCGTTTGTCGCTTATAAAAATGCTCCTCGTTCTCCAGATCGCTGAGCACCAATTTCATGCGCTGAAACTGTTCCACGGTGTACTTTTGTCCGCTCACTTCGTGTTGCAGTTGTTGCCACTCTCTGCGCAGCACTTTCATCCCTTTTGCAAGTTGTGTATTGCGATCACAAAACTGTGCAATCTTCTCACAATATTCCTTATCGCGGGTTTGAGTGAGCAGCGACTGCTTCTCTAGATGCTGCTCCTGGGCAATTAGTTTTTGCAGCTGCTCCAGATTGTTTTCGCTGGGTAGTTGCAGCTGCTCGTCCAATTGCTGCAACTCGTTCTGCAGACGATTTATGCCCGTTTCCAGAGATTCGATATCGGAAAAGTCACACAGGCTGCTAATTATTTGATTGCTGACTTCGCGCTCTAACACCGTAACATCATCACCTTTTTTCTTTTTGTCCCACATCGCAAAACAGTCGATCGTCGAGGCAAATAGTAATTGAACCGTCTCCTCGTTGAGTATTATGCTGTTGATCTGTGTGTTGGATAGAGCCATCGAATCAAGGGTATTTTGCACATAGCTCGGTTGTTCACTAGATTCCGCAAATGGGAACTCCTCGTCTTCGCCAGCTTCCAGCTGTTTGGCGGGCGAAACCGGTGCAAAGTCCTTAAGAAAGTCTAACATAACAATTACATGACCGAAAGAGTGCTGTGTTGTGGGCGTCATCAACCAAGACTTGTTCACCTGATACGGATAATTAATTTTATGCAGGGCGCTCGTAATATCCTCCACATGATTGCTGCCCACACTCGTGCGACTGCCCCAAATGAATTGGAAAAAGAAATTCACAATGCCTACAAACTGTTTCATCGTCATTTGGCGAAGTGCAGTTCCGCCGCGGATAAAGAACTCATTGGGAAAACCGGGTAGCATGGACGAATCATTCATTTCATGCAAATATTCGGCAATTAGCTGCGACTGCTCCTGCACCCACTTCTTGTCCGTGTGCAGCGCCACGGGCCGCTCCACTGACGTTGCCTGGCGAAGTCGTAGCGGTGTCGTGCCACTGACCACACTACGCTTCGTTGTGGGCGGCGGGCCCGGGCGCAGGGGCGTGCCACGATCTCGATCTTGGGTTAGCCGTGACTGTGCCTGCCAGTTGCTATGGTTAGGCCTGTTCACTGATGTCAATGTGCTGCGGTGCGCCCTATGGTTGGATAGGCACAACCGTTGTTATTTTAATACAATACAATGTACAAATAAATATGAATGTGACTTGCCTGGCTTGGCGTTTGTTTAAAATGGCGCCATCATCACGACCATCGTCATGAAATTCTGATGTTCGGCGTGGCTGATACATTGCTTAATATAACTGTGACACTCTTTTTATATTATTATTATTTTTCTGTTCAATTGTTTACTTCCAGCCTTAAGGACATACAATATTTAATTGGAAAACTTCACATAAATACGATATTCATCGCGATTATGGCTTCACCAGCGCTCCACAGATGCTATTGATATACCGATCTATCGAAATTTGGCTGAGCGTCGATCTGCAATGCTCTTCATTGTACGCTCTACTGATGCTATTGATAAAACGATATATCGATATGCGGCTGAGCGTCGATTCAGGGCTGCAATGCTGTTAATAGTACTATCCACAATGGCGCTACACGTAAAATTTTCCCAATAGGTGGCGCACGCTTTAATTTATGTACCAAGTAAATTTAACCGAAATTATGTTCACAAAACTTTCTTCGTTTATTCCAACATATGAATTAATTTTAATTATTGTTACACAATAATTATGCTATGTATATGAATTACATTAGTTTATAATTATTATTATTTTAATTAAATATCGATCACATTTCCTTGCAGAACGTCTCAACTTTCCCTGTTCGCTTTACATAACGCACAAACAATAATAATTAGATACATTATTTTACATTTTTGTTTTAAATACATACAAATACAATTATGTTCCACTTATATTATTAAAAGAAAAAAAAAAAAGGGTTGCACTTGGGCTGTTTATAGCAGAGGTAATAAATATAGATTTATTGTGGTTTTTTGGGTGGTGTGCTAAGCAAAAAAATTCATTTCTAATATTAGGAAAAAAAATATTTATATCTTTAAAACAATAAAGCGAGATTTGCAAAAATCAAATCAACGCTAATACTATAGATTGTATTATATAAAAATTAAGTAGGCCATATTTAAGTATATTTTCAGTGTAATTATTTTTAATTTAGCTGATTAAGGAAAATCGTGCACTATGAATCAAAAGACTACACAACTGAAAATCCGATTGTTTTGTTTAAAGTTGCACATTGTTATGCACTTAGCAGCCCTCATTTTGAGCCCATTTGTATATGTATAATATTGTCCTAAAAGCCTTAAAAAAAAATATTACGTAGCGCTCTGCCATGTGGCTTAACAGGTCAGACCGCCAAAAATTTACAATATATACTAGTACATATCTTGATAGAGCAAAGGAACACAAGCAAAAGCCATGTAAAAGCTACAAATCCACAATTGAAACATTCGAAATACTTTACAAATATTTAGATAATAGGTCTTTTTTGTCTTTTTGTTTGGGGTTTTGCATAGTCGTTTCTGGGGTTCTATGTGTCTGTGTATGTGTGTGTGCTTGATGCTGTGATGTCCATCATCGTGGTTTTGTGTATGTGTAAGTTTTCTATGTTTGAATTTAGGTACATTACAGTTCTTTGTATTGCGTTGCTTTACATGCTATTTAATGTTTTACCCAATTAAAATTATCTTATTGCGTGCTAACTAAAAAAAACTGGGCTCCATCAAAAATGATGCGGCCCGACAGCTATGTAGATTATTTTTATAGACAATTATTGTGTTAGTGTAGTTTTGCTAGTTGGGCGCATTCAGTGATTCCATATTGGAGGCGTATTGCATGTTTACCGATGTTGTAAAGAGCCAAACGAGGGCCAGCAAACTGCTGCCCAGCAAATCGCCCAGGGCCGTCAGATATGGTATGGATGAGTTGTCTGGATCGATCTTCCATTTCCACATGGCGTGCACAATGAGGTGCGCAATGTAGAGCAGCAGCATCACCTGTGTAATGATTTCAAAATGTTCGATAACTTCTTCCAAAGTGTGCATTAAGAGAGGTACGGCTCAAACTTACCTGTATCAAACTGGCTATTATATAGGATAGCATAAACACCCACGTTACAGTCACCTCTTTCATATTTATGTAATCGGCCGCAAAGACGAACAATATGTTGCCCGGTATGGACATGGCGATAAGTATGCGAGCCGTCTTTGCATAGGGCACTGTGTTGGCAAAATAATGATATCAATTTGAAGAAACATAAATTTGCGTGTTCATTTCACTTACCGCCCCTGAAGAGTGCTCGCCATGGCCACTCGACGATTTTCGTGTGCGGTGGTATAATGCCAATAATTGAGCTCTGATGCAACATAGTTGATATTTTGCTGGCTTGCACCGACACCAGATTGCCGCCAATACCGTTAATGATTGGCTGGAAGACGACAAAGCCATCGAAGACCCCGACAGAGGCATCCAACACGAGACCACCGAGCCTGCAGAAGTTATAATCAAAAATCAAAAATAATAAATGCAATAGTCATAATTGATCTGAACTGGTTTTATGAATGCTTAAAGCAGTTCTTATTTAGTTCATGTTCTATATGGCTGAAATGCCATTGAACTAATTAAGTACATTCACAAATTATATGCCTAGATAGTTAATGGTTTATAACAATTCAATTCCATTACTGCTTTGTTTATTAATATTCCAACTGACTTTAAATAAACTGAGCTAAGCTCAACTAAAACTGGGCTTCGCTGACCCTCACGCTGCGAGTGAAGGACACAAGTTAACAATAGCCAATGGCTTAGCACGCCGTCGGCGATTTAGAAAAAAAAATAGAAGCAAATAGATAACCGATCAATCAAAAAATATGTAACCCAATTTGGAACACCTAATGCCGCCACCAACATGGACATTAAATGGCACAAAAACATGTAAAGTATAGAAATTTAAGCTCAAATTGTGCTTATCATGGCCCAAATCAGGCGGCACTTTCCAAGTGCACTTAAACAGGCTTAGCAAAAAGACGTTGAGAGAGAGAGAGCAAGAAAGGGAAAGGGAGATAAATCTTACCCGCTGATGCAAAGCGCTGACAGCACTGGCACCCAACCGCTCTTCAACACCGGCCGTGTATAGTCATTCTTTAGAACAATAATAACCCACATGGGCAGCAGCACCAGATAGCAGGTAACCACAATGAAAGTGATCCACAGATGGGTCTCTGCAACACAGAATACATACGTGAGAGTGTGCCAAAAAAAAATAAATATATAGATCAAGATCAAAATACATACTTATGTGTTCAAAGAGCAGCGAGGCAATAAACGCCAGCAAGCTGATGGAGACAACATCACCAATTGAGGCAGCTAGTGGCGTCGCCAGGTTATCCGGATTAAGACGATACTTTTGCGAGAATAGAATCACAGCCACCAGCACAAAATCTACAATATCAAATTGTCGAATTATGATAAAACAGGTCTCAAATATATAGATGCTCTTTAGGTGTGTTCGCTTACCCAGCACAAAACACGACGAGGTTGCAGTGAACATGGCCGATGCTGTCAGCAGCATCATATGCTCAAAGCAAAAGCTACCGTTAATTACCGCACCCACGCTTGTGGCAAACATAGCCACAAGAAATGAGGCTACCGTTGCCTGCACCTGCACCAATGCGATATTTCCGACAATCATTCGCACCACATTCGACCGCGACGACATGTTGCCAAGGTTGACCTGGGTGGAGAGGCGTGAGGCGAGGCACATGTCCAGATTGCCCTTAAGGCCAAGCAGCGCTGGCACCAAAATAAACAGTTCACTTACTTTCTGGAAGACGTACCATGTCTGCGATCATAAAAAAGAAAAGAAGAAAAACCAAAACCCACACAATATTAATTAGTTGGCCATCCTAAACATGATACGATTTATGGATTCAATTTTGATTATAAATCTGATAGTGACGTCATTAAGTAGAGCAAGGCTAGACTATATAGTATAGTATATAATATATATATAGTATAGTATTTATATAATTTGATAGATTGCCTTGTCTTTGGTTTTTATCTCACTTCTCAGTTTTAGAGCTGCTTATAGCCGACTAGCATCGAGTGTAGCTGTAGTATTTAGTTTTGACCAGAATTTTTTGAGGTTAATTAGCAACACAATAAATATTTATTAAGTGTTGAATCTTTTTGTCAGCCTTATATGTATTTTTGTGCTGCTTAATTTACATCTCATATTATTTATACATTTATTAATCATCCAGCAAACTTTCAAAATAATATACGGAAGTCGCAAACGATGCATTTCAATACTTGGCAAAGGATTTGATAAATGTATTATTATTATTATTTTATTATTATTATTATTATTTTAATATTATTATTATTATTATTATTTTTATTATTATTATTATTATTTTTATTATTATTATTATTATTGTTATGGTTTTGTACGTTTTAAAGAAAGTTAATGTATATGTTCAAAAGTTTCTTAATAAATCTTTAATATGCTCTACACGGGTATTTAAGACCCTCAGCGCTTTATCTTTTGTACATATATTATTTTTTTTATGGAAAATATTTAGCAAAAACACAATTAAAACAACATTTTTGTTTATGGCTAACAAAAACTAAGCTTTCAATTGCTTTCGATTTTGTTGTGTTGTTCAAAGGGTTGAACGAATGCCGAAAAAAAATGCTTGTTAATTTGTTTTAAGTTCGTCTTATTATGATAAAACCGAAGGGGCAGGTGTTGGTGCGGTGTCTGATGTGGATTTTCTCAGAATGTTGGATGCTATAAAATTGTTTTGTTTGACTTTTTTTGTGTGGGCCTAAATGGCTTTGTTATGTGTAATTTTAATGAATTGTCGGAGACTGCTATTAGATTTTACAATTTAATTTGCGTGTCATTTTAATTATCTCTAACCTTTTTATCTACATCTTAGCACTTGCGCAATGGCAGTGGGGAATATTTTATGAGACTCATCAGCTGTGATGGTGATCTTGCAACACAGAACCCCATTAGCTCATTAACGTACCGAATCAGCGTAACAGCGTACGAACCGGCGAAACAACCTATTAGCCAGGCCGTGACACCTCTGTCCGGAGCACGCGGCGGTTACTGTTTTTCTTCTTTTTTTTTTTTGTTGGTTCTGTTTTTATTTATTTATTTATTTATTTTTTTTTAATGAGTTACATCACATTATATTACCTGGACGCGTCCAAGCACAATTCCCGCTCCAATGGTGCCAATGCCGGCCAGTAAGAACGGTATGGACACCTGCAGCAAAATGGTTGTCCATTTCTCTTGTTTGATGCCGGGCCGATTTAAGGCCAACTTCTCCTCGGAGCTGCCATTGATGCCGGCAATGCTGGATGCGTCTGCTGCCACCAATGCGCCATTGTTGCCGCCATGTCCGCCACCCCCGCTGCCACCACCACCTCCGGCGCTGCCCGCCGCACCAGGATCCGGTTCGGAGGATGCTATAGACGTCGTGATGATTGAGCTTAGTGAACCAGTTGTTGAATGGGGAAGGCCAGACAACTTCTCATTGTCGGGGTCTGTGCAACAAACGGAAGGATTCGGGTATGTGTGGAAGAAACAGATATTGGGAAAACAAAACGATGCAGTTAGTATGCAAATCTAGCAAGAATTTTCAATCACAGTACGTTGGTGTGTCGGGCTGTGTGGCATGCAACTAAAGCCAAGAGTATTGTTTGATTAGCAAGGCAATTAATTAACGTCACAATTAAAGACGAGTATTACTTATAACCACTATCATATACACTAACCCAAGACTGAGTTATAAAGCGTTTGTGTTACTCTAGTGTTTTTTTCTTCTTATGTTTAGATTTTTTTAACGTGTTTTTATCTGCCAAATGAATAGAACAATTTGTTTGTTTGTTTGTTTTCTTTTTTGTTGTGTTTTTTTTTTTTTTTATTGTATTCGAGCCAAGTTAATAAATTACAAATCGTTCGTCCATAAAAGCTGAAACAACAACAGCACAGACAAGAAAACATACAAACAAACAACAAAAACAATAAATTGCATGCAATATTTAATAAAAATTTTATGTGTTTATCAGCTATTATTAACATGCATACGATTTGCGATTGTGCGATTGTAAAAATAAGACAATATAATAAAAAGTCTGGCACAAAATTTTCAGTCGTTTTTTTTTGTTGTTCTTTCTTTGAATTAAAAAAAAAAAAGTGTATGTTTGTGTAACTGTAACTTGTAGGTGTATGTGATTATAACTTGAGCATAAGCAAAAGAGTCGAGATGAAAATATGCAAGAGCGTTGAATTAAGATTGGGCAAAATAAACGAAACTCTTGCAAATTAAATATTCATTTATAAATATTTCCATCATTGGCATAATCGATATATAGTTTCGAGCTAAGAGGATTTATTTTTGTACTATTTTATACGATTTCTCAAATATGTTTCTTGCAATAAAAATTTGCCAACTTTATTTGACTAATTATTTTAAAGCAAATTAAAAACTTTAGATGATCTAATATACACAAAAATCCTTTGTCATATCTCTGGCAATAGATTTCCGTGAATTTAGTGTTTTCGTTTTAGTTTTGATTTACTGATATGTTAAATATATTAAATTGCTGCTTGCTCGAATTTTAGCTAGAAATATATAATATTTATTCACTTTATTTTTAAAATATTTAAAAAATATTTATTTTTTTGTATTTATAAAAAAAATGTATTATTTTAATTGCATTTGTTGAAGTTTAAACAATTTTTACAAGAAAAATAACATACATTTTGTTTTTCGGAATTTAATAATATTTGTAGAACAAAATTGATACTTTAATAAAAATAAAAAGGGTATAAAGAGCTCTAAGAAGGCAAAACATGGTAAGAAAAGCGGAGAATAATCGTAGTTTAGCAATAAGTATTGATTAGAAATCTGCAAGGTTTTATTGTTTGTATGTACAAAGATTAAGAAGAATCAAATAAATAAACAAATAGGAAAAAGAGCTAGATACTGGGACAAGAATGAGACGGGGCAACAGTACATTCAGCATTTTTAAACGCAGCAGCATATTGTTATCGGTATCGGTATCGGTATTGTTTCGAGGGCTTGGCGCGGCAGTGGGAGCTTGTACTCTAAACTAGAATGCCTCCTAATCATGATGATGTTGATTATGATAATGATGATGATAATGTTGCTGCTGTTACTACTACTGCTGCTGCTGTTGCTGCTGCTGCTGCTGCTGCTGCTGCTACTGCTGTTGCTGCTGCTGCTGTTGCCTCAGTTGTCGTCACTCACCGTTTCCATTGTAAATGGTAAATAACTTGTATTTATCATCCAAGGCCGCATCTAGCGGCGTCGTTGTGGTTATTGTTGACAATTGCTGTTGGTATATTGGTGGCGTAGCATATGATGAGGACGTTGTTGATGATGTGTTGTTGTTGTTATTGTTGTTGTTGTTGTTGTTGGTGTTGGTGGTGTTATTGTTGTTGTTGCTGATCGTATTGATTGTGATGGTTGTGGACGATGGTGGCGCCACACCATCGTCAGCCCCAAAATCGGCGGCATCATTGTGAGCGGCATAAGAGGAAAGTCGTCGCACATTCAGCGGCGAGAGCGAGGCTATCTGTCGCTGCTTCAGCTCATTTGGTATGGATTGGTGGCTGGGTGGTGTGTGGGATGTGTTCTTGTAATCTGTGCTGTCTGTTTGTGTGATTGTGTTCTGATTGTGTTGCACGTCTGGCGTCTGCGGTTCGTTTGGTTGCGACATTTTTGCATTGGTCGCTCTTGAGTTGGAGTGCGTGTGGGTGTGTTGGTATGTGTGTGTGTGTGTGTGTGTGTGTGTGGTTGTGTATGTCTGTGTTTGTGGGTGTACTTCGCTTCAAGCGTGTGTTGCAGCGAAAGTTAAAGCCAGAATTGCGACTGTGTGTTTCTTGTGAGTATTCTCAGTTACGCAATGGAAACTCATTAATTAATATTTAAACTAAACTTTTTCTTACTAGAAAATAATAATCAATTTTTACATCGATATATTTAAACAATAACACAAATACTTGCAACTAATTGAGGTGCAATAATATATAAATATATATATGTATGCGTATGTCTATTTGGTTTTTTTTTTTTTTTAATATTGATAATTATTTGTAATTTTTTTTTTTATTTGTTATGTTGCCTCAACGTTTTTGGCATATTTGCCGTTTGCTTAAGGTTCTTGATTGGAACTATCACTGAACAAAATCGAAATATCACACAATTTCATTTACTTATATTTTTGCAAAGATTAAATAAATAAAATTATAAGTTATAGATGAATGTGAGTTGATGTGTATTTTTGCCTATTTTTTTTTTATTTAATATTTAACTGTCTTTTAAGAGAATATTTGAAGAATATAAATTGAATAAAAATTGTATAGAAAAATCCAAAGGCCGTTGGTTTACATTGTATGTGTTTGTGTGTATGTGTGGGTGTGGGTGTGGATTTGCTTGTTTGAGTAGTATATCAAGTCCTGTGTAATGCGTCCAGTTCGATCTTGTGCGTCCTGTTCTTCGAGGCGGGTGGGGATGGCGGGATGATTTTGTTTTGGGAGGGGGCTGTGAGGACAGAGCTTTAGTCACCGGACCGTTGATATGGCTGCAAGCAACAATATAAGGTTCATATATTGTTGTTCTTGTTGTAGTATCTGTTATTTTGTATTTGTTAATTTGTAGAACTCCAAATGTATAAGTAAAAAAATGTTGCAACGCCGGAAATCAATGAATAGACAAAAAAAAAAAAAAAAAAAAACCAGAAGAAAACATAATTCGAAATAAATTCGTTACGGCAAATTTTTTGCTTTAGGTTTTGCCCTGCTCAAGCATTAAACATATTACACTTCCGCACAATAAAAAAAATCGAAAGGCAGCCATTTAAATATATATATATATATTTTTTTTTTCATTTACTTGGCCCCACTTAAATACCATATAGTTTCTAGTTTGTCTATGGCCAGCAGACAGCAATAGTTTTTTTTTTACAAAATTTTGTTTTCCAAATTTTTTCTGCCGACTGTTGGACTGTTGGGAAGTTAGGGACCTGTTTGCTTTGAATCAAGTTTGACGGCCCACGCATTTTGCATTCGCATAAATGAAAACATTTAACGGCGCATTGAAACGCAACCAGTTTCGGCCATCCGAATGTGTGCTAACGTGAAAAAAAAAACATGCAGCTGCAACAAACAAACAACCAACGTCTCGTTGTGGTACCGATGCAACTAATCCAACTAATCGAACAACCGATAATTGTCGGGCTTTGCATCGCTATGTCTGGCGTTTTCAAGTTTATGGACTTTTGACAGCTTACACGATTAGATTTGGAACACCAACAATCGATGTTGCGCCAACCAAGTTGGCCAACAAATCTTTCAGCAGATCTGCTTGCCATGCTTATCAGCACGACAAAAGCTCATCGCACAAAAAATACCCAATAATAAATATAAACTATTAATATAAACTAGGAATAAAACATAAATTGCAGTAGCATAAAAGTGAAAAATTAATAATTCAGCGATAAGTTTGGAACGGGCTCTCAACCATTTGATTTATGCTATTTCTATCGCATAAAATTGGTAAAAGCCAAATATATAAATGTTAATGAGCAACAATAAATGAGACAAAATTTTAATTAATTCCAATATAAATATATTAATTCAAATATACATTCGTTTCACGTACCAAATATTTGTGAACCCTTTGCTGAACGAAAATTGATTGAAAATCACAAATCAAATTAAATGACGACAAAAATTTAATCTTTGGAGATTTCATTCCAATTCTACGTTTTACGATTTAGAATAAAGTACGCAAAAATTAAAAATAAATCTCACGTGATTGAAAGAAAAAATAAAGTAAAAAATCTAATTTTGAAAAGCTAACATAATCTAATCAGTTTTAATCGTATATGCAATAACAATATTTATATTTAATGGGAAAATTATTTCAGTACCATTTCTTGGAAGAGCGTTTACACAAGCAATAAATGGGAACCCCCATTGTTGAATGAACTTTTGTGTTTAGTTGATAAGGTAAAAAGTGTTGGGTTTAGCTAAATATGACTGTTGCATGCTTTATAAGCACAAATCTCTCATTGGCAGGAAATATTTTAATATTTGAAAAGTTCAGTTCACAATTGCTTGTAGAATACTTCTGATATTCCAGTGATAGTGTGTGTGTGTGTGTGTGTGTGTGTTTGTCCTTACATGTGAAAGACACTTGAGTGCGATAATATTTCAATTTGTGACTTTAAGTGCGTTTATCGCGATTAATTGAATGCTTATCACTCCAACCGCTGTCTCACAGGCATTGAAATTGACACATTGAAGTGACTGCCCTCCTGACCACAAGAAGACATTCATCATTCAGGGCATGCACAATGCCAAGAAGTGATTGTCATCAATATAACTAGTTTTATAATGATTTGCCTAATACGTTTTGCACTGATATTGAACGTAGCTGATAAACATGTAATATTATCTTAGCACAAATGATAGTATCAAAAGACGACAATTTAACAATGCGCACATTGCAAGCCACATTCAAGTTCAAAGAGACAACAACAACTACTAACTGACAAAATGAGTAAATGAAAAGTTGACAAAAATCACTTACACTGAAACTAAACTAAATGGTTGATCAAACAAACAAAACGGAGGCTTGCAATTGAAATGTTACGAATGTTATTGTTTTGCTTACTCAATTCAATTGGCACATAATAATTTAGTTTCGATTTTAGATGCGGAACATTTGCGATGACTACACAATTTGTGTAATTATCTTTTCAACTTTAATTGACTGACAAACGCTCTCACGCATACAAATGCACTTAATTTTTATTATTTTTATTTATTTTTTTGTTTGATTATACGCCGTAGAATCTCCCATACATAATTAAGTATATACATATATATATATCCATATACGTGAATGTGTTTCTGTTTCTTATGCAGCAACAGTTGTTGCAGAAACACTAATGGATTTATCTGGCCTATTCCCAATGGCAAATGGTTTGCCGATTTGCCGGTTTGTCTGCTCTTTCTGGATTTGGTGATTTTTAGGTGAAGATTCACCTGGATTAAGGGGTTTTTAGAAATTTAAAAACAAACCCAGATACAAGAGGAAATGTAAAGAAAAAACCCCGCCAATTACATTATTTTCGAGTAAATATTTTTGGAAACAGTTTTTAAATAAAAGAAAGAAAAATAGCTACCTGCACAATATGGATGTAAGAACCATTAAGATTTTAACCTTATTTATTATAGACAATCATGACAAATATGTGCATTATCTATTAATGAAGAGATTTGAATATTTTTGACACGTAAGAACGGGTACAAAAAAAAGACTCGGTTGGCATTCGATTAAACATTCAACACTTGCACCGATTAGATTACAAATGGGCATCGACAAAAAAAAACGTCTTATTTCAACCGATAAAGCAATGCCAAATCGACAAAGATCAAAAGGTAAAAAAAAGGAAGATTTATTGTTAAGCTAGTTTTTTGCTTCTGGCATAATAAAAAGTAAAAGCTACGAAATGAAGTCCACGATATGTTAATTATTTTTTTAATTTTATTCACAAAATAAAAGTATTTTGTTTCGAGTGCTAATAAAAGAATCTATATTTATTTTTGTACAAATAATTTGTCACATAAAGCTCTGCTTTACTCAATTGGTTCGATTGTCGTCTTGCGTCTTGAAAGAGAGCTAAACCCCCGTTATACAACATAAGTTGGATATGTCTGAGATATTTGTTTTAGCGCAATTTTGTTAATTCGCAAAACGTGAGCCAAATGTGCGCCGTCTGCTAATTTCGATTTGTTTCCATTTATTGTGATTAAGCCAAAGCTTAGAAGTCGTCTATTTATATATATTTGTATATGTATGCACAGACAGATATATATTTATATATATATATATATATATATATATATATACATATATGTAGTATAAGCGCATAGTTCCCAGGCTATGATTAAACGCTTTGGATTGCAGTTGTCTGAACGCGTTAATTTATGAACGACGCGCGAGTTACTTTTAATTCGGGTTCTTGAGCTATTATTATTTTAAATTGCATAAATTAGACATGAGGAATTACAGAATACAGTGTGGTCTCTCTATAGAGGCAGCATAAGCAGTAAACATCTGTGCATACGCATATATATATATATATATATATAAGCCGTTCAATCAGCGATGTTTCCATATTGCGTATAATTATCTGTTTTATCTGTTACAAATATGTAAGGGATATATTAAGTATGTAATATAAATCACGGATTAGACGGACAGAATATGGCAATTTTCTCAACTTGTAACATAAACATGAACAAATATTTGTGATTTTCCCCATACACCGTTTGTGCATCCACTAATTATGTATTCATAGCATGGGTATTAAAACGTGTGAGCAACGTGTCGGCTACGTAATATTTCCATTCCATTGATATAAAAGCTGCACATATGCAAATTAAAAAGTCTAAAGCACGTGAAGCGACAACATCTGGTAAAAATCTCGAAGTTTGAACAGTTGTCGTTCAAGTTGAATGGAATTGAGTTGAATTGATTTGAGTTGATTTGAGTTGAATGGGACAGCTGTCTTTGTTGCATATAGGTGCCAACTAATTTATATATACTGCGCATACTTATATTTATATTCCAATTAGCATTTTACATTTGAATTTTTTGATGTAAACGAACCTTAAAACAAAGCTGGAATAAATCCGTTCATGATAGAGAATTGTGCACAGATTGACGAAAATGAACTAACAACTAACAAAACTGAGTGGACTGTATAAGGTTTACTGTGTACTGTGTACTGTGTACTGTGTACTGTGTACAGTGGACACTTGGATTTAAAATGAGCGATATGCTAATTGGAAATGTACATTTACATAATACCATATTTTATGCTTATATTAGTTTTGACGCCTCGCCCACAAAGAGCCTTTCTATTGAAACATTTTGAGTTTGAATGTTTGCCTATTTAATTTTGATTCACTTAACTTTATTGCCATTTATTTGACAACAAGTTTTTGAGTGTTGCTTGTATTTATTAATTATATGTCATACACAAAATCGGGATAAATAACATACGGGTATATATATCCGTAAGTCTAAACAACAATAAACTGTTGCTGAGGCGTTTCTGATGACGCAGGAGAAATCACCGGATTCTGAGCCATGGACATTATGATTATTACTATTTGGCCAACTTGATTTATTTATAGTTCCAGCGTCATAAATCACTGAATAAAGCGAGATGAAGCAATCGTAAAAAAAAAAAGTTCAATAAATAAAAAATGTAAATAACATATTATTATTTGCTCGACATAAACAACCTAATTTTTTTTTTGCCTAACTACGTCATCAACCTGAGAAAAAATGTCAAATGCAATACAACATAACCAAAATTTTATAAAAAAAAAACAAATAAAAATAAATAAAACCTGAACTGGAACTGTATCAAATGTCATTCAACTTGACAAAAGCCACAAAATAAAACAATAACAAACAGAGTCAGTATGTTCACACAGTCCAAATAAATACATACATAAATATGTACATATGTACATCGCTGATGCACAACAATAAACATCAATCTAATCATTATGGTTTCCTACTAATAATTACAACTGTGTGAGTGTGTGTGCGTGTGTGTGAATTTCTGTGCAATTGCAAACTGCCGAAATGGCATAATCATTTCGCATCTGCCAAGTGGCTAAAAGCAATATTTATATGCAACATAGCTTAACTGGAAAAACATAAATGATAATTCAATTTGAGTTCTTTGTTTTCGTTGCAAGAAGTCTATAAATTAAGTGTAATCAAATCTAATCGGGGCTTATCAGTGGCAACGACCTAAACGTTTGTAAAAATAAAATGCAGAATAAACTGAATTCGTTTTATATGTTGTATTAGAAGTTGTACTATTTAAACAGTTACTTTACATTAATAATAATAATAAATGTAATACACATCTAAAAGCATTGTCATTTGATGGGTATTGCGGAGTGCGGCCTAGGGAAGCCGGACACAGGGCTGACTCTATGGCAAGTTAAGGCGTGGGGACCTGGCTCATTAGCAGCACGCAGCAGTTCAACAAAGAAAATGTAATGATAATAATAATAATAATAATGAGAAATTGCACACATTAGATTTTTATTTCTCTATGGTTTTTGTTTTTGGTTTTTTTTTAATTTTTTGGTTTCCACTTAGCGAGACTAATGACAGTTCCAAGTGACGATAAAATTAAAGCTGGCAACTGCCGTATTGGTGATTATGTCTAAAGAAGATCGTTTACTCGGACAAACTATAGCGGGTAGCAGAACCTAGAGGCAAAGTTGAAAGACTAATTGACTATAATAATATCGACACTCGCAATGCCAACACCATAATAATAATGTTGGGGCCAAACAACTGAAACTAAGCACAGAACTTGAGTAATTAGCGGCCGAGGCAATATCAGCCGCCTCGGTGACCCCAGGCAATCCAAGCGAGCCATCGATTATGGTAAGGCATAAGACACACACACGCACACACACGCACACACACACACACACACACACACTCGGCTGTGTGTTATGGCAGGCACGACTGCAAAAGCAACAACAGACTTGAATGCAATTTGGCCATGAAAACGAAATGCCAGCAACATAAATTAATTATTATGATTATCATTATTATTATATTTGTATGTTGTACAAATGTTTTTTTTGTTTTTGTTTTGTCTTCTTTTTTGTTGTGCAAATTAACATTAACTATGCATTAATTAAATGTTTTGTCTTAGTTGCAGGTCTTGCCTTTGCCTTTCGGTTCCTTTTGTTTTACTTGATGTGGTATTTTTTCACTCTAATTTCCATTTCAATTTCAATTTGGCTATGCCAAAGGGCAGCCATATCGGATCTGCATGTTAAACTTGCATTTATATATATATATATATATATATATATATACCGTAAACTTATTATATTTAATATTAAGCCGCAAAGCATTTTAATTGCTTTTCTATTATTTATAATTTATTGCATGCGAATTTGTTGCGGTCATTTTTTGTTTTTTTGTTAATTAACATTTATATATAAAAATAAAGAATCGCTTTTAAGATTTACTTTTAATTACTGTATTTTTTTTAGCTGTTTGAGTTGCATTTTTTAAGGTCACCACCAGCTGGGAATATCGAAGGTGAGCTTTAGATTCGACCTGACGAGTTCTGAAAGTACTTAACTACCAATAATAAGAAGGGTGCTACGAATGCCAACGCTTAAGAAATCACTTGAAACAGGTGGGGCGAAATAAACCGGCTTTAAATCGAAGTGGAAGGTAAATTAATATCGACTAAAAAAACGTTGCTCTTTCTATTTAAGGTCTCTCCATTAATTCATCCCGGGATATTTCTAAAAAATATTCCAATTCTTTTCTGGGCAGCAAAGTTACTTAGTTGGGTAATTATATTTATACCATTACTTCAGATGGCTGTTGCCAATTATGCGTTAAATGTGCTGCACATTTCTCATTGATTTCCGCCTGCCGATCCACTGCCAGCCTCATAATACATACAACAAGTATGCACACTTTAAGTAACTGGCAGTACATTTTTTTTCTTTTGACTTTCATGTTCTTTTATAAAGATTTCTCTGGGCTTACTTCAGCAGCTATTAGCTTCACACTGGCACCAAGTTTAAATTTTAAGCGGTAGTTTTCGAGCGACACATGAAATTTGACGTTAATTTCGGCGCGATCTCGAGCGCGGCACTTGCATATCTAATATTATTGTAATTTTTCAAATCTTTTTAAATTGGTTTTTGCTTTTTTTTCCTTCTTAATTTTACTTAATAGCTTTCGCACAAACAAAAAAAAACAAAAAACACAATGAAATTCGTGACAAAGGGTTCGTCGTGCAGTTTCCGTAAGTGGGATTTCTGTAATTTAGTAAACTTCTTTTGATTTGATAAGCTTTTTTTATATATATATATTTTCTGCAATATTATTGAGCACTCTCTCGCTCTTTGACGGCGTCGTCTGCACCGTACGCCGGGATATCGTACACTGAATGTCCAAAGACGGCAAACACTTGTTATTATAACGCGTCAAAGCGTTTCATTAAGCGACGCAGCGACGCCGACAGAGACAGCGACCGAGACAGAGTCAGAGACAGCGACGGCCAGTCAAATCGCTGAGCGCAAACTCAACAGCGCAACCGATCTGGCTGAATCAATAAGCCAAGCGGCGGCGAACGACTTCGTCTCAACGTTCGACGGCCGACGGCCGACGGCCGACAATCAGCTGGCAGGCAGCCTGCTAAACTTCGAGCCTACCGGCCAGAGACGTCGCTGATAAGCAGCTGGCCAAGACTTTCTTGCTCTCAGAAGCGCAGCACGATAACGACGCCGACTTCGCGGCTGGCGATTTATTATCAATAGCAATCAATTTCAGTTGACGACGACAAGATTGTTAAAGCCAAAGCCAACGCCAAAGCTAAAAGGCAATGTAATCAAAAACTTAAAAAAAAACTGTAAAAAAACAAATCAAAAAAACCCTCCTACGACAAGATCAATGAATGAAAATGCTGCCTGCGCTTGCATCGGCGTCGGCAGCGACGCAGCACTGTCGTGCACACCGTTAGAACGAAGCGACGGCACTCGGCTCGGTTTGTCGCTTTGACAATCGTCGCATTTTGACAGTTAGTTGATTCATCATTATTTTCAGTACCAAAGAGTTACGACCAACCGTCTACGATAACTGACAGAAAATTAAGCACTGAAACCAACGAACAACCCATCATATATTAAAAAAAGGAAAAATAAAATGAAATAAACGTATTTGTCCCGCAGTAAACATATTTGGCTAATGAGTTAATTTGCGTACTAAATGAGTTATGGTTGAAAGCAACTACGAGCACGTTAAGAGACTTTTAAATCAATTTGCTTTCCGACACGATCCCTGCGTTAGGCATATAATTTAGTGTTGCACACCTGAGATGCAACTGAGCTGCAATATTGCTAAAACTAAAAGTCAATTATAATATGTAATAGGCATGAATAACAACCAAACGTAAATCGACAGATCAGTTAATACCCTCCGCTTGACAGTTTCGCCGAAGTGAGCGAGAAAAACATGAAAAGCGTTTTAGCTATAGTCTGACAATAAAATGCCATGCCCCCAAAAATGACGCACTACTGAACAATTGTTTTAAGGAAATTGTTATAAACAATGTATGTATGTATGCATGTATGTAAAGACGCACACGTTCAATGAATACAAAAAAAATTACAAAAAATTGTTGCCAAAATACAAAAATATATATATATATATATATATATATATATATATATATATATATATATATATATATTGTTATATGTATTGTGAAAAAAAATATACAAACTGGCTTGTCCGCATCCGGATAATTGATATGCGTACCTCCAAAACTGCTGATTATTTCCCATTTCTCTAGCCATCTCGCTTGCGCACTGAAGGCCCGCGGCCTTAATTAATAATAAGCAAATCTGTTGGTTTATTTTTGTCTGATGTCTGAAATCATCTCAAGAATGTATTTGCTGCAGGATGTAGATTGAAGTGTTTTTTTTTTTTATTCATTTCAAATATATCTACATATAATTGCGAACGCAAAGTGGTGGAAGATTGGGAAGAGACTTGTAAGATTTCTTCAACATGATAACGCACAGAATCAATATGAACCCGACCCATTGGTTGCATGAAAACATTGTTTCTTAAACGTTGCAATTTTAATGTCAAAATATCACATAGAGTCGACGTTCAAGTGGTTGCAGTTAAATAAGAAAATCTCACACGAAGTCAACTTCAAGTGGCTGCATTGGATTAGGAATACAGCACATGGAGTCGCCTTACAAACTCTGCAACACTCAGCTAGTTTAAGAATAAACATCACATGGAGTCGCCTTACAAGTGGCTTTAAGTGTATTTAGGTTTACGAATTTTTGTATATAAACCACGCATTTTTCATTGCATAAACCAGTACAAAAAGAACTCTTTGCGTATTCACATCTGTAGCCCAATTTGTTCCAAGTACCGATTGCGGCGACACTTTGTTACTGGTACATGAACCGGTAGCATACCCAACACAATTTTCAGCATACCCTAGGAAATGACTTCATAGTTCATTTTCGTAGTGCCATAAATAAATATTTATAAATAATTGGCACGTTGATAATAAGAGCAATCAATAAGATCAACAAACAAATGGATGACCAACAAAAACTGTATCTATTAATGATAAACCCAAAATTAGTAAACAATGATTCCATTATTATAATAAATGTCAATATGCGCACATATAAAATTTTTATACATTTATTCTCGATTATATTTCGACTCTTTGTCGGGTTATCAGATTAGACGCAATTTGGTTTAAATTTACCAATCTCCTATTGAGGGGTAAAATATACAATTGGAATATATTCACATAAATGATTAGGGCATAAAACCAGTTTATATTTAAGATTATTGTATTTAGCCACAGAATACTTCTGCGGCTCAGGATAGACGAAGACTGGGAAGATTGCGAAAGATACAAAACAAAAAAAAACCCTACTCGGGGAGTTTACGTGCAACGGATCAAGCATTTAGGTGCCGTCTCCGCGACAAAGGTCCCCTGAGATATACAAACGCGGAAACAGTTGGGAAATGCACAAAAGCAACTTGCACGTATCTTTTTTGTATGACCGCTTATCAGATGCCGCCTGCTGTGCTCACCTGCCAATGGGATGATTGAAGCGCAGTTGTTGCGGGGCGGTGCGGGGCATGGCGGGGCGGGGCGGGGCGGGGATTTACACACGGTGTACTTTTGTTTTCTTCCATACTTTGATGCCGAAGGTATTCATTGTATTTCGCGGTCGCCCGACTGCAGCAACGTTCTCTCTCGCTTTTTTTTTTACTTTTATTTTCGGTACGTGTGGCGGTGGCAACTTTGCAGTGAATTACTAGAACAATTTGTATGGCATTTAGCCGTATTTGTTTATCGACAGACAATTGACAAGCAGACAGAGACAGAGACAGAGACAGAGGGCGGTGGCGGTGGCGGTGGCGGTGGCGGTGGGTGAGTGATCGACGTTCAAACAAATTGTAAAATTGTTGGATAATGGTCAATCAACTGCCGACGACGATGATCACCGCTCAAATATCAACGTTTCAACTATCATTGTCTGTTTGACGATACGGCATGCAAATGTTTCCGCAGCCGCCCCATTTGACCAGTCGAAGCCTTCAACTTGAACTTGCAACTGTTCAATTTATTATGGGCAAGTGATATGCGGCATCGAACCGAATTAGTAGTGGCAATTGCTATATGCATTACTGCATTCCAAGTCAATTCGACAGATGTAAAGTGCTTAATTGTGTTTTAGGTAACTTTCGATTGGTGGCACATGTTGCGTCAGCATTTTGTTTGTGTTGCATACATCTCGAAGGTAGCAAAGTGAACATTTGCCACCGCATACCAACTAGCATTTTGAAGAGTCTCTGTCCACTCAAAGTGAAGTAGCAACCGTCGCGCCTATCACTTTCAATTGGCAATCAAATCGGTTCTTCAGTTATTAATTATTAATAATAATATTACCCTTGTTATATGTTCAAAGTTTCTAACTATTTGCAACCGAATATAAAAAAAAATCGAATAAACACTTAAGTATATCTGGAAAGCCCCTGTTCTTAAGTCACATAACAAAAGTATTTGGAATACTTGTTAGCTTGAGTCATGTATGATCAGCGCCAACAAATAAATTTGCATCTAATGTAATTTTCGTCAGGTATGCAAATGAATATTCACAAACAGTTAAAGTCAGTTTTGTCAGGCACAATAAATATAAGGCCCCCTTTTCTGTCACGATCACGAATCAGATAAATTATTTTTCGAAAATTCCACATTAAGAAGGGATTCCCCCCATTTTTATAGACGAAATTTCTTAAGACGAAGCTCCCATATATTTTGTAAGCTAAACGTCACTAAATTATATCAACTAAAGTGCAGTTACTGCCGGATTCCAATATGCCAAACATCCAGTAAATGGAAATATTTTATTTATTTTGTTTTTCTTTGCTAAATGAATAATAAAACAATGAATTCAAATATAAGACAGGCTCCAACATTGATTCATTTCTATTTTGCTTTCAGAATTCAATTATAATAAATTATAGCAAACAAGTTACAATAACTACGCTTTGATTGTATTTTAAATTTATCGCTTGCCTTTTCTAAAAAAAAAAAACATTGTGTGACTTTTATGTGGCCTAAGGAACGAAAGTTGAATTAAGAGAAAGTTATGAAAAAATGTACAGGCAAGAAGATAACATTCTGTAGATAATCGAGTATTTAAGAAATTTTAATCGATTTGTTTTTCAAAATAATCGCAGCTGATACTGAAAAATAGATTGGTTTCGATCTAATCTTGATTGTCAGGGGTCCATATGATGATTTATATTCAAACACCATCGTGGAAAAAATAAATGAATGATAATGGTTATCAGAAGTTAAGACTTAAGTAGTAACGATACTGACGCAAAGAGAAATCAGATTTTGAAAAATCAGTCAACTGTTGTTCGATTACTCTGGGTGACACTTGAGATGCCTGATATTCAGATAAAAATACTGCGTGCATAGATTTAAGTAAACAATAAACCCTCAATCGAGGCAGTCAAACTCAAGTGGCAACTTTGAATCACTGTTAATCCCCTCTGCCCCTCTGCCCCTCTGACGCGCACACACATACAATATATGCACTTAACAAGTCTCACTTACCATTTCTAAAATGTCCGTATACGACTTCCAAATAATCTGTGATATTCGAATAGGTATTTACAAATGGTTCCAAAAAAATCCTATTGTCCTTAACTTTCCTATATCCACTCTAACATTGCTTTACTTAAAACCGAACCGAGAATTGAACTTATTGCGGACAGCTGTAAAAAGTATTTCTTTTCGTTATAGGGTATTTCGATGCCGAACTGTTAGTTTCGCGAAATATCCGATATTATTGTGAAGTCTAGGATATATATATATATGTATTTTTTTGTTTGTATGTATATATTTATACTATTGGAATTTACAACGAACTTAGGAAGGAGAACGAAGCGAGTGATTAGTAAGCGAGAATGGGACAGAGAGACCCCTAACAGGCGCAGATCCATTTTGTGGCATAGGAAGACTCACAATACGACTGCACCTTAGAAACGAAGAAGGACACAAGCCAGATGTTTTTGGTTATGCAATAATCATAAACGATTTAAGCAAAAAATAACAAAGATTCCAGCTATCGTGCAGGAGATGGGGTTAGAAGAAGGAGATGGGGAAGAACCTATTATTGTATTTATAATAATAACAAAAGCAAGACGCACTCAAAAGATATTATAAACAACTGATGTCTTTCAACAAAACATTGGGACACTACATGTAAATATTTAAACAGCTGCCGTCTTTTGTCGAGTGGCATTTTGCTGATCTGGCGCTTTGACACCCTTGAAGTGGCCAACTCATTTCGCGCTTAATGGAAACATTGAGTGGCTGGCTTTCAAATGTCTTATCGGTCATTTCCAGCTAACGCTGCACATCAATCAAAACGATCTCCATCTAGCCTACATGTGGAGTGCCCCTTTCATTGCGACCTTTCGATTAAGGCGTATCTTGAATCTTTAGTATTTATCAATTCTCGACAAGACTGTTACAAATACAATTATTTACAATATGGCAATACTATTGTAATTTGCACATTTTACATAAGCCCATACAACTAGGTTATTTGGGCGATCAAAGCAATTACTTCCTTGTGTGAATGTGCATTTGTGTGTGTTTACATTGATTCATCAATAAACCAGTTAATAATTAAATTATGCTCGTCGAGACGCGTCGTTTGATTTGATTAGTACGTGAAGAGGTAACTCAGTCACACAGATACTCAGATACACGCACACACAGGTGCACATACAGATACAAATACACAGACAGATACAGATACAGATACAGATACATATATAGTTACATACACTGGCGTACAAGTACTTGGGGAGCCAGCGATTTCTTTTGAAAAGCAAACAATTTAATCGCTCTCATCATAACAAGAATAAGAACAATAAAAAATGACCTTGACCCTGAGCCTTCAGTTGGGGCAAGTAAATATACGTAGCCCATGCACAATTAGACAACATAAAGAAAGAGCAAGTGGCAACAAGTGTTAACAAGCCAAAATATATCGGTAAACAGGCGCCACAGCACATATAAGACTTGATATAATTTAACTGAATTGTATCTCATATTTCCATTGGAATGTTTGCAGGAAAGGCTTATCAGTACGCTTATGGGCCACATAAGCTGATTGCCACGAGTGCCTAGGGCAACTCTTGTTGTGGTTGTTGATCGTGTTTGGAGGCTAAACCTCTAATCAGAGCCATAAACCAAAAATCAAATTTTGTATGAGTCGTCAGTTCATCTATATAAATGCTGAACCCAAATCTTAGCTATCGAAAAAAAATTGGTTTTTATTAATATACGATTGCTATCGAGTTTTTTTAAGCAAGCTTGGTGAAAATTTTTACATATGATCAATATCAATATATCCAAAAAATTGATGCTTATTGCTATCGTTCATCGATATACCGATGTATTGGGGAACCGGTGACAGTAGTCAATCGGATAAAGTAAACTTGATTCGCGTACTCAAATTGCAAATTTAAAAACAATATCTCCCTATACCCATTTAGTGTATTTCAGCAAAAGCAATCCTAACCAGACTGAATTACCAAGTATTGAGTGTAGATTTTAAAATAAGAAATGTCGCAATGTATTTGGGCATTGTTTACATTGTTTTGACAATAAGTATTAGCTGATTCCCTCGAACACTCGACTCCATATCATTTACGATACAGAATTGCGTCTCACTGGGAACGTTTTCCACCGAAGTTTGGTCATGAAATTGACAAAAAAAAAAACAAACATGGTAATAATAAAAATGTTTATCAATGTGTAATCAGCAATACAATAATTAAGAGAAATTCAAGGGAATTATTTTTCAACAATACTAGCACATATATATATTACGATGGGCTCGGCATGGGAAATGGAAACGGGTGGCTTTGGATGACTCAACGTCAACTGATAAATCACAATTTGGTAGAAGGCAGCGGCGCACGGTCTGCCCGATTGCGGTCTGAAGAGATATGGGCTTTTGGTAATTTTGGGAACAATATGGGAGAAGCTGAAAAAATGATTAAAGAAGGTTCCTAGTTATCTTCGATCAAGTTTGGTAACTGCAGCTCTAAAATTGCGGGAGATGAAATTTTTACAAAGCCAATATACTGCGCAAACAAATCGATATCGAATTATAATATGCCCAAAAGTATGCTCGGATATATTTTTTAGGGATGCAAATTCTCCAAATAGAATACCAGTTTTATCAAACTATTTATCTGGAAAATACTTGTGTACATATACCTTTATAATATGTACAAATTTATGAATGTATGTGTGTGTGTGTGTGAGAACGCGAACAATCTTAGATGCTGCTAAATAAACTTTATCATTAGCTCAAATGTTCTACAAGCTAACACACATATATACAACCAGAGCGTTTCTCTGAATAATCACAGACAGTAAACATTCGACAAATTTAACCAAATTATATGAAAAACACTGGCCTTAAGCGATGAAAGTCTTGCAAATTACTCAAAAGTTTATTCTCACATAGAACAATTTAAAGTCTTTACACTTGTTTAGATTTAGTCATGGTTTACTAGCCTTGAAAACCAAACAAAATTATTTAGCTATTTATATCACATATATACATATGTATTTATATTTACCACCCATTTGGATGCAGAAGATGCCTGAGCATGCGGCATTGTCGATTGCCAACACTCGGAACTTAAACGTACCTGCCGCACTATCGCTCTCATCGTTGTCGTTTGCAGCATCATTGTCACTGTTCAGCAGCGGGGCACAGTCGCAGTTTTTGCTGCGTTTGCGACCCCGTCCGCCCAGCATCAGAAACCTTTCCATGGCATCCAGAGACAAATTAGAAATATTTGGAAGTAACTTGGCTACTATAACTGCATTTTATATATAGCAGCACGATTAGTGGCAATCATCGATGATAATGTTAATTCACATTCGCCGCTCAACGTTGTCTATGTGGCGCTACCTGCGCTAATTCAATGTGGACTGTGACGCAGACAGCGTTGTGGCTGCTCACAAATAAATGGTCTTGCTTTTAACGCTGTTGGCCGCCAGCAGCAGCAGTAGCAATAGCAGCGCCAGCAACAGTTACTGTATAATCTGCTGTTTTCTATGTATACAAACTTAACACACGCGCACTCTTTACTCGACTTGCGCTCTCAATCTTTCGCATATTATCACTTATACACTCACACACACACACACACACACAAACCTACCGTCGTCGCTTTGCGAATTTCGGCAGACGAGAAGCTGAGCATCAAAAGTCAAACTGCTCTGTCAAAATGTCAACGCGCCCACATTTAAGCGCATAGCAACCAGCTAATTGACGCAGTCATTTGACTTGCAAGCAGCGACAACCACAACAATAATAATAATAACTATAACAATAGCGAATGATGTGATTCTGTGGTCGCTTATGTGTCCTATTAGCACAGCTTTTTGTTATTATTTTATATAAATATAAATAAAAAGTCTGAAATATCGATAGTCCCAACTTGAATAAATGCATTTCGAAAGGAATTTTTAATTATGGAATTACAATTGGAATCCATTTGACAACCAAAAATTTTAAGTAAAATTTCATAATCATTTTTTATCTCAACAGGGATAATTGGCAGTGAGGACAAATTAAAAGAAGAATAACAACTGTGTATACAAGGTATACTACATGTCAACGTTGTAACAACTTAAGAAAGGGTATAAGGAACTGACAAACACAAACGCTCGAGCGACTTTGTAGTGAGTGAATCTCAAATATAATATGCGTGCGAGTGAAAGAAAGGCACGAAACGCGCAGATCCGCCTCAAGTAGGCGGTTAGTGGAACGAGAACGCAAATGATGACAACGCAAGGCGCTGCGCGATGCACTTCAATCAGATAAAAATCAAATCTTCGATACAATAAAAACGCACGTGTCAAAGAGCACTTGAAGCAATCTTTCCCTCTCTCACACATACAAAGATGGGCACACGCAAGCGTCGACCACTTAAACAGCTGTGCTGGGGAGTCCGTTATGCGCCGGTGCGTCAACAGCGACTGCGAAGCCAATAGCCGACAATGGCAATGACTGGAAGAAGGCCGCCAGCAAAGTGTTTTTAGTAAATAGTTTTTGTAACAACAAAATGTAACAGATAATGAGTTGAAAATGTAATTGCAGGCATGATAGTTAATTAAATTAAAAACTTATAAGTACCAAATACTTATTTAAGAATGTTTGAAATAAATCATGCATTAAAAGCTGTATGTGTATGTGTGCCTGTATGTATTTATGTATGTATAAGACATGTACACAGGGGTATGTATGTATGTATTTCAAAATCTAAAATAGCATGCTAACCGAAACCCAAAGAAAATGTAATCAGGGCATATAATTAAATTAAAACTTTGTAGTATGATGTAAATGCAACTAAAACTAAATACAAAAACATTCGTGGTGTCTATAAATAAGGATAACAAATAAAGTAACAGTGATAAAAATAGCTTACGTATGGGCCTGCGACGCATTGTGGATGCACTATTCTCGCCGCCACTGTAATTATGGCTGTTAATCGGCTTCATGTTGCCCTCGGGAACCAAGTGGACGACGACGCCGATGATGACGACTGACAACAACAAGTGGGCGCAAATGTTTGCAAAGAAAATATGTAAAAAGAAAAGAACCAAAAGAAAGATGTATGTTGGTTGTAATTCTACACAATTATGTGTGTATGTATGTAGGTGTGTATATCAAAACACAGTCGTACAGCTTGTGGCACCGATTTAAAACAATCTGATCAGGCCCAATATTATGAGCTTGTACTGTACACGAAAATGCAGGCGAATAATATGCATAGACACTTTTGCAACCGGTTGAAGTGAGAGTTAGAGAGAGCGAAAGAGATTTTTTAACAAACATCCAAATTGGAACTATACCTCTTCTGCTGACGCGACTAGTTTCAATGTTCATCGACAACTAAAAAGACCAACGCAAAATACCTGACGCTGATCGAGACAGAACAAATAACAACAACAGCAGCAGACCCCAAAGACTATAATAACAATTGCGAGCAGCAAAAGGAAGCGAAATGTATCATTATCATAGAGAAACACGGACACACTCAGAGAGAGCGAAAGGGCGAGAGAGAAAGAGAGAGCATAACAAGAACTATAAGCTAAAACCAGAACCAGCACTGCCTGCAAAGAGACACCAAATCCCGACCGAATGACATATGTTAAACATAGAAACAGGCGAAACGGGTAATTTATATGTACATATACAGCTGCGGTCGAAATAAAAGTAGTGCACAAATATGTGGAAAATGTACTTAAAATATAAATATATATATGTAACAGTATTCCATTTCATCCATTTGTTGTTTGGTAGAATTAAATTTGTATTTATTTTCAGGATTTGTTCTAAGATTTTTATTTTCAGCAGAAAGAAGAAACCAAAGGGGTTATGAAAGGAGTTATGCAAATATTGAGTATTTGCATCGTATGAAGAAGCACTACTATTATTTTGACTGGAATTGTATTCATGTCGTTTTGACATGAAGTTATCATAGAGCCAGAAGACAGATAAGATATTTGCGTTGATGAGCAGGACATGACGAGCGTTGCACAATGACAAATTTGTTGATAAGGGCAAATATGATTTTGTTTAATCAATTAACTGCTTTGCTAGCAAGCGCCGAAATCAAAAGAGAGCCCATCAAATGGTACAAATAAATGAGAGAGCAATAGTTTATCTGCGTCGCATGCGCCCCTATAATATGTATATGAATGTGTGTGTGTGTGTGTGAATGTTTGGCCTTGCTTTCAAAAGATTGTGAAATTGTTTGCCATGCAAGCCTATGCTATGGCATTAACACAACTGACACACACACTCACAGACACTTGACCTCAACACCTGGCGATGATAATCGAAGCAAATCAAGATAAGAAATAAAGAAAGAAGCACATTTAGAGACAGGCTGGCAGACAGACAGACGGACGGACGCTAAATAAGCTAAATAAGAATTCACTGAGAAATGCAAATATTAAAATGGCGTGTTCCATACAGAATACTACAACTAACTAAATCAAATAGAATTTTACATATGTGCATACAAAAAAAAAAGGGAAAATCAATTAATGCGTATCGTGTTTTTAATTCGGTTGAGTTATTATTCGAATTTATTGAACTTAAAAAAAAAATTAAATAAAAACAAACAAAGCTGCACAGAGAACAATCTAATTTATATTTCATTCACAGCGAAATGCCGCTAAATGTGTGCATGGCTTTGGCTGTGTGAGCACATGGCATGCATACTCAAACACACAGAAACACCGTGTAAGCAACGTGATATTTGCGTATATTCTGGATTGCATAAAAGGACGAGTTTGAGTTCTGCCCGCTTGTCTGCCGTTATTTGATTAACTGCTTATTGATTTGACAGTTGTTTTTATCCACACACACACACAACACACTGGCATAACACTTGTCAGTTGTACAGAAGCCTTCAATTGCCTGTTACTTTGTATATTTGATATTGATTTTTACCAGCCGGAGGCGAATGCAAGTTTGAGAAGGGTGTGGGAAAATACCTGCACTCTGCAGCTGTCTGTCTGCAGCGACGATAAGCGATGATGAGCAGTAAACCTTTTCATAATGGGATTAAATTCGGCAAATATTTTTTGATGGGCTGATTGAGTGATTTATATGTAAATTGATCAAAATTTTCGTTGCAGTAGCACTTGGAATTTAATGAACAATGCTTGTATAAATACATAACAGAAACTTGCATGATTTTTCGCATATTTAGGTGTTGTTGTTTTGCTTATTTTGTTATTTCTTGACTAACGTTCTGTTTTCTATATTTTTAAGACAAAAAAAGGAAAAAATAAAAATATTTCCGCTGAAAGTGTGCATGGAGAAATGGCACAACAAATGAGACATTGAGAGATAGAGGAGACACTCGAACACTGAACAAAAATGTACACACTTACAAGATAAAGAATTCAACAACGAAAATAACAACAATTTACAATTTGAAAAGCGCACTCACATCTCTTCCAGACAACTTTAGTCGCGGTAACAGCGCGAACTTGAAGTTTACTCGCTTCATTGACTCACAATTTCAAACTGAAGCAGACGTAGAAACAACAACGATGAAAAGCGTCAACAACAGCGATACTTTCCACCCCATTCAGGCGAACAAGGAAAGACAACAGAAAAAACAGCATGCAAATGAATAAGGCGCGTTCGTTTGGATGTCGTGCAGCACGACTGCTTATCGATAACTCTGATATCGATGATTAGGGTAATATTCATTTGTCAGTCGTGCAAGAAACGATTGCTACAAAATCAAGGGCATCAATTTGAAACATTTTATTCCCCAACGAAGTTAAGCAAAATTTCAATAAGTGTTCAGCTTCATTCAGTGTCATCCCAGCATCCTTCCTATCGATAAAATTCTTGGATCTTAATAATTTAACGTTTGCGCGGTCACAAGTACAAGCATTAGTGCAATCTGAATCGAAAAGCATTTAGACAAGTTCTGTCGGAGCACGCAATTTGCTTACAGTTTACATACATACGTCGGAAGTGCTATAAGCAAAAAAGAAAAAAAAAAAACACTCGTTCGTATTGTTTTTAAATATTTTCTTCGTTCTTTTAAATATTTGTGTACACGTGTATATATTTGCTTCTTGGTCAGTATTTCTCTAGAAAACGCTAAACTTTTAAGAATATTATAACTAAGCTAACTTAAAAAAAAAAAATAAACAATATAATGTATGCATATGAAAACAAAAAATATATACATTTATCTAGTCATTTAGATATGTGTATATATTGAGCACATATTCTGTTCTGTTTTTGCGTTAAAAACTGCGTCTCAAATGCAGTATTTATGTATACGCATATGTGGAAAAAGTAACGGCACTTTTCTCGAGCGTTCGTTGCTCCAGACAAATTTTGCTTATTTGTTTGTGTATGTGGTGCAGACGAGAATGAAGAGCACAATAATCTTGCAAAGAGAACGACCAACAAGTTTAAAAATGGCGGCGTTCATCAGAAGAAGGAAAAGATCATAAGTTATGAGTAACTAGATAAAAAAACTAGAGATATGTGCGTGATTAATATATTTTCATATTCAATATTTCAAACACTACTTTTTTCCTTTTTTTTAATGTAATTTTTCTAATGTGAATTGTAAGAATTAAAAGAATTAATACAAAGGTAATTAAACGAATTTTTATTTTTTTTGTAAATAGAAGCATTGCCTAAAAGTGAAACATGGCCATGTTGAAGCGTTCGATAACCCCTGGTAGCCGTCAGGCTCCCGATCCTTACGACCAATTTCTCGAGAGCCGTTTCCTTTACCGCAAACACACGGCGAGGGATGCATCATGCCTTTTCCGAGTTATAGCCGAGCAAATGTACGACACCCAAATGCTGCACTATGAGGTGCGTTTGGAGTGCGTGCGCTTTATGACACGCAAGCGCAGAATCTTCGAAAGGGTGAGTAGCAAATGCATCTTTAACTGCTCCCAGCTAGATAAATACTAAAGCTAGTCAAATTTGAAAATATTAATTAAATGGACTTCAATCGCATTTTAATAGCATATAGATGGTGATTTTGATAGTTATTTGCTGGATTTAGCCAAGCCCAGGACATATGGAACCATGCTGGAGCTGCGCGCAGTTTGCTGCATGTATCGGTAAGTTAAATCAGAAAATTAAAAATGAATAAATACATTTATTGGTCAATTTTGTAGTCGCAACGTTATATTGTTTGAGCCATTCGATTTGGGGACTTTTGTAACGTATGACAAGAGCTATCGGAACACATTTCACGTGTTTTGCACGAATTTGTTTCATTTCGATTCCGTTTATACATTGACCTTTATTCAAGATGCAGCTGTTTGTCAGGGTAAGCTATTTACCTATTTTTCTTATTCCATATTATGCTGGCCATCAATATTATACAGAGTCCATATCATTTTGCAGCAATAAGCTTTAAATTGCTTTACCAGAAGATCTTTAAGCTGCCCGATGTCAATTATGCCGTTGAGACAATGCTGCATCCGCATACCTTCGATTGGGGCAACTATCACATAACGATGCACCCGAGGGGCTACATAAGGTACATTTCCTGTCGCGATGGGCGCATCTTTCATCTGGACATGCCCGAGAATACCAAGTGCATACTAGAAAACTTCCAGCTGTGCAATTTTCACAATTGTGTGCCAGAAAAAAGCATGAGTCCAACAGAATCATCATCACCCAAGTCGCGCGCCTTAGATATGGTCTCGGATAAGTCAATAAACCTCAAGAAGAGCTTGGAATTGCTGTTTGTGTGTCCCAATCGCTACAATTCTTGCGTGCGCCAGCTACTGGACGAGGGTGAGCAGTCAGCCGTTATATAGGATATATGACACTATATATACTAAATCCGTGTAGTCAACTGCTTTGGTTTGTTGCAGTTTTATTTTTTTTATCATGCATTTTGGAAAAGAAATTGAGAAATTTTAAATTTTTTATTTTGAGTTATTTATTTATGAAAACTATTATTTTCTTGTTTAATAGCGAAAATCCTTGAAAGCACGATAATTAAATATTTTATCTGTTCATTTGTGGTATTAAAATGTGTATAAAATATACATTTTGTGTTAGACAATTTGAAATATCTTGATTATATAATTATATAATTTTTAATTTACGCAGGCATCACTCCTTTTCCATACAAGGTGGCCAAAGCATTGGATCCTTTTATTTATCGCAATATTGAGTTTGATAGCTGGAATGATGTACGCAAGGAGGCCAATCGGTTCAATATCTACATCAACGACTACAATTTTAAGGTATGCTGCTTAACTAACCCACTGTGGTAACTGGTGACTGGCAAAATCTTTAATATTTTGTACATCATTATTCTGTCTGCCTACTCCTCAATTTTTTAAATTCAGGTTGGCGCCAAATGCCACGTGGAGTTGCTGATCGGTGACGAAAGAAAGATGTACACATGTCACATTCAAAAGATTTTTGCGGACAAATCCAAGTGCATTGTCCATGCCGAGACATTTGGGAAACAAATAATGGTAGGCCTACCAAATCGCCACTTCTAACCAGCTGCTAAAGCTGTCTGCATATTGTTCATAATCAGTTATCATTATCTTTCTTTCTTATCGGTTTCTTCTCTCTTTTTTATCGTGTTTAACAGGTGCCCTACTTGTCCTTGCATCCATTGCCGCCAGACGAGTTCCGGCCATGGTCGGTGCCAAATCGCTATCGACGCCAGGCGATTCGCAATTACATGACCACCAGGAATATGCCCAAGTCCAGTGTGCTCAAGTGGAAGAATGCCAAGGTGTATGACACCAACTACTTTGAGACGAGCAGTTGCGAGATTATGCAGTATCTGCAGCTAAACGATTACTATGGCTGTCAACCGTTGCCCAACGAACCGCATCCGAATTCGGAGATATTTGACATGCAGGACATGCAGCGGGAGCAATATTCACAGCTTTTCTCGCAGCAACCGGCACTGCCGTCGCCACCACCTTTACTGGCCCGATCAAGGGAAGCTAAAACAGCTTCAATGCTGACGCATCCGCAGCATCAACCGCAACAGCCAGGAACTGCACAGTTGGCTATGGCTGGGCCAATGGGCCATGGTAAATTGACGCCCCCATGGCTGGGCACGCCGCTGCCTTTGCACCATTTGCCCGAGAGAAATCAGGCGGGTGTCTATCCAGGAATGCAGCCGCCGAAGCCGGCAGCCGATGGCATGTTTATGCACCTTGGCGGATATACGCAACCGCTGACGCTGCATCTTCCGCCCGTTTCGCCGCAGCTGCCTTCTTTTGCGAAATCACCATATCTAATTGGGCCACCGGCGCAAACACTGCCGCCGCTGATGCTGCCCCAGTCCAGCAGCAGCAATAGCTGCACCACCAGCAGCGTCTCGAGGACAATCGCAAGTCGCTGCAGCGAGACCCAGTTGGCGCCGAGTCGCGGCATGGATTTGCACTCTGAGTTGACATTGAATTTTAATGAACTGCGATACTTATACAGCACTGGCCGCAATATACGTAACAACGAGCAGATGCGCATGTATGGCAGCGGCATAAATCACAATCAATCGAACTATGAAAACCATTACAATGCCACCCATGAAAATTTGAGATTGGCAGCCAGCATGTCGTCTACACCGCCGCCCTCACCAGAAGCAACAGGTGCTGTGCCCAGCACTGAGCCAGCCGTTGAAAAGAAGACGTCCATTCGCTCCATGCGCGGTAACAATTACAATTACAATAAAATTCGTTGTGAGGTACGGCCGGAACAGCTGACCCATCTTGGCTATGATCAACCGAAGGTTTCGCATGCAATAATGTTACCGACGCCGACGCCTTCGCCCATCTCTCAGGACAATAAGTTTAATTTTTACCCGCCGTTTCCAAAAAACGCATCTCAACAACAACAAGCACAGGCACAGACGGCGATGTCACCTTCAATGTTATTTGGCGCCATCAGGGCTGGGCAGGTAAGCTAAATGCAAATTGTATGTTAAGCCCAGATCAGACATGAATTGTATTAATATATATTTATATTTATTCTTGTGCAGCCCTTGCAGAATACATATGCAATGGGCATGTCAGGCATATCCTCGCCACTCGGTGGCGCCCATTTACAGAATCCTTCGCAACCATAACCTTGCGGACTATCACGAAACTAAAGTACCGATCCGATTTCCACTTCATAAACATTGATCAAAGCATATATTCATATATACATATATCCTATATATATATATATATATATATATATATATATACTCACCCACTCAGATACCACGTATCACATAAATACATATCAACATGTATTTAGCTCTAAGGTCAACATTCCATTCCATTAACAACTTTAAAACTGCTTCAAATCATTCGCATCGCAATTGATTCGCAATTTTAAATTTTTAAGTATATATATATATATATATATATATATCTAAATGCATAACTTTTAAAGAAAAAAAAAACATTTTGAACTAAATTCATAACAAAAGTACATCAACAATTTTAAACATGTAATTTTTGAATTTTTAAGCGATTTTAACAAAGCACATTTATAATCAATCCAGCAATTTATTTATAAGCTTTTAAAGTCATATCGCTGACATTAAAACACTTATTAAAAACACCTAATTTTATAGAACTAAAATGAACGGCTATCTTTGGCATGCCGAAGATTAGGGATCTTTACAGACCTTATCATTATTTCGATAAATCCGATTGCCTGATTGCTTTTGCGGAAGCAATATTATATTAAGGTCCATTATAATCATTTTAAAAAATGAGTTAAGACAAAATTATGAATACCATCTGCAAAAGGTATCAAAGTCAACAATGTTAAACTCAACTAAATTCATACATACAAAAAAAACATGTACATGTTTATAGAATTAACAATAATTCACGCACATAATAAAAAATGTATCTCTGTAACTGCACAAGACACAAAAGACAATTGACGGAAATGAGAAATATTGGTTCTTAAACGTGGTCTTTGTGATAACTCTGATGAACGCTTTTCGTTCAGAGTTGCTTTAACTAAGTATTCTAGCTATGACAAACTCTAGTTAAATTGATTTATAAAAATGCAAAACGTAGTAAAGTCAGATATGTAATAATAATGTGATTAAGTTACAAATTTAAAACGAGACCCACATCGATAATGGGTGCCTGATTTGATTCGATTTATAAACCGAAAGAAAACGCATTAAATTCGCACGCGATTTTTGTTTTTCCTTTTTTTTTTTTTTTTTTGTTACTTTGAAGCGTTTTTGCACGCGTTGAACTTGTAACAGTTTTTCGTTGTTTGCTTTAGTTTGTTTTTTAATTTGCGCGCTGATACTTTTTTTGCACTCAATAATTTTTGCTTACATACTGAAAACGTTTCGCAAAAGTGTCGCATTTTAATGCTGAATTTTCAAATCGACAAATGGACGGCACGAGGCGACCCAATTCCGCAACTTGTATTTGCAACATTGTTTGTTGTTGCTCTTTAATTATTGCCATTGCAATAGGAGTTGCAGCTCGACCTTAAAATCATAAATTAACTATAGCCGAGGCATTTTCGCACAATTAAATAGGATTATGTTAAGTTAATAATTTAATATCCACTTTTCCAAGTACGCACAATGATTATAAGCAATATAGCCATATAATGCTACAATAAAAAAAAAAAAATTGGTAAAATTTAATAGAAACCAAGATCAACCAGGCTGATGCTGAGGCTAATGATTAACTATGGGCTTCTATAGGGTTTGCTAAATTTGTCTTGCGCTTTTAATGCAATTATTTACCTCATAAAGTACATATATATTCTTGATCAGCATCTGTAGACAAGATGATATAGCCAGAAACGAACTTTTCGATTTTATAATGTAGAAAATTAATGTTGATTGTGAGACAGGCGTTTGGATCGAACCACCAAATTATAAAGCTGGCCTAAGTTGAGCTACTAAGCCCGTTTTTTTTTTTTTTTTTACCAATATATTAGCCACAAAATATAAGAAACTCAGTTTACCAAAAAAAAGAAGAATCATCATCTTCGGATCATTAAATCATATAGCTACCGCAGGAACAATCGGTTAGTTATAATATAATTGTATCAATTTCTGATACAATAAAACTACACAAATTTTTAATATAAAAATCCAATAATAAATAATACTTCGAACTTCTGACTTAAATTTAGATGCCAACTGCTTAACTCAAATTGAATCTTTGGCCTTCATTTCGGGTTTTTATGGTAGATTTGGCAACGTCCACTTTTTTTTAAAAAAAAAAAAAACTTTCCATCGCGCAATCAGAAAATGGAAACATTTCTGATATGTTTCCAGTTTAAATGTCTTCAGAATCTGTAAGATGAAATGCGTCAAGTACTGATTATAGCCGCAAAGTGCTCATAAAATTAATTACATAATAATCAACAAGAGTTTTAATTTAATGCAAACAATATTTGCAACGATCGCTTGTCAAAAAAATTCTGGTTTATAAATTTTCTTTGGCTAATAATCGCATTCAAAGTCCATCCAATTTTATATCAGTTCAATTTGGCATCGACTGCAAGATAATCACAATTGAATTTAAATTTTTTTTGGAACACTTCAACTAAAATACAATAAATAAATAAATATATGGATTATATGGAAAATCAACCTGGTTATTAAATATTTTTGTAGTTGGAGGTTTGTAAATTCCAAATTTACATAAAAAAAAAACAATGACTAACATTTTTTTTTTTTAAATTTTTTTATTTGTTTGCAATGAAACCTGAGCGCCCGCCTTGTGGGCGTCCAAACGTAAATACTAACTAAGACCAGCCATTGTGGAGCTGGCAGCTGGCAGCTGGAAGCAACAGCTAGATGCGTCGCTAGCGTTGTCGTTGGCCTTGCGCTTAATACACCGGAGACCCGTAGGAGCCGGATTGGGCGGAAGGGCCATAGTTGACACCTTGGCTGCCATAGCTACCCTCACGACCGGCAATGTTGGCCAGAGCAGAGAGTCCATGGTTGCCACCCTGCAGCAGCTGGTAGCCAGCGTTGGCAGCGGCATTATCGGAACCAGAGGCATAGGCGGGCAGAGCCTGCTGCTGGGAACCGGACACAATTGGGCCGGGTCTGTTCAGAACTTGTCCAGAGCCATAGGAGTTCTTGTAACCCTGCTTGTTCTCATTGACGAAGTACTTCTCTGCTGGGGGTTTGACCACATTGACGAACACGGGCTCAACCTTGACGCGACGTGGGTGGTGCTTAACGTACACCTTGCGGAGCACGATTGCTGGAGGCTTGTGCAGCACAACTGGGGCGGGCTTGACAACCAATGGAGGATGATTGACCAGCACCTTGGTGGGTGGGCGGCGCACAATGATCGGTGCCGGACGATGGATCAAAATCTCGCCCTTGTTCTGTGGGTAGGTGATCGATGAGGTGAGTGTGTTGCCCTTGGTGTTAACTGGCTTGTAGGGTATATTCTGGTCAGAGCCATAGCTGCCTTGACCTGGCTGGGCAACGCTCGAAGCGTCAGCAGCACCGGCCAAAGAGCTAGAAGCGGCTGAACCATCGCCCAAGCCACCACCATTGCCATAATCACCAGCACCGCCAGCGGATGCAGCGGCCGCTGCATCGCCACCATCAGAGCTGCTGCTGTAGCTTGGCTGTCCGCTCGAGCCGTAGCTCTCCTGACCACCAGATCCATAGTTTTGTTGTCCGCCGTAGCCGCTTGCGCTGGCGCATGCCTGATAGAGACACACACACACACACAGAGTGAGAGAGAGCGAGAGGAAGAGAAGGAGAAAAAGATTGAAAAACCATTGAATTGAAGATCGCCAAGATTTGTGATTATTCGATTTTGGAGTAACTGGGTCATCGAATGGGGTCTGTCGATTGGGTTACTGTCTAATCGCTGTGTTTACGTACAATTAAGCAGGCTGCTAGCGCCCATATGAAGCTGTGCCTGTTCATCGTTTCCAGTCCCAGTCCCAGTTGGTGATTCAACTTGAGTGGCTTCGCTGTGTGAACGTCTGATGTCTTCTGCTGCCTCAACCCGGCCACCGATTTCTTTAAATATGCTGCCACCGTGCATTTGCCCAATGGTACGTGACATTTGGCCGGGTCGGCAACAGCTGCCGGTTGCTGCGCTGCTGTTCCGCTCCAGCAACAATGGGGGCTAACCGAACATGGTCAAGTGCAGATTGCTCGCACGCATATTGTCGCGCATATCTCGACGTGTTACGTAGAAAGCAATAACAACTCTGAACCGAGCACCAGCTAATCCGCCACACTCATCTGGTGCATCGTGCCCTGACACATAATCCACATATCACAGTTTAACCAGAACCAAAAAAGTCTGCGGCGATTGCGATTGCCAAATGGCTGGCAACAGTTCCGCATTGAGAGAGCGATCCAAATGATTCGCTTGCTTCTTGTCACTGCAACTGATCTGCAACACGGATTCCATTCCATTATCGTTAGCATTCTGTGTTAGATCCTTTAAACTGTTCCTTAACCACACATTTTGAATCAGATTTAACCTTTCGAAATCAAAACTTCATTTTTAAATCATTTTCTTTACCTTTCTTTGTAAGCAGATTTACAGCAAATTCTTAGTATTTAATTTTAAATTACATATTGCACTAAAAATACAGAGAAACCTTGAATACGAAAACACATTATATATATATATATATATCTAATTTATATGATTTCAGTTGAGATTAAATGAGTTTATAATTAACTTATTAAATAATACATTTCCCACTCAACTTTTAAATAATTTTAAATTCTTAAATCAATTTCGCTTTTTATTTATTTATTTCAAATCAGTTCCTAAATGAATATGCCTTAAAATGAGTTTTACAACTTATAACTAACTTAATAAATTAAATTTTTTATTAAAAATATATTGAAATTTATTTATAATAATATATTTATTTTTTACTAATATCTTTATGAATGAAAAACGAAATATGGCTGCTTAAATTTTAAATACAGTTTTATTTTCAATAAGTTCCAATAGTAATGAAACAAAGTTTTCCAAAAAAAAAAAAATAATGTGTTGTTTCGAGTAACAATTTAATGTTATATTTCGTAAAGTTTTATTGCTACTTAAGCAACTTTAAAATTGAGAAACAGCAAAAGTCAGCAGAATTTCTAAATTTGTCACTGAAACTGATCAGAACAGAAAAATGCTGAAAACTAAGTTCAGCGTTCATTGACCTTGGCCCATTTGTTGACAATGTTTTCAATAGTAAATAAATAAATAATAATTAATAAATAATTGTGTACATTTACGAGTATGTTCTCCAAAGCTCACATGTCAAAATAAAATTTTGCATAAAATTATATGAAAATTATCTAAAAATCAGTGCTAATTATGCCAAGTTAAGTTATAACTTTAAAGTTTATAATTTGTATGACTATTGGGGGAATAAAAAAAGCAATTAGCTATAATTTTAAATAGTTGTTAAAATAAAGAAAAAATTTTATACGTATTTTAGATTTTTTTTATTTGCATTAAGAAAAAAAAAACAAATTTGTTTAATTGAAAACCCTTTTCAGCTGGGCTTAACTGCTATGCTTGAATCTGATATTGAATCGGATTAGGGCTTAGTAGTTGGTGGAGCCATAGGAGGCGCCGGAGCCATAGCTATCGGAACTGGGCCCGGATGAGGAGACAGCAGAGTTGCCGTATGCCTGGGGCTGGCTATATGCCTGAGTTTGGCTATATTCCTGGGGCTGGCTGTATGCCTGGGGCTGGCTGTAGGACTGAGGCTGGCTGTAGGACTGAGGCTGGCTGTAGGACTGAGGCTGGCTGTAGGACTGCGGCTGGCTGTAGGACTGAGGCTGCTGGTAAACAGGAGCAACGACTGGGGCCAGTGGGGCGTCGATCTTCTTGCCCGGCTTGTAGACCTTGACGTAGACGGGATTCAGGCTCAGTGGTGTGGGCACCTTGTTGATCACCTCCTGCTGGTAGATGACCGATGGCTTGATCTTGTAGATGACGGGATTGCCGCGCACCACTGTCGGTGGGCCGCTGTTCACATGGGCGGGTGGTGCACCGGGCTGGTGTACAATGATTGGTGGCAGGGGCTGTGTGGCGATCACCTGATGATTGTTGTGACCCGAGGGCACCAACAGTGAACGGAACAGATGCTGATCGACATACTGGGGTGAGACCACATTGATCTTGCCCTGACGAATGTTGCTAGCCAGATTCGACTCGGCCAGCGATTCGGCAATATCCTCGGAGTTCTTCAGCTTCTGGTAGGTGGGGTTGTTGTTCAGGGCATTCAGCTGAGCCTGGACGCGACCCAAACGACGTGCCTCCTGCGCCGATGGCTGAATCTCAGCCTGAGCCGTCAGCTGATTGGACGATGGCTGATTGCCGCCGGTCGCAACATTGACATACTCCTCCAAACCGGCCGATGGACCGCCGGGCAAATACTGCCCATTAACACGGGCACCGTAACTAGCGCTCACCAGCTGCACAGATAAAAAAAAAAGAAAGTGTAACTGATTAGTCATCGTCAATCTACGAAGAGTTCTTCGATGCTGAAGGGATTCGGCAGATTAAACATACCGGTGCGGCGGCGACGGCAAAGAGCCCAAACCAGAGACCAAGTTGCATGTTGTGTGTGATGTCTACTGCTCGTTGAATGGCGACGATGCCAGCTCTTTATAGTTACCCATGGCACCGATCTGATGCATTTATATCGCCGCTCACGTTGAAGCCACTGCCACAGCCACTGCCACCGCCACTGCCATGGCACCGGCTACGTGATCATTGCGATGTCATTCGCCTCCAATTTCCATTTCCGATTTCTCATATATGTTGTCTCAACGCACTTGTTTTGTCTTTCGAGCCACATTGTTCTTGATCGTTGGTTGCTGTCAAGATCTCGCTTCTGTCTGACCACGCCCACTCGTATCGTTCAGCCCCCAAACAGCATCAAATCTCTGTTTCTGTCCCTCAGTTTGGATCGCTGCCAGATGCAATTTGGCTGTTTGGCTGGAGTCAACTTCAAATGATAAAAATCTTTTGAAGAATTGCGTTTATCATCTTATCAAGATTGGGCTAAGAATTCTAAGAAATCACACTTGAACTTTAGGAAAGTTCTTCAAATTATAAAGTCGATAATATAATAATACAAATTTGAATTATAAAGCGAGACTTTTAATGATAATCATATAATTTGTATTATTTATCCCAACATATTTATTTATTATATTTCATATTTTTTTCAATTTCATATTATTTTACCTGTACAATAATTTAATTAGTTCTAAAACAGTTTTTCATTAGCTAATCCGTAATTTTCTATTCAGCCAAGAATTAAACTTAAATTTCTCTTCCGTCGTGTTGACATTTCTGGTTCTAAGCCAAGTGGTATAATAATAATTTGGATATATACTAAACACCACCGATCAGGCAAACCAACGAGCCGAAGACACAATGTTGGTGGCATTCTCTGAATTCTCGACTAGAATGTGGAAGAAATGTGCCAAAGATGCCAGCCGAGAATTACGTGAGATCTTTTCTATTTCAAAACTATACAGTCAAAATTGTAATTGTGTTGTTTTTGTCGTTTATTAGCACTAATTTATAAGTTAACATAATTTATTAAGATAATTAGAGTCCACGCTTATAAAGCAAATAGGTCAGATCGCGAGCCGGACGATTGCCGTAATCATTGAATGGAGATTTGAATGGCAACTGGCTGCTGTCCTGATCAAAGTGCCGCATCGCACTGGAAGTGGAGCTGGTGCTGGGGCTGGAGCCGGAGCCGGAGCCGGAGCTGAGCGATGCGGCCGATGTGGACAAAGATTGCGATTGGGCCGCATGCAAAGTATCCTCGCTGGAGTTGATGATGCCCGTTGCCTGATTTGCAGTTTCATCATTATTGCTTGGCTTGAAACGATTGCGGATTCCAAGACTCGGTTTTTCAGCGCGTGTGTGCAAGTGTGTGTTGAGTGTGCTGTGTGTGTTGTGCGTGTTGTGTGTGTTGTGTGTGTTGTGTGTGCTGTGTGTGCTGTGTGCGTTGGTGTTTGGGTGTTTGTGTCTGGGACTAATGTATAATTTTCTATGTCTGTTGTTCTGTGGTTGTCCATAGCCATTTGCATAGCGCTGCTGCTGTTGCTGCTTCTCATAGTTGCCTCTCAGTGCCATGGCCTCATCTTTAGGACTCAACTGGTTGATCAAATTGTTGCGACCATAGCCACCAAGTAGGTCCGACTGATGCTGCTGCTGTTGTTTCGGCTCTGCTGGCCGCTCCGCGCCCGGCAAATATTCGTGATGCACTTCCGCATTGTTGGTCGCGTTTATGATGCGATTGTAGTCATCATTTGTGCCATCCACTTGCAGGTGAATGGCATGCCTGTAGTCATCACCCAAATGCTTTAGCCAAAAAGCATCGTTCACTTCACCGGTGGTATAGATGCGTGTCGTCCGTCCAGCTTTGGGTTGGCCCACACCAACACCGTTAGCGACCATCACATCGATAACATCCAATCGCTCATTCTTTAGCTCACCGTTGACAAGAATGTCGGAATCGGTGCTGGTTCTGGGTGTGGTGCTACTGCTGCTTCTTGGAGTGCTGCTCTCAAAGGTGCTCCCACTGTTCGTCGTGCCAATTGTCTAATATGGGTGGATTTTGTGTGCGTTAAGTTCGCTCGGGCGTTGTTGGCGCGATTGAGACACTCACCTGCGCAAGTGCCAGCGGTGCCAATGCCATTGACATGACCATTAGCAGCAGCGGCAGCCAAGCGGAGTTGGCAGGCGCACCCATTATGTAAGTGCTCGATGTGTGTGATCTGCTTCGGTTGTCTAACTGAACGCAGTGCAGCCAATGAAATGGATTTAAATACTCGATGGCAGCTGCATACAGTTTTGCGTGCGCTCAGACGTGATCTATGGCCACATAGCAGACCAGACGCATCATCGACTGGCAACCTTGCTGCATTGCACTGGTGCATCAGACGGCATCAGGGTCAGCAAATTGTGGCGCTAACTGCTCAATGAGCCAGTGATTTGGCTACTGGCAATCGCAAAAATGCTCCATGAGATTGAAACGCAAATTCAACTTGTCATTGATGATACACTCAAAATCGCGGCCATTTCCGGTTGAGAACCCCCTTTTGTTGGCAACTGTACTTTAGTTTAGAAATTATCCATTCAGATGTTAACATAGAATACAAAAATAGTCTGTTTATGCAATGCGACAAGCTAAAAACATCTGAAGTGAAAAGCGCTTTAACGCAATTAAAATCAACTCATTTTGGCCAAGCAGAAAGAATGCTTTGCATTTTGACTTCCGCCAATAAGAGCCAAGTTAAGAACAAAAAGATTACATTCGAAATACGTTCAAGATTGGAAGTTGTTTTTTTTTGCCTAAAATTGCTTTATTTTGCACGATTTGTTTTGTTTGTAATGTAATCTGCTGCCTAAAAAATTGACTAAAACAAAATAAATAAATGATATTTGTTTTGTCGTTGATTGCCAGCAATTCTGGCATTGTCTCATCGATATCATGGATCGAATATCAGATCCGATTTCATTATTTATTATGTCAATTCTTGAACTGTTTCTATTTTGACAAAACATAAAAAAGATGAGAACGTCAAACGCGAAATTCGAGCTAAACAAAACGTGCAAGTAATTGTCAACAGTTTCTAGAATGCTATTTAAGCAAACCAAAAAAAACAAATATTGAAAAAAGATTACAATTTTACTTATCATCATAATTAATTAAAAGTTAATAGGGATAAAGGTATTTTATTTTATTTTAAATCTGATCTCACCAATGAACAAAGCCAAGTTGTATAATAATATTTTTGGGTATATATATATATACTAAACACCACCGATCAGGCAAACCAACGAGCCGAAGACACAATGTTGGTGGCATTCTCTGAATTCTCGACTAGAATGTGGGAGAAATGTATTTCAAAACTAAACTACCAAATTTGTAGTTGTATTTTTTTTTTTTTTTTTAAAGATTACAATTTTTACTGATTTACAAACCTTTTATAGTAATTAAAATGTAATTAAACTGCAATTAACTGCTGAACAGTTCATCATAATTATTTGAAAAGTTAATTTATTTTATTTTAAATCTGTATTGTTGGAATAAATAATGTAAAATTATTTGACTTTAACACAATTCAGACAAACAGTTTATTTAATAAGTTTTTAGATCAGAACTCTTAAAAACGTAAACGTGAACCGAAAAAACGCCAAAGAGGCAGAATAAACACGGACAGACAAAAAAAATATAAAATGCACAGTAAGAAATAAATTATATACAATTTAAAAAGCAAACAAATGATTATGTAGAGCCATAGAAGTGGGGCGGGCACTGTTCCACTGGCCTAAATTTATGGCTCGTCAATATTCGCGGATCTCAGCATAATTTGGGGCCCGTTGGGTCTTCTTGCTGTAGTGGTTTGGGCCATCACTGTCGCCGTACCAGCTGCAATGAGAAGTCAATTCAAAGAGTGAAAAAAAACTGCCAAAATGATTTTCAGTTTATTTTGTTATTTTTTTTCGTTTTGATTTTTTTTTTCTTTTTTTTTCGTTTGTTTATTATTATTTGAAACTAGCAATGAGACCACAGAAGAATTCCCTACATAAAAACTAAACTAAAATACAAAGATTTCCGATAGGTAAAAGGAAGAGTTGCGGATGGGTGCCTAGAACCAGGTGCGCAGGTAGTCACTGATGGGTGGCACAGTGTAAGTGTCCATGCTGTAGCCGTCATGGCTGTATGGATTCTTGTAGCCATACGTCGGCCTTCCTGAGTATTCAGTATGAGCCGGCGAATCATAGTCGGTGGATGCATCGAAGCCCCATCCCCCTAGGCGACCATCGAAAAGCTTCTTTAGAAATTCGGTTGTTTGCTTCTTTTGCTTGGAATCTGGGTCGACCAGGTCACCACAATAATGTGCATTGGTATCAACATAATCCGGATGCTTGTATACAATGCCCGAAATGATGGTGTCCAAATGGTTGTCGGCAATATGCTCCACCGGATAGTCACTGCCAGTGCCAATGCCAAGCACGGGTTTTGCATAATTTCGAGGATTCAACGATTGCAAATCGCCAGCGAATTGCAGCGGTGTTGAGCTCTGGTCAAGCGGATCCGGCACCGAGGTAGTCGACAGCAAGCTCCTCAGTTGTGAATCATCCACAAATCTACATTCATTGCAGTTGCCACGCAACGGCAAATATCTGAAAGTCGATCGCTTGGCGGGAATGACATTAACTAGTGTTGGGTCTTCCGATTGCGCCGGCTCCTCCGGCTGCTGCTCCGGCTGCTGTTCCGGCTGCTCGGATTGCTGGGGCAGGTCGGTGATAGCAAGACTGCTCATTTGCTGGGCATCCTCAGCAACACCCGATGGTGGTGCACTGGCTGTAACGGCACCACAGCCCATATGGCATTGTCCACGTTTAAAATTGGGATTAAGCGTCTCCGGCATGAATTGTATGATCTCTGGTGCGGTCAGATCAGCGTCGGCAAGCTCCTTTTCCAGCAGATCATATTCACCCTTAATGTCGCGCTTCTTCAAGTGACGGGTTCTCAGTCCCAGCCACCGTTTTTCATGGCCCGATCTTGAGGTGGGCGTTTTCTTCGTCTTGCGCTTGCTCTTGGGCGATGTGGTCACTGCCTGTGCGGGCACCAGCCCAAACAGATGCATCTTCTGGTGCTGCCCTGGGCTCAGATCCTTATGATAGAATTTAACATATCGCGTTGGACGCTCCTGCAGCATCTGCTGACGCATTAAGCGCTTGCGCAGCAGTGAGCCGGGACCGGAGCTCAGATCACGACGACGACGAATAGCATTGGGATTTGAGTTGGATGGCTGGACTACGTACCTTGGCTTTGCCGCGGAGCATCTGCTACAGCTGCAGCTCGACTTGTACTGGGCGACACAATCTAACAATGAGAGAAATGCCTTATTGAAGCGCGGATAATTTATATATATATGTAAAGTAGAGACTCACCTGATTTGGGGGCCGTAACCCGATCCACCTTGGCATACAGCTTAGTTGGATAGGTTTTGGGTGGTGCAGGCTTACGTGGTTCCTCCACGGTAAAATCGAAGCTGTAACTGATCTTTCCCTTCGTATGCACGGGCTTCTCCACACGATAGCCATACTCGCCGCTCGAATACTTTCTTGGCTTGTTGGGTCTGGGCACATTTAACTGATAGCCAAGCTGGGTGAGGCAATCGCAGCCCTCGTCGCCCGTATAGACGACCTGAACCGGTGTCGGTGCTGGCGCTACGTTGACCAGCAGCATCGTTAGCAGCAAAACCACCACCATGATCGAGTGCATCACAAGCATGATATGGTTATGTCGTATCTGTATTTGTATCGAATGGCGTCTGCTTTGGTGTCATGCGTATTGGCTACTAGCCAAAACTTGGCGTGTTGCATTCTTTATAACGACTCTGGCTCCATCCCAGTGCAATCTCACGCAACGATCCAACGACCACGTCTGGAGCGCTCTGCCTGATGACTCTCGATGAACTTGAACTTGAACAATGTTTGCTTTCTGCTTTCGTTCCAAGTTGTTATTATTGCTGTGGTTGTTGTTTCGCTGCTCTTGTTGTTGTTGTTGTTGTTGCATATCGCTGACCTTTTCAAATAATGTGCACTTGCGATGATTTCTGTGAAAAGTCATGTTTCCAACACTCGGTTATTTCAGTGCCGTTGCAAGTGTTGCACTTGGATTTTATTGGCAGCCAAATACATTATTTACAATATTTATGCATTTATGCATTTATGCTTAGGCTTAAATCAAAACAACATTCTTTTTAACAAACAATATCGGTAATATCAGCCCTTAAAATTCGTATTATATATGCAAATATTTACATACATAACTAACTAAAACAAAATAAGACCCAAGATTATGTATACAATTTATTATGTGCTGTATACTTTTGGGGTAAAAATTAACAAACAAAAAGAAGAATATTCTTATGAACATTTTTAGTTGAGTAGATTAAAAACTTTATGTGCAAAATGTGCTCTTCCAGATATTAAAATAGATGCAACTAAAAATACCTATTTTACATATTTGAAATGCAAAAATTTAGTCGATCTTTTAATGGAGAATGCCGTGAATATTTATTTCGCTAATATACAGAAATGTATATGTTTTGGTAGGAAATGAAATAATATATAAATAATAATCATTTATAATAATATATAAAATCTGCTATCGATTTTTGTATTTACTAATAATAGCCATCGTCGTGCTGCCGACGTGCATTGCGGTAAGAAGTGACGCGACCAGGCTTGAAGCCACAGTCGACGGTTACTTTGCCGCCAACCTTGGCATAGGAGTCGCTGCTGGAGTAGGAACTGTAGCTTGCTTTGCTGGGATAAATTTTCTTGAACTTGGGGTTTTTGTATTGTTCGGTTATATAGCCAAGCTGCCTGTATGTCAACTGTGGCGTTGGCTCATCATCGTCATTGGCTTTCTCCTCCTCTTCGTCAACACATTCCTCCTCTTCCTCCTTGACGGCATAGGTGCGCTTCTTCAGTGAGATGACATCGCTTTTCAGCTTAAACAGATTCTCCTCGGGCACATTAGAATGGAAAACCTTTTGCTGTCCATCCACAGGCTTCTGGGCAAATCCATATGCCAACTTCGCCTCGGGCACATTGATTTCCTTGCCAGCCCGAGCAGCCAGACTGACGCTTATGGGATCTGCTGGGGCACTGTCATACTGCGACTTTTCGGACACATATCGAATGCTAAAATTGATAATGTGTCAATAAAGGTGGAGGAGTGACCAATTATTTGAACATACTTATCATAGTTGGAGCTTGTACTGGAGCTGCTATATGTGCTATCTTGACTCTGGCAGCTGCAGGTGGGCTTGCATGGCTTCTGTGGAAACGACGAGAGTTTTTGGTATGGGTATCGTAATTGAGTTTTGAATTCTATCATTGCATAAGATTGTTGATGCTTGGCGCACGTACGAATGATAATGACGACAGAGCTGATGATGATGATGAACCTGTTGGTGCTGACAATGGTGGTGCTGTTGCTGCCCATGACGATGACGCAAGAGCAACGTTGCTGCTGTTGCCCTAATACCGTTCACATTGAACGCTGACAGCTGATATCTGATGCATGCGGAAATATTGCTCGCCGCTTTCAACTGTCAACTGTTGCTGCTGCTGAGGATAGATGCGTGTATCTATGTATGTACATATATATATATAGATATATATAAATAGGTATAGATATGGGTTTAATTATGTAGGTGAGCTGCTGGGTTAAACTGGGAACTGCGCATTGTATTAGTCTTTAGTGTAACTGGATTTGATTTTTGATGATGCTAAGACTAAGTTTGGCTAGCCAATGGATTAGTCATCGGCCATAACCATAGCCATAGCCATAGCTCGATGGCAGCACATGAACTGCACGACCTCTCTTGGGGCAGTCCACATGCTCCAAGCGCTGCAGCCGATCGGCCAGACGTTGAGCCGCCATCGTTTTGGCCTCGATGGCGCCCTCAAGCATACGGCGGCTCAACATATTGTTAAACGCATGCACATATTGAAAGATCTCACGTACTTTGCCACAGGTCTTGGGCAGCTGGGCCGGTTCGATCAGCTGCTTACTGCACCAGCAATTGTCACCAATGGGCGGTAGTTTCACATCGCTGGGCTCATAGTAGCGCGGCTTCGGTCGCACTATTGTCGCTCCCTGACAGCTCTGGCAGTAATCCGTGCCCTTCTCCGAGCACACACAGCCCGCCAGCAACTACGTAGATGGATGGATATAATAAGGTGTCTGTTGTACTCCGAAAATCAGAACCAATATTACTTACACACTGGCTGTAGAGCAGCGCCAGCAGCAAAGTCAAAAGTAATTTGCAGGCGTGCATCTTAATTTGGTAATATTGCTATTATTATTATTGTTATTATTATGTACTGATGGGTGTCTCTCTCGTCTTATCAGTCGCGTGCTACTCTGCGCTCGTATAACGTTTGAATTCATTCCGATGAGACCGACACGTTTTATAGCCAAGATCAAAGCTCAGCTCAACTTGTTGTTGTTGTTGTTGTTGCTGGTGCTGTGCCGTGTAAACCATTTTTTTGTCGCACTTCATTATAATCGTATTATTTCAATATTCTTATTGCCTAAACGCTCTCATCACAATTCAAGCGAAAAGAAATTCAGCATCATCGTCCATGGCTCCATTTTGCGGGGACACTTTCTCAATTTAGCGCGCCAGGGTTGCACGTCAGGCTCAGGGCTGGGTTCGCTACAGCAGCTGCTGCTTTCGCTCGACAGCTGCACGTGCCAAAAGATGCAACGGTTAATGTCAAGCGACAAGTGGATGTTGTGGGATGTGTTGATAAACGAAAGAGCTCAGAATTCCATGAAATTCATATCGTTGCGACTGCTGTCGTTGTCTTTGTCGCTGTCAAAAAATACATGACAATTGCTGCACAATCGAATTCATTGCAAATCATTTGCCATGTTAGTTGTGTGCTTCCAATTCACTCGTTGACAACAAACATAAGTTGGGTCAACGGCTGGGTTATGAATGCCGGAATTAAAGAAAAACCCTCATAAATATTCATCGCTGATAGTGTTTCCCGTCTAGTCTAGTGTAGTCTAGATTCACATATATTTTTTTGCGCTTCGTTAATACCTAGTATCAGCTTTTGTCCCAATTATATTCTTGTAGCGGGTATTATTGTCATTTCTTGTAAACGTCTGTGACCCCATAAAGTATAATCTAGCTAAGTTAGTCTGTGTTTGTCATTAAGTTGTACTTCCTCAGCTTAAAAATTATTTTGTTCAAACTTGGAATAGACATGTTTCCCACATTTCTTATCAGCAGCGAAAGAATCTAGCACTTAAGCTGTAGCGCTTGGCAACGTTCAGTTATAGAATTGTTCGTAACACAAGCAGAAGCAAAAAACTTATACAGTCTAAATATTATTCAAAATCCTCAGGACTTAAGCAAAAAAATGGCAGCAAAAAAAGTGAACTTAAACAAACGCACTTTTCTGGTGTTAAGCGGCAGCTCAAATCCGCTGGGACAGACGCTCGCCCAGGAGATGTGCGGTCGCCTGGCAACGGGATCGATGGCGCTAATTCTGGATGAGAATCGGGAGCAATTGGAATTGTTGGAACAGCTATTGAAGCAGCAATTAAAACCGAAAGCTGTGAATATAATCACTGGTGTTTTGAATGTGGATCATAGCAATGGTGTCCAACTGCTAGAGCAAAGCTTGCTTCAAATCCGTCATCTTGATGACTTCCAACGCGCCATAATCGTGCACAATGAGGGTGATGCCGCCACCCATATGTTGATGGAGCCGCAGTCGGAAAACGCTTGGACCGATTATGTGCAGCGTCAGCTTTACGCGCCGGTGGCACTTAATCAACGCTTTTTGAATAGCGAAGCCTTAACGGACATCGAGAAGCTGGTGATCAATGTGACGTCATCGTTGCAAGTGCGCCCACTGGTGTACAACACGCTGCTCTGCTCGTGCAAGCGAGCTCGTGATATGTACTTCCGTGCCATGGCCTCGGAGGAGGCGTGTGCCGATGTGCACGTGTTGAGCTATGGGCCCGGTCTGTTTGATTCGCATCAAACCCAGTCCGGTATCAACGGCAATTATCTGACACCCGAGGAGCTATTGATGGTATCACAAGAGCAGATAACGCCACGTGTTCAGCCGCTACAGTCAACATTAAAACTGATCAACATTCTGGAAAATACCGCTTTTGTGTCCGGTCACGATGTGGACTACTACGACACTTTCTTCTTATGAGTAGCAATGCCTGCGTGGTCTCTGCATCCACTCTCCGATTGGAGCTTGTTCGCAGACACACACGTCAACATGCAGGATGATTGTGTGCTTATAAAAACGGATTTTAATAAATTTTTGGCTGATACAGCACCAAAACACTCGGAACGAACATTTATGTATTTCTTTTGTTGCCTGGGTTTATTAGGGTTTTTAGCCAAATTCGATTTGACAACCTTTTTTTTCTAAGTGGACAGTTATTTGCAGTTCTGGTTAACCATAAAACAGCTATTTGGCTTTTGACTGCCTCATTGCATAAATTATTCATTTTGATGATGCTCGATTAGATTTGGATGTTCGTCAATCGTCATTACATTTTTTAAATAATAATAAATAACTCCTTTGAATGTTTCAAAATTCGATTTATTTTATTTCCCACTGGTTGCATTCGAATTTTCTGGTTACGACATTGGTTCGCTGATTTGTACAAACATTTAAAAACAGCGAAAAGTTTTACAAATAGTAACTAAAACATTTATTTCTTACAGAAAATTCGATTTTAGTTCATTGTTTTTCTGCGAAAATTTTTCACATATTTGTCTATTCTATATTCTATTTAATTATATTGCCTATTTCAACAGCCTTTCAAATCTTTGAAAAATTCCCATGCGTCTCAAATTTTGTTGCTCTTTGTGGTGAGTTTTTAAGCACTAAGCAGGCAATGCATAGAGGCCTCAAATCGCATTTACCCGAAGTCAATGCGGTGAACGTCTTTTAAATATAGTGTGGGTAAGCAACGAACACGCGTCATTAGTTCGCTATCCTTCGCTGCGACATGTTCTGATGCGGGCATGGTCCGCTTTGATTTTGTTTGTCCTATGCAAGCTTTTTTACTATTTAACTATTGACCAAAGTCAGCAAAATGTATGGAGAAAATTTATATAATGCCGTAGTACAGCTACAACGAGATTTGTGGCCAAAAATCTATTTTTTATTCAGCCATCTTCTTTGTGCATTGTCTGCTTAGAGATTGAAACTTGAATCGAAAAATACAAGTACTTTTTTATGCCTTAAATTTCGTAGTATCGATTCTTTTCAATACAATCGATACTTACGATATTTTATTTTAAATATATACTTCTATGAATCCATTTACGGCTTTGACTTTTTATTTTAATTAATTATTGATTTTATGCGGTTTATGAAATATGTTAATTTTAATTTTATATTTATCCAAATTATTTCCATATTAAATACATATGTACTGACAACACTGTCCTTTCCCGTCTGCTTTCTTAAATATATTTTGTTGGGTGACTCAGACTTAACGAAGCAATTGGTGTCGCTCGTGTCGATGAACCATTAAGAAAACCGTATAATAAAAAGCCAAGTAGAAATATTACTGATAAGATGCAATCACGATCACTGGCTCAGCAACAATGTAGTGCGAACCAAATGACCCAAGTCGATTATAAATGCGTAATTATTAAATAGCATGGCTGTTTATGAATATATGTATTAATTTGCAAAAGTAAATGACATACTTAGATGCAAACAGCTATGCATTACATCCGCTCTAGTCCCAAATTGTATGCTTAATTGCAAATACCGTAATCTATTTATTTATTTGATTATTTTAATGTGACATCTGGATTTAAGCACACAAAGTACAGCATCAGAGTAATTAAATGAAAAAAGCTGAAGATGTTTTTGTTTTCGTAGGAAGTCTCATTTAAAAAATGTAAGCATATTTTGAATATTGGATGTAGAAAACTTTTGTGAATACAGTAAATAAATGAATAAAATATAAAGATTTAAGCTATTACGTGTAAAAAAAAAATACTTCCCATAATAGGCTTAAAGATAATTATTGATTTTTGTGTGTATCTATTTTTAACACAATTATATATATTTTTTAAAAATGTTCTTGATCATGTTTTATTGTACAAAGCGATAGTAAGAAGAAAAAATGTCGTCTTGATATTATCGAGAGATCTCGTCTCCGCTTTGCAAAAGTGTAGATTGATTATAATTGATTTTAAAATCTAGTTTGTATCAAGGTGTGAATGAATTGTAATTAAGTAACTGGCATAAATGTTGAGGCATTTAACTCCATATCTGTTTGACCTGACAGTTGCAATTGAATTCCGCACTGTTTGATAAGCCAATACTGTTTATATTCAATTAGGGGTCGTATTATGCGCATCTTAATGGCGATAATAAATAATTAATTTGAATTTAAAAGCGAACAACGTGTAGCGCCGATAACATCACTTTGACAATGCCATTCGAAGCAAAAGCTCTTAAGAAATTGTGCCACAGTTGGAGCTTAAATGAACTTTGAAACCACAAACATACACACACACACTCTCACTCACATGAAGCTTTTGTTGATGCTGCCTGCTAAAAGCTGTTTTAAATGGCCAGTCACAAACCTGCACAGAGCCAACTGCTGACGCTGTTTTTTGGAATAAGTTTAACTTGCCTTTCACCATGAATCTGGAGCAGCGCACTTATCTGTTGGTGACGGGTGCCTCGCGCGGCATTGGACGCGAAATGGCCCAGCAGTTGTCCCATCAGGTGAAAGCAAACGGTTCGGTGGTGGTGCTCTTGGGTCGCAGCGAGCCGTTGCTGCAGGAGGTCAAGGCGACTATATTGACGGATCACAGCGATCTGGTGGTGCACACCTATTCATTGGAACTGGCCGCAGCGAAGACAGCGGACTTTGTGCGCATTCTGGAGGAAACGCTGATTGGCATTGATGTCAAACAATTTCAACGGTCGATTATCATACACAATGCTGGCACATTGGGTGACACCTCCAAGCATGCCAGGGAATTGGGCGATATCGCGATACTAGAACACTATTATCACACCAACTTGTTCTCTGCGCTGGCATTGAATTCTGAGTTCATGCGTACGTTTGCCGGCACACCTAAACTGGTGGTAAATCTCAGCACATTGGCGGCCCTGGAGCCATTCTCATCCATGGCCTACTACTGTACGGTAAAGTCGGCACGTGAAATGTACTTCCGTGTGCTCGCACTGGAGGAGTCGCCAGCTGAGACGCTAGTGGTTAATTACGCACCCGGCGTCATTGACACACAGATGACACTTCAGGTGCAGAGCGAATCACACGATCCGTCATTGGCTGCCGCATTCAGGGAGCAGCGTGAGTCGAAGACCATGCTGACCCCGCAGCAAACGGCGCTCAAGTTTATACAGGTGCTGCAGGCAAACAAGTTTAAATCGGGCGATCATGTTGATTACAGGGATTAGGAGTAAGTAATTTAGCTCTTCAGGTTTATGGATTTTATACTTTTCAATGTTTTGTAACTTACATTCATAACTTACATTACATTCCTTTTATTTAAAAGGTTTTCGAAAAACTAAAAAAAAAACAACCTTTGATTTTTTAAAAGAAATCAGCGGCGGCACTTCGTCGTTTTGCTGGTATCTTTAGCAAATCGTCAGTAAGTGTGGAGCCGGTATCGATGGGTGTTGCATTGCCGGCGCTGCTGGCCTTGGCCGGTGTCTGTTGTTTGCCACCACTCGGTATCGGCCGCACCACACCTGGTGTGATTTTGCACTTGCGCGTCTGTCCTGGTGAAGGTGTCTGTAATGGTGTGTGATGTGTCCGCAATCCCAGTTTGCTGCTGGCGAGCCGACGTGCAGCCGGCGACATGCTGGCCAAACGCTCCATGCTGGAGCGCACAAAGGGCGAACCGATGTTGCGTCGCGCTGTATTTAGAGCCTGTTGTTTTTGGTTGCGCATCTTCTCACTGACCTTCTCCGCCAGCGCAATGGCAATGTTCTCCCTGCGCGAGTTCTCATTGATGTGAAACGAGGGTCCAGGCGTATTGCGTAGCGGCGTATCGCCACCATCTAGGCGAAAGGGCGTTCCATCGATCACACCCCAGGTCATAATGGGTGAGAAAGCTTCGCCGGGACACACAGATGGTGAGCGCAACAGATCAAAGCCACGAATGCGAGGCGTTCCCTGTGAACTGGCCTCTTCACCCGTTGCATTCATCTTGTTGAGATTGACATTGGTTGCTGGCCTGCTGCCCGGCGTGTCAGGCTGAGATGTCGCTGGCAGTCTTGTGGCATTGTGCTGAATACTTTGTTTGCGTTCGGCGAGCTGAACGCGTTCCTGTTCAGTCAGCTCGACGCCATCCGGCACATACATAATGGAGTTCATGTTGGTGTATTTCCACGTCTCAATCTTACGCAATGGATCGGGATCCTCAAATTGCTGCTCAATGCTGGGCAGCATTAGTGCGCGCTGCATTTGCTCCATGGACAGCTGCTCATGATTGTATAATAAGGCATACTTAAGTCGCAGCTTCGCCTCGGCCGTTTCAATTATTTCCTGAAAACTTTGATTATCCTCGCTGGTGTAGTGTTGCAGGAAGGCGTCCAGTGACATTTTGTGTCCAACTGCATCTGGTTGTCCACCTTCAGCCTTGGAGTGCTGACTGCCACCACTCACACTGAGCGTTTCTTGACGTGGCGTTACGCTGGCGTTAGTGGTGCTCAATGGTGTTTCAAATGTGGCTGGTGACATGGCTGCAAGAAAGGCAAATATCTTGTTGAGTGGATTTCTAGCTGCGGCTGTAATAATCAGTTTACCATTGTTGCGACTATTGGAGCCGCGCCGGTTTCCATTGCCGGAGACACGGCCAAGACTATAGCGTGCTCGTATTTCGGCCATTTGTAGAAAATCACGGCGCGACTCCGCTTCCAGGTAGTCATTTTGTGCCCGCAGTCGCTCTAGGTCGGGAAAGAAGTCGCGCTGTATGATTTTGGACATATCTTCAATATAGCGTTCCTCGGTTAGGACTTTGGGTTTAATTTTGCGCCGATCGCTGCTGTTGGGCAGCGGACGCTTAAATTCAGAAAGTGCTGTGTTTTGCGCCTTGACTATTTCCATTGCCCGACTGCCCGGTGTACTAGGCGTGCTTGGTGTGTAGGCCATAATATTAGAATCCCTTTAGATTCTGTTTTGGTGACACTTTCGTTTAATCACAAGCCAAAAAATCGTATGATGTCAGCTGGAGGGTTGCCAGACAGATAAAAAAAACTATTGAATAAGCTATCGTACTATCGATTGCAAGTAAAGATGTATATAGATATTCCTTTTAAATGTAAGTTATCGTTATCAGAAAACTCAATAGAAACAAACGTTTTAAGATAGCGATATTTTTAACCGTTGGATCTGAGACAACAGAACCGAATTGCAGACTATTTACACATTGACAACATATTTGTATTGAGGGAACAGCAATGATTCAATTTTTTTGTTTATGTTCTTTTGTTTTAAAAAAACCACTTATTCATTTTTATGGCAACTGCGATAATTAAAAAAAACGAACATAATACATATATATATATACATATATATATATATATATAAAGAAGTTATTCAGGCGATATTCTTAGAACATTTATTTTGCTTTACTTATTGGAACATATATTTGAAAAGCTTTCTTAACGCATTTAAGGATGCATCTGTGGTAACATACAGTATATATATATATACAATATATATATATTCTGTTTACTCAAAATATTAAAATCAAACTTACTCATTTTGAGTATTATAAATCTTAACACATCGGAATATAAATCATAAAGATTGGCGTACAATGTGAACAATGGTAACTTGTAAGAAACATTTTTCCTATTTGAACCAAACTTATCCCTTATACTTGGCTAACTACATAATCTGACAATCGGTCAGATTTTTTTTTTAATTTATAGTAAAATTTAGGTCATTTTAATCGGGGCTATAAGATCTAAGATATCATTTCCATCTTGTTAATCTTGGTTTGGTCTGTAACTTAATAGTAAATTTAAATATGAAAGTTTTTCATTTCAAAGTTACTGTTAAAATATTGCTTATACATTACAATATTTAAATATTACAGTAAATCACAGTACTTACTCCACCAATACGGAATGAGTGGCAATCAGTCATGTTATTAATATACTGATATTTTTGCACATTAGATGAATAGATTATTCATATAATGCAAGTGATTCAGGCTTTCAGTTTCAACTAATATTCCAAGTTTGTGGTTTTAAAAGTCGTGGTTTTGGGTGTAAAATTGTGCGCCATGTGGTGTCGTTATCATTCGTAACGGCACGTTTGTGACGTGCATTGAATACATATGTAAGTATGTTTTTGTACATACATATATACCTATTTGGTACATATGTTTGTGCGTGTATGAATTTGAGAGTCGAGTCTCTGCGATTTCACACGTTGTCAGAGTGCTGCCTAGGAAATAATAATAATAAAAATAAAAAAAAAATAGCCAAGTGACATGCCGTCAAAACGCGAAGTTCATTAGTCACAACACAAATGTACAATATATATATAGATAAGAAAAAGTTTAAAAATATCTTGAGTGTGACGTGTAGAATGAGCTAGGGCAACCTGTGATTGGAGATTGATTATGCCGCTATTGAACTTTGTCCGTTTCACATAACAAATGTTCCGGACAATTCCAAAAAGATCAGCCATCAAAGAGCTGTCATATATATATGCACATATGAACATTCATACATACATAATCACACGGGGCCTGTTTATCCTAGTTTTTCGCAGCGTCTAAAATTTAATAACGTTCTCGCTGCTTCTGCTACTGTTGTTGTTGTTGTTGCTATTATTGTTGGCTTCATAAATAACAGCAAATTGGCATGCATTCGAGTTTCCAGTTGAGGCACAGCCCGGGAGCACATAAATTTCTCAACACTTGCATAAAATTCATAAAAACAATAATACGAAATAAAATAAGTGAGAACATTGCAGTCGAGCGTTACCGACTACGTAATACTCTGATACACAAATATTAATTGTTATGCTGCCTATTATTTTTTGTATTTATTTTTAAGTCGATTTAAAGCAGAGGCAATTTTGAAATTTGTACAAACCGATGATCTGTTTGCAGGGAAAATATGAGACAAGCGCAATATACTCTTGTACATTCGGTAACAGAGTATTCAAAAGTGACTGAGAGGCAATACCAACGAGAGCAGCAGATGTGCCGTCGATCGATATTACAGAGGGCAAAAGACATCACAAAAGTGTTTAATGGAAACATAAAAACATAACAGAGGATGATACATACTTACAACCCATACATACATATATACAGCGAATAATCGAATATAATCGAATATAATCGAATAGTTCGAAAACAAAGTTGTGAATTGTCAAATGATACACAATAAAATTGGAAGCAAATATTTTTGTGAATTTTTATTTCTAGGCAAATATTAACTATTATCTTTCGAATATCAAGCATGTTTGACTTCCAGGCCTTAATCATTTAATATTATCATATGGTTTTATGTTATCAGAATAATAAACAATTATTTTGTCGATATCACTGACTCAGGCGTATTGTTGCTTAGAAAAAGTTAATAGACTGTAGTTTATATTAATAACATTTAATGAATAATAATAACAAGAATAACATTATAGCTAAAATTGTTAGTAGATGGAGTTGCAATCATTGGGATCAACATGTATGCGCAAATTCTTAATTTCTGAAATAACATAACGAAAATTTTTTTTTAAAGTGTATCCTTCAAATATCAGAATGAAATATATTTTATACATACATTTGATTAGAAATACTGTTAGAGTGGCTCCAAGTGCATATATATTTGAGATTCATAAAGATCCTCGAGAATTTATATGCGATTCAAGTATGTTTGCATTGAGTATTCCGTGGGTATATTAAATTGAACCATTTCATTTTACTTAAAGTCAGCCAACCAAAAGAAGCACGACAATTGGGACAAGTATTCTGGATTCTGACCCAGTCGCTTAGACAAGTCCAATGAAACCAATGAGTACAGGGCAGACGATGCACTCCTAACTTCTTATGTTCCGCAATTTCGTCCAAGCAAATTGAACAGTCGATATTAGTTGGAATCTTCCTTGTCCAGAAAAAGCCAATCAAATATTCAATAATCAAAACCGGCACAGCAGCAACAGCTAAAATCCATTTGCACACAATATCTTTTCTACCCATTTCGTTGCGGCTTTAAAAAAAATTTTCAATTCGTAAATTATTATGAAAAAATTTTACAATATTTGAAATGGCAAAATAATATATTTTGATGCTTCGTCGTTTGATGACAACTGAGAGGCTACAATAGGCTGCAAGAGGCTACTTAGTTTTGAATATGTACAATCACTTAATTAATAATAATAATATATAAAATATACTTAAATTAAACAATAAAATGATGATCAAATCGATATTAATGTATGATGTCATGCATTAATGTAGAAATATATAATTTCTTTCCTTTTCTTAAAAAAACATGTGTCTTATTTATTCTATGACTTAACCGAAAGGGTCTATTCATATTGTTTAAACACTGAATCATTCGTTGTCCAAAGAGTTTACTGTGTAAAAACATTAAGATTACAGTGTGTATTGTTGGTAAAGCTTACTATAGCACAACGATTTAATCAAAATTTAAAAAGTCGATAAAGTTAGCTACAAAAGTACTAAACTTGTGTCTGTTAGCTTCGGCTCGTTATCATTGTTGATAAGGCCTATCGTGGAGTGACGTAGCCGGGGCCATGTTTCCAAATGTGCTCAGGCCAACATAGAGGAAAATTGTTGTACAGAGAATGGGGACCTTGGATTACGATTACGCCTAACAGCAACAGTCGATATGATGATGATAATGGGCTGGACAGACGCCAGGCACTTCAAAAGGGTCAGACGCAACCGAAGACCATTTGAAAAAATGATTTCTGGATGCCACTGCAAAATGAATATCGACAATGAAAATTTGAATATTTATTGCCGGCAGCGCTGCGGTAGGTCTTCAACTACACATAAGCTATATGTGTGTGTCTGTGTGTGTGTGTCAATGTTGTAGGTGTGCGGTGTGTCGCCTGTTAGATCGATATATATATATATGTAGATATATATATATTTATGTACATATTCCGTTTGCTCGAACGATCCATTCAATGGTGTCAAATGGCTGGAAGGTTTTCAAGTGGCATGTACCAGCAGCAACAACAACAACAACAACAATACTAACGGCTGTGACTGTTATTCTTATCAACTTGCCCAGTGCCGAATGGTTATTGTTGTTGCTGTTGCTGTTGTTGTTGTTGTTGTTGTTGTTTTTTGTTGATGCTACATTTTCCGCACAAGTTCAGGGCGCGTCCATAGCTAATCGCTTTGAAAGTGAAACCGTGTTTATATTTTGCCTTATTTTTTCCGCTTTTTCATTGACACTTGAGCCTTTGTTTATGTGAGCATCGTCTGTTTGGTATTCCTAACTTATTTTCCTTTCTCTATATATATATATATATATGTATATATATATACATATACCCTGTAACATATGTACTTAGGTAGCAGTAGCCAATTACCCTCACATGCATTCGGCAATGTTTACTTGAGTCTAGTTTCATCAACATTTAAATGCACTAAATAAATAAATATATTTTATACTAAATACAATTAAATAAATATTGTAGAAATGCAATTTCAGAACGGACAACAATAGACTAAAACTACTTAAAATATAAAATGTGTGATGTTTATTTCATTTTCGTTTTGATTAATTTAGACAAATTGCCCAACTTGATGTATGTATATGTATGATACTGTATATATTCCCTTGATAGGCTGGCAGGGTATTTGATTTAAAGATACTTATTTGTTTATTTCGAGATCTCGTCAGAATTGAAGTGCCACAACCCTTTGTGGCTACACGCCTTCAAGTCTGAAACTACCTTTTCCGGGGATTTGGGTGCACGCATGCGCGACTCCCGAGTGGATATTGACATATTGCTGACACGCCCACAAACAAATCTGTGCAGCATGCCCCAGACAAGGGTTCTGGCTGGCCCCAGCCCCAGTTTCATTTGTATACATCCATGCCAGACGCACGTGCCCACTGATGACAACGACAACTAACAGAGAGAGAGAGAGAGTCAGAGAGATAGAGTGAGAGAGAGATAGATAGATAGAGAGAGATAGATAGAGAGAGACTTGAAGAAAATAAATGCAGTGCAAAAGCTGACAGGCAACAAAGTAGCTTCGTTTATGAGCCGTGAAAATTATGAAATAAAAACTTGAAAAAATCATGAAATGTTTTGCGCAAATTTGTATTTACAAATTATATTTTGATGGTTGTCGGCGTCGGGCTAATTAATATTACACAATATTTGCAAGAGACCATCAATTAACGTTCACAGCACGTTGATGCTGCACAGTTGCAGTTGCATGCGAAGGAGTCCGGAGATGGGTCTCGTGTTGATTCAACGGAAATTGAGCAAGTAATTCATGAAAATGTTGCTCGGAAATGTCGCACCATAAAAATCGTTTGCCACTGCGTGTTGAAAAGCGCCTCTTCAACTGCCGCTTCCCTCTTTCCGCTTCCCGATGCTCAGTGCGCACTTACCAAAATTAATGCCATCGATGACAACTCTGCCTGCAACAATAAGAGGCAAAGCCCAAAAATAGCCGACGTATAGCAACATTATGCTGCCGAAAAGGGACAAAGCAGCAACTAAAATTATGACGATGTTTCTGCTGCAGCACAATTATTGCCAACTGTTAACAGATTTGTTGGCACAGCCGAGAGAAGCTGCAACAGCGGCAACGGCAACGGCAACGGCAACAGCAACGCCGTCGCCACATCATGCGGATGAGCTGCATCTGCCGCAGCCGCAAAAAGTATTTGTATGATAATGATAATGGCATGGTGATCCCACTGAAATTGAGTCGATTTGATTGCAATTATTGCCTATTGTATTGCAAGAAATGATGAATGCCACAAAGTTCGATAAAATGCCATCAGGAAGAATCAATAACTTTTCGGTAAATCATTTTCATGTTTATAAAATTTGTAACAAAATAATAAAAACACTTTTTTTCTTCATTAACATTATTTTAAATATATTTTTAAATTTTTTTTTTTTTTAATTTAATAGAGCTTTTAGGTAAGGTCCTTCAATTTGATGCTATCGAAAATATCATAATGAAATATGATTTTTCAATATAAATATTAAATTATTTAAAAAAAAAACGCACAAGATGTAACTGAATAATCCCAAATAGCACTGGAAACTCTGTCACATCTTTATCACCAAGCTGCCTTTTAAAAATCCTCGAGAATTGATATGCGATTCAAGTATGTTTCTTATTGAGTATGTCCATTAGAGCCTTATCCTTATGTCCTTAGATAACTTCATAGTAAGCCACCTGATACAAGTCCGACAATTGGGACCTCCTTAGTTTTATTTTATCCAGCAGACCAGAGAAGTTCGGTCTAACCAATGACCACAGATGACGTGCTGCAGGCTTCTTCATATATATCAAACCAAAACCAATAATAATATCAAAAATAATAGAAACAACAAAAATGCATTTTAAAAATAAAAACATTTCGTCAGTTAGATAAATTTCAAAATTTTTATACAAATTGTTGTTCGCAGCTCGCAGTTGTTGATGAACTGACTGCGATATGCGAGAGGCTCCCAAGTTTTGAATAACTACTTTGACATAATATGCTAATATATTGTGATTATTTATAATTGGTATTTATAATTTTTGATATAGTTCAGAAAGTCAACGTTTAAAGATTTTTCGACTTTATTTCCTGTCCACCAAATAGTTCAAGACACCAGAAAAATGGGTCCAACTTAATCTAAACATTGCCATACCATATTTGAGACAATTTGCCTGTCTGCCCCAAAATATGACTATCTTTTTGTGATTCTGCTTTCTTTCGGGACTGTTGCATATTTTGCCTACTACTTCAGGTGTCGTGTAGTCGAAGGCAACCTCAAAGACTATAATGGAGCCTTCACTAGACCTGAACCCCTCATTCCAATGGTCCGGATGAGTTCCACTGCCCATCTGTAAAAGGCTGCATTTTGAAGAGAGGCTATCAAAATTCATATAAAAACCGTGAAAACAACAAAGTCAAAATTGTTCTTAATGTTCGAGGCGTGTGTGCGTGTGTGTGTGTGTGTGCATGTGTGTGTGTATGTATGTATGTAAATTAGTACAATACATGTATTTTCTACAAACTCTTTCGTTGGCTTGTATTAATTAAATCCGTGGCACTTTTTGTTTATACACCAGAAAGAGCAGGCGAGAAAGAGTGTGTGTGTGTGCGTGTGTGTTTGTATGTGTGTGTGTGTGTGTGTATGTTTTGGATGGCAACCAATTACAGCGTGCAGGCAACCATTTTGTTGGTCCAAGCATTTAATCGTTAGCTAAGAATAAAAAATCCAATTTTACTTTTTGTTAATTTATATTTGGCATTTATTGTTGAATCTGTTGCAGCATTTAAATGTTTATAGTAAGTATTATGTACAATGAGAGCAATGAGAGATATTACGAGTAAAATAAAACACTAAAAAAAAACCTTCACTTTAATAACAACTAAAAGACAATGCGATTTGTGATAAACTTGTTAAAATAAGAAAAAAAAATAACATATTTTAGTTACAAACTACAATTTGTGTACAGAAAAGATACATGTTTTTTTTTTTTTTTTGTTGGCATACTTGTTAACTAGACACAAAACTGGCGCTTAATAGTTAAGAAAAAAAAAACAAAAAAAAAAAATGGTAATTCAATTGAATTTTGGTATAGTTGCAAAATACTTGTAATACTTGAGTTCTGGCCGCTAGCTGGCTAACTACATGTGTATAATACTTAATGTGGCGACCCGTTGCCAATCAGCGTGGTCCCAGATCGATGTAGCTGTTGGGTCGCATCATTTGATGTGCTGCCGCTGCTGTGCCATAAAAGCTCTGATAGCTGCCCATGCCGTATGCGGCAGCTGCCGCCGCCTGTCGCATGTGACCAGTGGATACCTTGAGCTTGTCGTAGGGACTGCCATATCCATGGCCATGGTGATAGTGTGCCGCCGCATTGTGATGATAGATCGCACCAAAGTTACTCTGATCCCCCGCATAGGGCTGACCAATGTTTGAGTAGATATTTGCCGCTGCCATTACCTGGGTGGCAGCAACGGCGGCAGCACCGCCACCACCACCCGCTGCTGGTGGGGACGCTGAGCTGGCCGAGAGTGGTGTCAGTGGCGTTGCTGTGTGCTGATGATGATGCTGATAAGGATGATGATAGCTGCCTCCATAGTTATTGGTTATTTGGTGAAGACTCTGCTGCTGCTGCTGCTGTTGCTGTTGCTGTTGCGCCTGCTGCGGCTGCGGCTGCTGCTGATGATGATGTTGCTGTTGCAATTGCTGAGCTGCTGGCTGCTGTTGCTGCAATTGTTGCTGGTGCAGTTGCTGTTGTTGTTGGTGCTGCTGTTGCTGTTGTTGTTGTTGTTGTAGTGGCGTCGCTTCAAGCTGAAATGCCAACAAATCGGGCGAGTTGCCTGACGTTGAGCTGCTCGAAGGTGTTGCCGGCAGCTGCATGACCAATTGAGATGTTGCTGCCGCTGCTGCTGCTGTTGTTGTTGCCACTGCTGCTGCCGCCGCCGCTGCTGCTGCTGCTGCTGCAACCGCTGTCTGCTGCTCCACAAGCTCTGTGCAGGTCAAGCTGAAGCTGTTGTTCAGCGTTCTGTCCTTTAATTTTAAATGCTGCTGCTGCTGCTGCTGCTGCTGCAGTTGCTGCTGCTGTTGTTGCTGTTGATGTTGTTGCTGTTGTTGTTGCTGTTGCTGTTGCTGCTGCTGCTGCTGCTGCTGTTTCATGCGTGCCTGACTCTCATGGCTCATGCTGGACATACCCAGGCTGCCACTGGTGCTGCAATTAAAATATTTCCAATTGGATTGAAATTGAAATTGAAAATGGGAAACGCTTTTGATAAACATTGCAGTCGCTGCTCTGCCGATTTGTTTACAATCGACCCTCCGCCGCACTGCCGAAAATATGAAAAGCCAAAGACCGACAAAAAAAAAAAAAAAATTGTTTATGGCAGACACATCTGTCAGCTGCCCCATCATTGCCAGCCGGAGCTGCTTATGCTTCACATTCTAAGTTGAAGTTCTTTCGCCCATTTTGAGTTATTGTTTTTTGTATATTGTTTTATTTTTGTAGACGCTACGCGCCGCCAATTCCCGGAATGACTTTAACAACAGCGGTCGACGGACTGTCTAGTGGGCCACTTGGATCTGGATGGTGAACAACGATGGATTGGGGGTTGCTCCAAGTGGGTAAATTTCACTACAAATCATCTATCCAGCCAAATTTAAATCAAATTTAATTATTATCACATCAGATGCAACTTTAGCTATTTAATATTTAAAAAAAAACCAAAAAATCGCGTTTTTTGATATTTTTCTATAACTATGTCAATGGTATTTTTCCCTATTCCTTGTCATAATTTCATAGCTTAAATTTTCTTCCAAAAGAGACTTCAAATTGTATAAATAATTTGGCCTACTTACACATCGTTGGTGCCATCATCTCGAAATCCTTTGGCAAACGGATTGCTCGATATTTTCAGTTGTGTCACCTGCAAAACATAGACACATTTTTTTAAAATTCATTTTTTATTCCCTCTTTCTCCACTTGAAAATAAATATGGTAAACGGTTTTGGCCCCGTTTATATATTAATAATATTCCAGTGTGCTTGTTGATGGTTGAAATTGGCTGTTGTTGTTTTTATTTCGTTAAATGCAACAAATTAGAAAATGTTTACAAAGCATTAAAGAATATCAGCAACTACATAAGCAGCACACACACTCACACACGCACACATACACACACACGCACACATACACACACACGCACACATACACACACACACACTCACACACAGAACACCTAAATTATTTGCAATAAATTGTGGAGTGAAAAGTGTTAACACCCACGTTGAGCACATAAATTATTTAAATACTTTCGAACAAAATGCCACTAAAAATAAAATGCCAGAGATTTTAAATATTATTTTTTTTTCCTTGTCTGTTTCTGTCTTTATCGTGGGGAATTATGAGAGATTCTCTTGAACTCCTAGACAAAGGGGTATTATTAGTGTGAAGAGTAGCTAAATTCAACAATTAATCTCACTTGTTTTTTAGACTTAATTTATATTCTGTTATTATCTATATTGGTAATTTTCGATCATTTTATGATGATTTATATTATATTATTATATTGGTAATTTTAATTTTAGATGATTTTATGATTATTTATTTATTTATTTGTAATATTCTGTTTATAGAATAATCAAATAAATGTGGTTTACTGATTCATGTTTTAGAATCTTAAATATGTTTCATATGAAAGTTTATTTAATAGTCGATATGGTTTTTTTTTTTAGGAATTTTCTGTTTAACTTGCGTGTTACGCATTATGAATTAATAAAGAGAATAACAAACATATCAAATGCAAACATAAACAATGGCATTAAATTGGCATTAAATGGAAGCAAAAGCTTTGTAAAATGATTTTATAAAAGGGTGGCCGGGGGGCCTGGGGGGGGGGGTCGAACGTATTGTAGACCAAATGTTTTCAACATGTAAATTCTAAAACTGAAAATCATTGGCGGTTGTCGTTTTGTCAAGTGGCTACGATGACAATTGGGTCAAGTGCCCCAAACGCCCTGTAGCCCGTACCCCATACCCCGCACCCGGAATCCAAACCCATGGATCCCATGGATTTCGTGATCATGCTACTCACTCGCTGGTTTTGGTATGCTGTTACGGCCGTAAAACTCGTCTCCGGGAATATGAACGTGCGAAAGTTACTCGAATGCTCATTTTCATCCAGCGATGCATTCTTTGGCGGCAAGTAGACCAAGTGGAAGCGCGGCTGGTAGCGATGCATGGAGTTCAGTATGATCTGTGAATGGCAATTGGTTTGGCAACACATTAGCGGGCAAATGGGACAGAGACAGACAGATAAACAGATGAAAAGTGTGTGTGTGAGAGAGAGAGAGAGAGAGAGAGAGAAAGATAGATTTATGAATGTGTACAGAGTGCTTTTTTGGATGACGGCTGCCGGCTTTTGTTTAGCGCTTTCAAAACAGAAAAACAACAACAGCAACAACAAATATCAGTTGTTTTTGGGGCGACCAAATGTTTCATTCCCCGCATAAACAAAAACAAAAACCAAAAAAAAAAAAAAAAACACAGATAGCCAAAAGCATAAATTTATGGCCCATTAAAATGCTTGTTCGTTTGTTTTTTTTACTCACATGGCCATTCTCATCCAGCTGATTGTTGGTCAGCTTCAGCTTGTCGAAGGACACTATTTGCTTCATCCAATTGGCACCGGGCGCTGGTGAATCCGGATGCACATGTATCCGCGGTGGTGATATGGCGTCCGCCTTGCCAGCCACCACCCAGCAGGAGCTGCATAGAAAAGGACAATTATCACCGTTGATCATTATGCAAATGGGATTTGCATTTGGTTAATGTACTTGTGAAAGGCGTAGCGATAGCGTTTATCATCCATTGGCACAAAGTCCATCATGCAGATGTAGGTGGCATGCGGATCGAGGCCACCGATGCGCACCTGAAACGTGGGAAACATGCGGCGACCAGTTTTCGTAATTATCATCTCGGTGCCCTGCGCATGAAACTGATCCCAAAGCGCTTTCGTTTCCAATACGACAATGGCCTGCGCTAGCGTTGGATGCACTGCGTCCGGTTCCTGGTCATATTAGGTATTAATTATGTTAGTTCAACAGCAACAAATTATATACAAATTTAATTTAAATGGATATATATATATATATATACAAAAGTTCTTTATTGCAATTGAAGCATATACAGGCATGGCCATGCAAATAGAACCAGTTCTCAGAAATGTGTGTTTCTTGTTTGATTAATTAAATATGTTGTGGCGCTGGTTCCATTTTTGTTTGGCTCGTTGTAAGACGAATTCCGACGGAACTTGACATATATTATATATACACTTTTTTCCCGTGATTTTTGCTATTTGTGCTATATTTCTTTATTTGAGTCGATCAACTTTGATAGGAAGTAATCACAGAAAAACTTCAATTCGCATAATAATATGTTTTTTTTTTCTTTAGATTTACGGAAGCTGTTCGAGAATATAGGCAAATACATATGTATTTCAATATATATATATATATATTTTGACACTTACTCCTTTGTGGTTATTGTTGTTTTTGATGTTGTTGCTACTGTTTGCCGAGTTGTTTGTTGTGTTGTTGCTGTTGTCTTTTTTGTGGCTGTTTTTATATTTCTTTCTTTCCATTCCTGTTCCCGTTCCCGTTCCCGTTCCAGTTCCCGTTGCTGCTGTGCCCTTTAACGCTTCGTTGTTGTTGATGTTGCTGCTGCTGCTGCCAGTGTAATCAGGAATGACGGACGTGGTCTGATCCTGCAAGTTGCCGGCGCCGTTGGATTGACTGCTGCTCGTGCTACTCGTGTTGCTACCTGTGCTCTGTGCATCAATGTCCGCCATCTTGGCATCGATCTGTTCAAGTGGCTTGTAAGAGGCCCGATCCTTGCCAGCCGTTTGTATGCAGGCTGTGAATGAGGTCCAAGCAGAGTTGGGTTCACTTATTTGTTAATAATCAGCTCAATCAAACTGATCGTTAGACATATTATATATGTTATATATCATATTATATATTATATATTATATAATGATCTAAGCGAGCACATTTAACGAGGTCCAAAATAAAATTTACAAACTTAAAGTTTGCAGTTGCATTTTTAAATGGATTCCACAATTCATTATTCACAATTACAAAAATTTTTGAAAGTTGAAAAAACTGGCTTATCTTTCCTTTAATTGTTTAAAATTTATAGTTCAGTTGTAAAAATTAAAATTGATCTTGTTAAAAAAAAATGTATTACATTGAGCATTTTATTTAAATAGTTTATGTGTCAAATATTGCCCACGTTAAAATGTGATTAATATTTGATATAGAAATATTTGTATAAATTCAGGCAACAGGTATTTAATGACTCTCAAGATACAACCAATTTTATACAAATAACTTAAGTGTATTTTTTTATTATAAATATAACACATATTTGCAAACATTTTGATGTGCTTGACAACTATATTTGATGTGTGGCATGCTGCAAAAAATGTTCAAGACAAATGAGCGGAAATGCGCTGCACATAAATCAATTGAAAATACGTTTGAACTAGATGCGAGATGTTGGCCAAGAGTTTTTAGAGGTATGCGGCAAGGCGGCATTTTCACATGTGTATATTATGATTTATTTGATTTAAAATGCGACAGAGCAAGACATCAAATGGTTGGCTCTGGAGTAGGTTGCGCAGGCGCAAGCCACAAGGATCGGGCAGGGCGGGCAGCGTGTTGAGGACACACGCACGACAAATTGGATGCGTCGGCTATAATGAGAGGCATATAAAACCAGAGACAACAACGCCAATCCAATTATAAAAGTCGTCACAGCAACGGCTGTTGATTGAGTTGCAAGCTAAATTTAGTGCAACAGCGGCAGCCCTTAAGTGGTGGCAAGACGGCCGGTTGTGTAGGACGTGTGCAAGAGGCGCCACAGCCTGGGGCTAGGACTGGTACTGGGACTGGGCCTGGGCGAGGCATGAGATTTCGCAATTAATTGCCGCATGTAGCAAGTTGCTTGCCAAATGCAGTTGCATTCCACTTGCTTGCTTGCCAGCATGCAACGTGCTGCTTGGAGTCACCGCCAATGACCCATGACAGGTCGCCGACGACGTCGCTTGCGCTCCGCCATCAATTGTCGCTTAATGAGACAATTTTTTTGTAGTTTGTTCACTGATTTTGCCGGCAACCGCTTCACGAATGAATTCTAAAATCAATTAGCATTTGGCACAAATAATCGTTTTTCTGTCACGCCAACCATCAATAAAAAAATAAATAAATAAATAAAAGCCAAAACAATAAAAACAAATAAGGAAAAAACCAAATTTGATCGCATTTGCCTCATGAAAACGAAGAAGTTTTGCGTTAATTCTCAGCTTTGTTTATATTCTTGTTTAACGCTTGGCCAATTTTGAATAATTACATTTTCGGCTCAATTGTGCCTTGGAGCTGATGGATGGCTTAACACATAAATAAATAAAAATCTGTTGTTAATTTTAAAAGAGTGCTGCCAAAAACTATATACTTGTTTCTACGTTCTAAACAAATCAAGAAGTTGAAATTTTTAAAATCGCTATATATTTATTTAAATTATTATTTTATTGATTTATGATAATAAATTATATTCAAATATTTCTTGTGAATTTGAATAATTTATGCACCATTTAATTTTGCATTACAGCTTTTTTTTTTGCTTAATTCGACCTAAAATGTGGATTGGTATTTTCCTTTAATTAGCAAACTAAAGAAATGTTATTATGAACTAAATTTTTTTTATTAATAATTTATTTGTTAAACTAAAATTAAAATGTGAAGGTATTGTCTGTTGCCTTTATTTGTAGTATTATTGTTTATTTGTGATATTTTTTGTGGCGGGTAAAGTAAATTCTTAAGCCGAATCGATATAACCATTTTACATTATTCTGTTTTTATAATCTCAACTCCAACAATTAAATGGCCATCTTGATGACACTTTGATATTGTTTAATTTAAATAAATCACCTTCAATTTGTTTCATGGGACTAAGTCCGCCGGTCGTATAGGGTGATGTCCAATAGTCATTTGCATAACAACCATAATCGGCCAGATTTCCGTTGAGGCCATTGTCCAGGAATGGCATTGTGGACACCATTGCACTGGCGCATTCCGTGGGACCCATCATGTGTGTCATTTGTGCAATTTGTGCACCTTTACCTTATGCGAATTATTAAGTATCTGCTTATTTCAGAGACCAATAGGCGATCAAATATTTGTATTGTTTTTTATATCCAATAAAAATATAACAAAAAAAAAAAACCAAACAAAAATGGAAAAGAAGCACTTTATTTGAAAAATTACAGAATCATTTATTTGGCTTTTTGCTTTTTTCGTATTCAGTTCGTGCTTTGTTTTGATCTCTAAAGTTTTTCGCGCAGTTGTCAAATTTGATTATTGCACTCACACAAACATTAACACGGATACACTGAGGCCTGCGAATGTGTTGAAAAATCAAAGCTGCCGTTCAAGTTGTCAGTGTGTCAATCAGAACAACAACAAAAAAAAAAAATACAAGAATTCGAAAAAAAAAACACACACACACACACAGAAAATTGCAATCGCTTCAACACCTCGACGCAATTTTCAAATATTTTTACCGATTTTTTTTTTTTATTTTGTTTGTTTTATTTTTTCCGTGCTTTACTTTTTTTTCAATTCAATTTACCGCTTAATTTTTAGAGTTTTGCGTTTTATGGCCCAATCGCGTTGACTGGCAATTCTCTGTTCTCTTGACACAAAACAAATTGATTGAGCGAAAGATTGATGGAATGATGCACTCTGCAGCTCGCTTAATAGTTGTGCATTTTTTGTAGTTGTTATTAATGTGTATTGCGAATTCGAATCGTTGAGGTCTCTCAATTGCCACCTTCCGGCCAAGTGCGAACTGATGGTGTCTATCCGTGATGCGTGTGCCGTGATTCGTTTATGCCGCGATTCCGCGTTACGCGACTTTACCACTTGACTCGAATTCAATTTTGAATTCCACTGGTTGCCGTTGCACACGCGCTCGCATCCGTATTGTCAAGAGTTTGGCTGCGGAATGAAGACCAAGCATCGCCCGCCCGTCCAATGGATGCTTGCCTTGCCGGGGATCTTGAAGCTGCAGGCGCTGACGGCGGTGCTCACCAATCGCTGTGCCACTTGAGATGGTCGGGAGACCAGCCGCCGCATCAGTATCCAAATTTAGCACTGCCTCTGTGTGTGTGTATATATGTGTGTGAATGCTTGTCTCTGTGTGTAGGTGCGCATCGAGTGGCCAATCGCAGCAGAGCTTCACAGTGATCATCGAAGAGTGAAATTTTTAGCCATTCTTGCTCGCTGGATGCGCTACTCCACCAACTCTCTTTGTCCACTCAAATTCATTTTCCTAATATGATTCTACTTCGTTTTTTATATAGACAATCCTGACGACCTCCCGATGATTGTAACCCGCCACAAGTTGTTTAAATCAAATTACTTTTTTCAGAATGTCCGGAAATATTTTTCCTATATTTTTTATATAAAAAATGGTTTTCTTTTCTATTTGATATAAATTTGATCTATTAACACACCATTTACATGTATATTTTATTATCAAGAAACAAATATATTTGAAAAATAGATAATATGCCATTCCAATTATTCGTACTATTTCGTATATAAAGTAATTATTTATGATATTGAAAACTTTTCTAGTTTTTCTAGATTTTCATGTCCGTTGCACGCCGATTTCTTTTTGAATCTATACTGATTTATTATTGTTTATTGCTATATATATACCCATTATCTATATAAGTGTAAATTCGAACCTATCATTAGTAGTTTAAATTTACATTTACCGGGTTCGGGGAAACTTAATGTAAAAAGTGATGTGCCCAACATTTACATTGTAGGGTGAAAAGGCAGCATCAATTGGAGCATCAGCAACAGAGAACACATATGTATACTGTACATGGTGGCTTAAGATATAATAGTTATTAGATTTAATATATTTCTTTCTACGTCCAGACTTCTAATCTAATTAAAATATTTCATTGATTACTTTAAAATATTAAGCGATATTTCTCAGCATTCAAATATCTATTCAAATACGCATAAGCTACCAAGAAGCAAATTAAATTGCTTACCTTTAGCACTATATATCATATACATTATATCCGGTAAAAATTCCAATTTAATCTTGTAACATTTTAATATCCATAGCAGTGTTTCCACTTGTACATTGGAAGCAGTGCGCACTGTACTTTCTCTCTTTACAAATATGTTTTAACTGAGAGTATAGACCACGCCCCCATCGTCTCATTACTGGTCGATTGCTCTTCTCAATTGAGGATCTTTGCGCGCGAGTGGGCGTACTGACTCATTGGATGTACTGAGTCTGCCGAAGCACTCGCTTCACATGGCCCTCATTTGGAAAATGCTTTTAATTGGGCTGCTACCACATGGCAGTGTTGGTGGTGTTGGTGTTGGTGTTGGTATTGTGTTATAGCCAGCAGGGCCATAAATACAAATTGCGCCATAACCTCGACACTAAATAAACCATAAAAGCGGCCCAACATGATCAGATCTCCGAGCATCGGCGGCAGCAGCGGGGCATTAACATTTCGCTGGCTGTTGCTCTTCGACTAGAAGATAGAAAAAAATTAAAAAAAAAATAAAAAAAAAACAAATGGCGGCTGTTAGCCATAAGCATTAGCCAGCGAGTGCTGCTGCAGCGATCAAAGCAAATGCGAGCAGATACCCATTGTCGAAGATGGTTCATATAAATGGAATCTGTGGCAGGCTGCTGTGGCAAAAGGTCATAGTGTGTTGGGGATCTGTGTTGCCAGAATTTTCTGCCGTTTTTTTCTGTTTTTTTTTTCGGCTTTGCTTATTTTGTGTCTGCTTTTCATCAGCCGCACTCATTTAATTAACGGTAAATGCAGCAGCGGCCGCCATTGTTGCTCCAAACTGTTTTAATTTTGAATTGATTCCTCCCCTCCGCCATCTGGGTAATACCGGCACCCCACCACCCCACCCCCCCCCCAACCATCCACCAGCCAACAACCAACTCAGTCTATTTATTTACCTCCGTATTTTTGTTGAGCACATACATATATATATGCATATATACATAATAAATCTTGGCACTCAGTTACGCCCAGGATTCACATTGCCTCCGCTTGGGTGCTCTGTTGTTTCTCTGTAAGCTGTTTACAATTATTTTGAATTAAGTGGATTCCGGTTTGTTTGCCTTTAAGTATCAGAAAACAAAACAGTAGCAGTATTCAAACCAGATCCAGAATTCAACCAATCTCATAACTCCAACTAAGACACAGAGTACATAAATATTTAATGCGTTTTTCATCTTTTTTAAAATGCCAACAATTTAAAAATACACTTTTATATAAGTACCAGTATGAATCATAAAACATAATATGGCTGTATGTGATAACTTCAAAACTTATACTACAAAGTTGAGGTTTATATTTATTTATCGTTAGGCACAAAACAAAGACACTTATTAATATAATTTGTACCACTTACCAGACATCTTCTTCATCCCTCTCTTTATCTCAATATACTTTTCTTATCTTTACTTTGCGTTTTAATTCTTATAGAAAGTATGGCTTATTGGCTGCGGCATAAAAGGTTTCGATCAGATTACTCGCCGCAAGAAGTGGATTATTGCACTACTCCAAGTCAATTAAAAAAAAATGCAAATCAATTAATTTGATGTATTGAATCTATCGTAAAAATCCAGTTTGCATTGGAACGTAGTAACACATATAAATCCCGCGATGGAGGCTTATCCTAAGTTGGCATTTCGAATAGTTTTAATGCAGGATTATGCACATTAAAAGGTTATCAGTTAATAAAGTGACTTATAATAATCAAAAGGTTATTAACAAAACTGATATATAGCAATAAAAACTTTTGGCATTTGTCGATTTTTAAGAATTTTGCCGCACTAACAATATGTGCTACATATCAATTTAATATATCGGGTTAGGCTCAGCGTAATATTAATTATGGGCAGTTTTTGGAATTTAGGTTTGTGAATATAAACGAATTAAAGCAAAAGTAAATCTAAATCAAATTAATATTTCTGGGTAAATTGCACGAATTTTGGATGTCACAGATGCAACATTCGGTTTTTTGAAAATCCATCGACATCAACATCAGCATCTGCGTCAATACAGAGCAGACCAGAGATCCACCGGTGCGCGCTGCTTGACCTGCACATTCTTACGTGCCCAACGGACACCACTGGGTTTGCGACCGTGGTCATCCTTCTTGGCTCTCTGTTTCAGCACCTCGCTATACAGCTGTGGAGTCACTTGAACGGACGTCTTCCAGCCTAACTCCAAAGTGGAATTGTTCTCAATCCCCTCATATTCAAGAATACGGTCGACACCACTGCGTTTGCAAACGTGGTCATTCTTCTTGGCTGTCTTTTTCAGCACCTTCTCGCTATACATCTGCGGAGTCAGAACGCACGGCTTCCAGCATAACTCCAAAGTGGAATTGTCCGTAATCCCCTCATTTTGAAGAATGCAGTTGTTGGTCAGCAAACGACCATTGAATGTCAGCTTACTGAATCTCATCGGCACGTTCATTTTGCGTCCAATTTGCTGCTTCAATTCGGCCACTTTCTGAAATTTGCTCGTCTCATAGATTTTCCTTTGACCGTCGCGGGTCAAAACTTGAATATAAAATGTACTCATTCTGGCATCTTTTTTATTTTTTAATGTGAGTAAGGCTCTGATTCTGATCTGAATCTGATTGTTTCGAAAACGAATGGAGTCTCAAAGCACCAGTTGTGACAAATCCAATGTACATATATTTTTTTCAAATTGAAATTTGAATCGATATAAAAATTGTACGGAAATTGCACCAGCCAAAAGCGAAACGAAAAACGGAAAATTATTGTTAAAACGAATTTGGAAAGTTTTGTATAAATTGGACAGCGCCTGTATATATAATATTATATTTTGTATATTTATAGTATTAAACTCGAAATGTCATTGAAGTAATTAATTAATAAAGCTTCTGCCTCTGTGCATTGTTTATTTAAAACGGATTTCAATGATTAAAATGTACAATAAAGGTGAAATTTAAGTTACAAATTAAATGATTTTAAATAAACCTTAAGATGAAAAATAAATTTGAAACAATTTGGAAAGATTATAATTTATCGGTGATTTTTAATTGTAAAAATGCATCACTGAACGATATTTAAGCTAGCAAATTGAAATATTTAACATGCCAAAGGGAATTTTTTTCTATTCTAATTTATTTTGTTGGTATGTATGTATGTATGTGTGTATGTATGTATGCATCTATGCTTGTATGTATGCGTGTGATGGATGCTCTCCTTAGAATTGTTTCCGCATTTGACTCATTCAGAGTGAATTGGGAGACTGCCGTTCGTTTGAAGGCGTTGATGAATTTATGCGCCTTATTGGCGCAGCTTCCGGTTCCATTCGCCTCTACGTGTGTGCGTGTGTGTGTGTGTGAGTGTGAGTGTGTGTGTGTGTGTGAGAGAGAGGATGTTTGCGCTTGGCAGCAAATGTCAACTGTTAGAGTGGCAGTCAGTTCTGAGGCAGTGGCCAACTCAATGGCACCTCATAAAAACTACAGCAAAATGACGAGACTAGAAAAGGAAATCTTTGTTATTACAGATCAAAGGCGCGATAATTTCATCATCAAAGAATTGTTTTGTTTGGTTATTTTGTCGAGTTTTATTTTATTTAAATATATATATATATATAAATATATTTATTTAATTAAGGCATATGCTAACAATGCAGTTTCTAATACAGAATACAAAATAAATTCAAAATACCAAATGAAAATGTCGTTTAATGCTCAATAACCAACTGCAGCTAGCAAGTAGCAATTTGTGGCAGCTACCGTGTCCTACAGCGACCAATTGGCGAGACCGCAGGCGAGCAGAAGGACCAGCGATACTAGCACTGTGGAGGCACCGTCGCGTGCCACTGGAATAAGCGTGTTGTTGGCCAGCAGGGCGTTGCAGCCGTGACCCTCGCAGGTGTAACAGTTGCCATCGGCAACGCACTGCTTCTTGGCCTGGGCGCTGCTCAGGCAACCGCGCTGGAAGGAGCCGTTTACCACACGATTGCTGTTGCGGATGAAGCACTTGTCACCCAAACGATAAGTTGGACACACTTTGCTGTAGGCAAGAGTCTCGGTTGCGCACGTTGAGTTGGTTGAGTTGCCGGAGCACTGCAGACACTTGAGCCGGAACTGTGGGAAAATCTGGCGATTGCAGCCACTCACGAAACTACAGGTCGTACACTCAAGCTCATTGTTGCATGCTTTCAGCGTAGAATTATCCAGTTCGCTGGAACATCCACGAATCGTATACCCATCTAAAGGAATATTCAGGGTTTACATCGTTCAAAGAATATATCTCAATCTACAAAACACTTACTCAATATACGCATGTAGCAAACTGTGTTGTTGGGGCAGTCTTTGGCCAATATGTTGTATGGCTCTGTGGCGCAGCGCTCATCCGTTTTGGAGTTGCACTGCACGCAAGACTCTGAGAATGTGATGCAAACAGGTAGAAATATATAAATATTTTCATATATGCATAATAAATATGCAAAACATCTTAAGTTTCGAAAAGTGAGCAAGGTAAACCATTAAAACACTGAAAAACATCTGTCATTCCTTATAAATAAAGTATTGAGAGCTATAACTGCTGTTGCTAATCAATAAAAAAAAAACTCCTATCAGGGGAAAAATAAAAAAAAATTATATAAAAAAAGTTGTTCTTTATATAATAAGCCTCTTATAAAGTAAGACTGCTTAAATCAAAAAACCACATAATAATTACTAGATATAAAAAGCTCAAAGCATTATATTTTATGTTTTGTATGTTAATTTTTCTTAACTTAACTTAATGAAAATTTCAAGTGTATCACATTGAGAAAGTAATTTAAAAATCGTGTCAATATTTGGCGAGTTTGTCTGTACATATTTATTTAGGTGTATATATTTGCCAGAAAAATATAAGTAATGGAGTTTTAATACTGTTCTTAAGGCGATTGCATATAATGTGTCATATGTGCCCTACCCTGTTTGACATCATTGTATTTTTCTGAGTATAGCGATAAGCGCAATTTTAGTTGTTACTTTTTTATATGAATGAATTTATGTATTTACGTACGTATTATATTATTATATGCATACATATAATTGGAACATATGAACAACTGTGCATAATTTGAAGACATTTGTAAAACAAGTGTTTCCCGGTTAATTTGAACTATTTTCATAGTATTTAACACTGATACAAATGCAACGCCAATACTTATCAGCAAATAAGAAAAAAAAACCTCCATACATATTGATAAGATATGGTTACTTACTCAACAAAAAAAAAAAAAAACGACATAAATATATTAACTAAAGAACTTATGTGGCCAATTCTTACATAATACACATGCACTCATAACAGCCATAAAAACAAATAAAAAATATTACCACAACTGACGAATGCCAAAAAGGCAAGTGCAGCCAATACCAACAAATAAAATTTCATGTTGAGTATCGAAAACTTTGAGACAAGTAATTTGATATATGTTTATTCGCACCGCACTTGAAGTGTACCTTCTGAAGCCCAGAATTAAACTGAAATTAGTGGTTACCGACCGTCGACTATTCAGTATCGTATTATGTCAAACGTTTGACATTTTTGCCGGAAGCATAAGATAAGCCAAATATGGGAGATGTTATCAGCAAATATATATATAACTGCTTATCTATCTTATATAATCAAATTCATAAATATTTAGAAAAGAGGGAAAATATGGAAAATATATAAATATACATATGTTCCTAAATTACGAAGATTATATTTCTATTATGTATTGCTAATTTGAAATTCAATTCTGTGGTGACAGTTAATGAATTTCATTTAAGGGTTTTTTATAATTGTTAAGGAATTGCCCTAATTATTTCAGTTTGAATAGAAGTTATCGATATATCGAGCTGAAATATCGTAAGCGTTGCCACATTATCGGAAGATTGTGCATCGAGTTTGCTGGAAATCCTGGGTATTTAATGTGTTCAGCTGAGACATTAATTCAAACTGCAACACGGACGCAACCACACACAACATGACACTAATTGTGTGCGTGTGCGATTATTGGCAACGCAGCCACTTTTATGATCAAGGGCCGATTCAGCCGACAAGCAAAACCGGCACCGGCCAGAAAGGTGCCGTTCGCCGTCTGAGATTGCAGCTGGATGCCATCACTGCCAACTATTGGTTGCGCGAGCTGCTGCAGCAGGAGGTGCTCCGTGACCGATTACAGCGTGATTATGGAGTCCAGTTATTGTGGCTGTCACTGCATCAACCCGAATGCGACACCATTGACTACAAGTTTGCTGATATGCTGGCGCATACAATATGGGAACACATCGAGGTGGAACATTTAATGTCATGGCTCTCCACCCTGGGAGGAGGATTCTCGGCGCTGGGTGAACAGTTCGAAAGATGCGTAAGTGTGACACCGAATAAGTGCCCAATACTAATTAATAGATCGTAACTGGGAATTCACAAAATTGTACAGGCTCAGACGGCGGGAAAAATCTCGCTGACACAACTAAATATTGGTCTGCGTCTGGGTGATCCGTTTCTGCAGGCGCGCTGCAAGCTTTACTACAGCATATCGCTAATCCAACGTGGACAGCTACGTCAGGCCAAGCAAATGATACGCGCCCAGTATCAGTTTGCAATGAAGCACAAGGAGCACGACCAGCGCCTGGTGCGGATGTGTCTGGGCATTTGGCTGAGATTACGGTTCGAGTATGAGGAGCGCCGTAAGCGACAGTTAAATTGAAATATTGCCTCAATACTGCATACGGCGGGTACTCCTCATGGCAGGCAGCACGCATTGTGTGCAGATCGAGATTATATTCCGACCGATTGGTATTGCATTTTCTAAGGTTGTTGGCCATCAAAACTTATAAAGTGCAATTGATCGCTGTTGTCTAAGTTTAAGTTTAAAAATAAAATGAACTGTTCATGGTTAAACTGCTAGTTACGTAGATACAAAATATACAATTTGGATATTCTATATTTGTATTGAATGTATTTATTGACGTGTATGTATATGTATGTATATACATATATATGTATGTGTGTAGGTGTGTGTGTATGTGTATTTATGTTTTTACGTATCAAATGATTGTATTATGCTGCGCTTGGTCCGCAACAAATTACGCAAACCATTATCTTCGCTGCCTCCAAAAACAATCAAATCATGTTAAGCTCAGCATAAATATTTATTCTGGGCAGCTTTTGGAATGCAGTTTTGTGAATATAAACGAATTAAAACAAAAGTAAATCTAAATCAAATTAATATTTCTGGGCAAATTGCACGAATTTTGGATGTCACAGATGCAACATTCGGTTTTTTGAACATCCATCGACATCAACATCAGCATCTGCGTCAATACAGAGCAGCCCATCAATCTTTAGACATTTCTAGGAGGCACTCTTGTCCAGCTGATCTGAGCGTAATGCCCAGGAATCCACCGGTTCGCGCTGCTTGACCTGCACATTGTTAAATGCCGAACGGACAACACTGGGTTTGCGACCGTGGTCAACCTTCTTGGCTGTCTGTTGCAGCACCTCGCTATACAGCGGTCGAGTCTTCCAACCTAAATTCAAAGTGGAATTGTTCTTAAGCCACACATTTTTAACAATGGGGTTGACACCACTGGGTTTGAGACCGTGGTTATCCTTCTTGGCTGTCTGTTTCAGCACCTCGCTACACAGCGGTCGAGTCTTCGAGCCTAACTCCAAAGTGGAATTGTTCTTAAGCCACACATTTTTAACAATGGGGTTGACACCACTGGGTTTGAGACCGTGGTTATCCTTCTTGGCTGTCTGTTTCAGCACCTCGCTACACAGCGGTCGAGTCTTCGAGCCTAACTCCAAAGTGGAATTGTTCTTAAGCCACACATTTTTAACAATGGGGTTGACACCACTGGGTTTGAGACCGTGGTTATCCTTCTTGGCTGTCTGTTTCAGCACCTCGCTACACAGCGGTCGAGTCTTCGAGCCTAACTCCAAAGTGGAATTGTTCTCAATCCCCTCATATTCAAGAATACGGTCGACACCACTGGGTTTGCGACCGTGGTTATCCTTCTTGGCTGTCTGTGTCAGCACCTCGCTATACAGCGGTCGAGTCTTCCAACCTAAATTCAAAGTGGAATTGTTCTTAAGCCACACATTTTTAACAATGGGGTTGACACCACTGGGTTTGAGACCGTGGTTATCCTTCTTGGCTGTCTGTTTCAGCACCTCGCTACACAGCGGTCGAGTCTTCGAGCCTAACTCCAAAGTGGAATTGTTCTTAAGCCACACATTTTTAACAATGGGGTTGACACCACTGGGTTTGAGACCGTGGTTATCCTTCTTGGCTGTCTGTTTCAGCACCTCGCTACACAGCGGTCGAGTCTTCGAGCCTAACTCCAAAGTGGAATTGTTCTCAATCCCCTCATATTCAAGAATACGGTCGACACCACTGGGTTTGCGACCGTGGTTATCCTTCTTGGCTGTCTGTGTCATCACCTCGCTATACTGCGGTCGAGTCTTCCAGCCTAAATTCAAAGTGGAATTGTTCTTAAGCCACACATTTTTAACAATGGGGTTGACACCACTGGGTTTGAGACCGTGGTTATCCTTCTTGGCTGTCTGTTTCAGCACCTCGCTACACAGCGGTCGAGTCTTCGAGCCTAACTCCAAAGTGGAATTGTTCTCAATCCCCTCATATTCAAGAATACGGTCGACACCACTGGGTTTGCGACCGTGGTTATCCTTCTTGGCTGTCTGTGTCAGCACCTCGCTATACAGCGGTCGAGTCTTCCGGCCTAAATTCAAAGTGGAATTGTTCTTAAGCCACACATTTTTAACAATGGGGTTGACACCACTGGGTTTGAGACCGTGGTCATCCTTCACCTTCTCCTCTTCGCTATACATCTGCGGAGTCAGAACGCACGGCTTCCAGTATAACTCCAAAGTGGAATTGCCCGTAATCCCCTCATTTTGAAGAATGCAGTTGTTGGTCAGCAAACGACCATTGAATGTCAGCTTACTGAATCTCATCGGCACGTTCATTTTGCGACCAATTTGCTGCTTCAATTCGGCCACTTTCTGAAACTTGCTCGTCTCATAGCTTTTCCTTTGACCGTCGCGGGTCAAAACTTGAATATAAAATGTACTCATTCTGGCATCTTTTTTATTTTTTAATGTGAGTAAGGCTCTGATTCTGATCTGAATCTGATTGTTTCGAAAACGAATGGAGTCTCAAAGCACCAGTTGTGACAAATCCAATGTACATATATTTTTTTCAAATTGAAATTTGAATCGATATAAAAATTGTACGGAAATTGCACCAGCCAAAAGCGAAACGAAAAACGGAAAATTATTGTTAAAACGAATTTGGAAAGTTTTGTATAAATTGGACAGCGCCTGTATATATAATATTATATTTTGTATATTTATAGTATTAAACTCGAAATGTCATTGAAGTAATTAATTAATAAAGCTTCTGCCTCTGTGCATTGTTTATTTAAAACGGATTTCAATGATTAAAATGTACAATAAAGGTGAAATTTAAGTTACAAATTAAATGATTTTAAATAAACCTTAAGATGAAAAATAAATTTGAAACAATTTGGAAAGATTATAATTTATCGGTGATTTTTAATTGTAAAAATGCATCACTGAACGATATTTAAGCTAGCAAATTGAAATATTTAACATGCCAAAGGGAATTTTTTTCTATTCTAATTTATTTTGTTGGTATGTATGTATGTATGTGTGTATGTATGTATGCATCTATGCTTGTATGTATGCGTGTGATGGATGCTCTCCTTAGAATTGTTTCCGCATTTGACTCATTCAGAGTGAATTGGGAGACTGCCGTTCGTTTGAAGGCGTTGATGAATTTATGCGCCTTATTGGCGCAGCTTCCGGTTCCATTCGCCTCTACGTGTGTGCGTGTGTGTGTGTGTGAGTGTGAGTGTGTGTGTGTGTGTGAGAGAGAGGATGTTTGCGCTTGGCAGCAAATGTCAACTGTTAGAGTGGCAGTCAGTTCTGAGGCAGTGGCCAACTCAATGGCACCTCATAAAAACTACAGCAAAATGACGAGACTAGAAAAGGAAATCTTTGTTATTACAGATCAAAGGCGCGATAATTTCATCATCAAAGAATTGTTTTGTTTGGTTATTTTGTCGAGTTTTATTTTATTTAAATATATATATATATATAAATATATTTATTTAATTAAGGCATATGCTAACAATGCAGTTTCTAATACAGAATACAAAATAAATTCAAAATACCAAATGAAAATGTCGTTTAATGCTCAATAACCAACTGCAGCTAGCAAGTAGCAATTTGTGGCAGCTACCGTGTCCTACAGCGACCAATTGGCGAGACCGCAGGCGAGCAGAAGGACCAGCGATACTAGCACTGTGGAGGCACCGTCGCGTGCCACTGGAATAAGCGTGTTGTTGGCCAGCAGGGCGTTGCAGCCGTGACCCTCGCAGGTGTAACAGTTGCCATCGGCAACGCACTGCTTCTTGGCCTGGGCGCTGCTCAGGCAACCGCGCTGGAAGGAGCCGTTTACCACACGATTGCTGTTGCGGATGAAGCACTTGTCACCCAAACGATAAGTTGGACACACTTTGCTGTAGGCAAGAGTCTCGGTTGCGCACGTTGAGTTGGTTGAGTTGCCGGAGCACTGCAGACACTTGAGCCGGAACTGTGGGAAAATCTGGCGATTGCAGCCACTCACGAAACTACAGGTCGTACACTCAAGCTCATTGTTGCATGCTTTCAGTGTAGAATTATCCAGTTCGCTGGAACATCCACGAATCGTATTCCCATCTAAAGGAATATTCAGGGTTTACATCGTTCAAAGAATATATCTCAATCTACAAAACACTTACTCAATATACGCATGTAGCAAACTGTGGGGGAGTCTGCGTCTGGGTGATCCGTTTCTGCAGGCGCGCTGCAAGCTTTACTACAGCATATCGCTAATCCAACGTGGACAGCTACGTCAGGCCAAGCAAATGATACGCGCCCAGTATCAGTTTGCAATGAAGCACAAGGAGCACGACCAGCGCCTGGTGCGGATGTGTCTGGGCATTTGGCTGAGATTACAGTTCGAGTATGAGGAGCGCCGTAAGCGACAGTTAAATTGAAATATTGCCTCAATACTGCATACGGCGGGTACTCCTCATGGCAGGCAGCACGCATTGTGTGCAGATCGAGATTATATTGCGACCGATTGGTATTGCATTTTCTAAGGTTGTTGGCCATCAAAACTTATAAAGTGCAATTGATCGCTGTTGTCTAAGTTTAAGTTTAAAAATAAAATGAACTGTTCATGGTTAAACTGCTAGTTACGTAGATACAAAATATACAATTTGGATATTCTATATTTGTATTGAATGTATTTATTGACGTGTATGTATATGTATGTATATACATATATATGTATGTGTGTAGGTGTGTGTGTATGTGTATTTATGTTTTTACGTATCAAATGATTGTATTATGCTACGCTTGGTCCGCAACAAATTACGCAAACCATTTTCTTCGCTGCCTCCAAAAACAATCAAACTTTTACTTAAACTATGCACTTTTTTCTATGCATGTTAGGATTATATATATATAGATTAATTAATAAGCTACAAAAAGAATTGACGTCACATTTCCGTATACATATGTACATATGTATATTTGTTTATTATTTTTATTAAATTGTTTTTAATTATCCTTGTTCTGATGTGAGCCATTATAATGCATACTATTTGCTGAGCCAAGCTGAACATTTACCAATAGTGTATACATACATATATACATATGCATATATAAATATAGGTAACGAAAAAAAAAACAAAAAAAAAACAGATATATGTATATAGAAAATCTGGCTAAAAAATGTTAAATTATATGATCGCCGAAAGTGAACATATAATTTATAGTATTTGTGGATTATTGCTTGCAGTGCTAACTGGTTGTTATTGTTATTTTCGTTATTCTAAAGCTTTTCAATTTGGATGATAACCATTTTATTGCGCCAGCGTTCCCATGGGATCCCAGGCGGGCAGAACGATGGGTTCCATGTCGAAAACGCGCATCACATCCTCGGGCACATATTTCTTGTCGATGACAACCTCAAAGCCAAACTCCCTAAACCAATCAGCGCACATGACCAGATACCCTTTCTCGCCACGATCCTCGCCCCATGAATTCTCCACACGTAGCTTAATCGCCACACCATTTTTCTGAAAAGGCAAACGATTAGACAATTATAATCATAATCATAATCATGCGAATTAGCAAATTTTGATAGACTCACATCCACAGAAACGGCTGTGAAAACCATGGCGTGCGTCATGGCCGATTCACCATAGATAAGACGATCAGCCTTCGAGAGTGTTGTTTGTATATCGACGTCGAACACCAGCTTGAAATTGTGGCTAACACGCATGCAAAAGAGACAGGTATATATATATATATATATATATATATATTTATATTGGTCAGGAAATTGTTATTCTAACTCACACATTCATATCCTCGATGCCCTGCTTGGACGCAAAACGCTTGCTAACCTCACATCCAAACCAGACAGCTTCGCCAGCTTGCAGCGATTTCGTGACCATGGCCAGTAGCAGGTCGACGTTCTGATTGTTGTAGAGGACCGGCCGGCCACCAACAACATTGCCCAAACAGTCGACGGTGTAGACCTGGTCGTATCGGCTCGATGGACGCGGATCGGTGACAAGGCACACTTTGTCCTCCACATTGAAATGTGGCTTCACACAGCTTTCATAGAACTCAAGTGAACTGATGGGCCCAATACATTGAAAGTTCTTCGATTTATCATAATAGTCCCAGGTAAAGGTCTCATCGGGTATGCCCAGGCAAATGCCGACCACCTTGTAGATTTCAGCCATTTGCTCTTGTATTTTGCAGGTTATCTCCTTATCGCTTGCCTTATTTTCAATCAGCTCTCGCAAATGTCGCGCATATTCGCGCAGCTAATGCAGCAAATGCAAACAGAAAGAGATGACAGGAGTTGAGTAAAGTCTGATTGGGAACGAAATGTGGATTTGATATGCTTACCTTGCTTTTCAGTATGGCATTTAGGCGTATGCTGGACTCGCAGCTATAGCTCTCCGGAAAGCATTTCTTTGGCATCAGACCGTGTTTGGTTATGAGGTTGACCAGCATGTGCCACTGGCCACCATCCGAGGTGGGATCGAGCAGCAGAAATGAGACGAGTCGCCCGTCGACCAACTCGCCACGCTTCGCCGTCTTCACAATGTTATTGAGAAAGTAGTTGCATCGCTCAATTTTGTCCCAATAGAAGAGGAACGCCTGCGAGAACTCGAACTCGTCCAGATTGTAGGATTTCATGAATGGCAGGCGTATGCAATTCAGGGCCGCAAATAGCCAACAGCGACCGGAACTGCGCTGATTGGTGACCGGTTTGCCCTCCGTTTCCACCTTATAATTGAACACATGATTGGTCGTTTCCAGAGCTCGGCGCGACAGGCACACATCGAACGGATCGCCGCGGGTGCACACATTCAGCGCCAGCACATTCTTCGGGGCGCTGTAGAAACTCTTTCGCCACTCCTTCAACAGGTCCAGCGAGATGGCATTATCCGTCGCATTAAAATTGCTGCCATCGGTGGTGTTGTTATTGCTGCCTTTGCCGCCAGCTCGGATGATATCGTCAGCTGCAAGTATAGCGGTATTTGTAGTGCGATTTGTGCAACAACCTAAACTTGTACGCCTATAATGTTTGCATAACACCTGCATCTGCCCACTGATCAAGCCGTAGTTGTCGAGCAAACACATACAACAGAAATTGATTAAGGTCTGATGTAAGAGCCGTTATGACAAACGCTTTCAGTTATTTTGCGATGATTATCGAATACATACGCTTCTACATCAATTTCACTCACGTAACTTTGAAAATTGTATTTAGATTGTTATTATTTTTTTGTTTGTTCAATTATTTAAGTTCCTCTGACTTGACTTTTATTACGCCCTTTCCCCATTCCACAATTTCAAAAAAAGAATATCCATATTTCTGTTGCTATTCCTGTAAAAATCGGCTGAAAGGAGCTCTTTATTAGTAGTTTTTCAATGAACAACTCCATAATTTCAATATAATTAATGTATCGATACAGAAGAGATTAAAAATATTTTAAAAAATTATTTATACTTATGCAACATATACACACACACGCAAAAAGCTTTATTGCGGAACTGTTGCTGATCGAGAATTCCGTTGTTGTCTTTTAGTGGGCGTGGTGCGTGCTAAGCACAAAGAGTTGCGTGCTGCGCATAAGTGCAAATAGAATTATGCCCAGCGTCATTCACCAGCTGCAACTCATCAACTGTTTGTGTGTGTGTGTGCAATGAGTGTACACTTTTTTGCTATTTGCCTTGTTATTAAATCAGACACAGAGCTAGAACAGAGAATAACGCCACCACTCCACAACCAACACAAATGCATTGTGCGATTTTTAGAGAAACGTTGCAATTGTATATGTGTGCGTGTGTGTGTGTTTGTAAGTAATAAACGAAAACAGTTGGTTACGCTGGAAAAGTGAGATGGGAAGAAATTGCTCGAGTAAACAGTAATTGATAAGACATGTGTACGTATGTATAAATAGACACACTCACAAATCTGACGAGGGATACTAAAATTTAAGTAAACTGTAGAGAAATATTTGCAAGACTGTTTTATCGTCCATTGCAGAGTTAAGCATCACCAATAAAGGAAAAATTCACAACGACGACTGAAGCGATGGATAGCGCAGCGTGTAATTTAACCAGTTTAACGGCACATATGTACACACTCACTCATGCAGAAGTTCAATCAGTTGATGAGTGATCGAGCGGTACCAGAGACAGGGCATGGGGGGGCTCAATATACCGTTTTAAACTTTCGCGCAAGCCGTCGCTATTTTTTTTTTGCTGGATCAAATCTAAACAATCCAACGTAAAGGGTTGAAGCAAAAGAAAGAAAGAAAAAAAAGAGCAGAAGTAACAGCCAAAACTTGTTTGCTCAACTTGTGAGCAAGTGTGGAGACGGAAGCGAGAGCAGGAGGGGGTCTAAGGCAAAGAGTAAACCAGCAAAAACAAACAGATTTGGGTGAAGTTTTACTTTCGTTGCTGCCGTATTGGGGCGTCAGCAAGCTGCTCGCCGTCTCACATAAAAACGAAACGTGAACGGCATTGTTAAGCACAACTAGAACCAAAAGCAACTGCAACAACAGCAACTAAAACTACTTGTGATGCTGCTGCTACTGCTACTGATAAATTTGCCATTATTATTATGTTTTCATTATATCGTCAAATTGTTGTTGGAACTTTGTCGAGCTCGCTGGGCTTTTGGACTTACACATTTTGGGAGTTGCAATGTTAATAATTTGTAGGATGATAGAAATATTTGATGCACTTTGAACTTAATTCGTATTTATATCTGAGTATATATTTTGTAAAAAAAATTATTTATTTGCTTTTGTGTGTTGTATGTGCACTAGAAGCAACTTTATTAAGTAGTCAATTTTGTTCTATCTATTTGCTATTTTATTTATTAATGCGAAAAAACTAAAACGAAAATGTTTGGCTTTGGCCCGATATACTGAAAACTGAGTCCAAGACAAATGCCAGAGTATCGATACCGCGATAGTTGGTCAGTCAAGGCTGCCAGACAGCATTTTGCTAAGCCAAAAAATATCGATTCATCGATATGATCATCAATTTAATTGGTATATTTTGCAGCTTCCTGCTGCCTGTTGTTACTTTGTGCCTTCTGGTTGCTGCATGCGGCGGCTTCTCTACGAGCGGGTAGCGAATTTTGGAATCGCTCCGCTTATTCTGCTAAAAACAGTCTTTAAAATTATAGAAAAAACACTCACAACAAGAAAAAAGGAAATTAGGTGAACCGCACAAGCGTAGAGCAGGAGGTGTATCTGTGCAACGCGTATGCCTTAAATAACGAATCTCGTCCAAATTCGATACTAAGATGAGTGCCACAACAAATACCAACACCAACAACAGCGAAGGCATTAGCAGCAGCAACATCAGCAGCAGCAACAGCAGCAGCACCAGCAGCAGCAGCAACAGCAGCAGCAGCAGCACCAGCAAAAACAACAACGATGTTTCCAAGGACTCCTCACTGTTCAAGTACTACATAGAAAAGTGTTACGTGCTTCCGGTGGACCTGAAGAATGACATTATCTACTGCCAGCGTGCAATGCGCAACTTTCTCAATGTGCACGCGGTGAGTAAAAATCAGCAGAAGTCAGAGAGCGAGTGAGAGCAACAAAAATAAATTTTCTGAAATCCGTTGACTAAACACGATCTTCGTTTCCACCAAATCCCTACCCGTACCCCCCCACTCCACTCCGCACCAACCTTCGCTTTCTTTCAGCTGGTATCCGATGTGTTCGATGAGCAGCCCGATGCGGTAAGTGCATTTTAATTATCTCCCAATCTTAGCCCACTTTCTGCATTACGCACATATATCAAAGTTAAATACATATCTATTTAAATATATATATTTTCTTTGTTTGTCGCATACAAAGTGTGTGTGTTGTAATTGGTAAACGCAACGGAGCCAGCATATATGCCAGATTGGCAGGGTTGCCAACTCCAACTAGAGCACAATGTGCATACATATATATTTTATGTATATAACACCACTAGGCAGTTAGACGAGACATAACGGCGTAAAATCGAAAAAAAAAAATTGGATTACACAAAAATGTATGACCCACGGCTGCTTCTTTTCATGAAAATAGCAGTACCAAGCCAGCGCGTCGTAAAAAATTTATCTGGGTAACGAGTCGAGCAGCGAACAGATGTCATGCTTTACTTGTCCCTTTATGACTTGCATGCGAGCAGGTAAAGAATTATTCTATGAGCTCGAAAATAGCAGCAATATTGCTCGTGGCTTCCATACTTTATCTTTGTGCTTTCCTTTGCAAGTGCATAAAGTGAGGTCATCTGAATGCTCAACAATTTTGTGACCACAAACTGCAAAATGTGTGGTGAAAATCTGAAGAAAAAAACTTTATCATTTTCCCCACATACAACATTCTTGACGATCACACACATACGCATACATGCAAACAAATGTTCGATCAATCAACTTTGCATGTGGAGGATTTCTAGGACTTCCATTAGACAATGCCAGCTTGATCTCTCGATTTGACGCCTTTATTTGTTGTCTGCTTAGTGGTAACACTTGGACTATTAAATTTACTCTTCTCCGCTTTAGTTTCAACATGCATTAACAAAACTTCAATAAATTCAATCAATTTGAGTTCAACGCAAATTAGCTTAAAAAAAAAATATGAAAAAAACACGACACGCGTCCAAATTGGGTTTTCCATTATTGGTTTTTTGCTGTTGTTGTTGTTGTTTTTCTGCACTAGGTTATGTGAACAAATATTGATACATAAATATATATTTATATTTATATTTATATATAAATATATATTTTGAGTTGAAGGCACTTTTAAGCAAGACGAATTTTAACTAATTGCATATGAATTGCATTTGCAGGATCCGATCCAGATGCGTCGCATCCTCGATGAGCTGCAGACGGAGGTGCACGAGATAAATGCGGAACAGCAGTTTCTAATGCTGCGGCTGGACGACGATCTGGACGCGTTCTACAAGAAGCTGGAGGAAAACAACATTCGGACTGTGCATGAGGTGGGCAACGCCTACATATCCAGCCTGATAGTGCCTTTAATTGGCGATGCCAACTACATTGTCTGTCCGCAATCGGTGTTGTCTCGCGACACCGAGGACATGCTCATACGGAAGCATTTTCTCATTTCGCAGGATGATGATGCTGGCATTGAGCCGCTTAAGCTCAGCGAGCTGGACGAGAATGTGCCCCTTATGCTTGTCAATGCCAAAACTATGAGGGCTTCTCCGTCGAGCGGCAACAGGTGAAACAGTTGTATAATGACTCCAGGCACCACCAGCAGCAATCCGTTCTGCGAACAAAAGCTGCTGCAGCAGCTCGAGGAGCAGGCGGACATCAAACGCAACATTAAATTCGATGAACCCTCAATGTTGAAGATGATGGGTCCGCCGCCGCCGCCGCCTCTCTCCATGCAACGTCCACGGCAGATATCACTGCTGAAGAAGGTATTGTCGCGGGGCATTCAGGACGACGAATTGTGGCCACAAAAGTCAAATGCCGCACAGCAGCAGCCACCAACAGCAGCAGCAGCAACATCTTCGGCGATTGCGACAGCAACTGCCACAGCTGCGCGGCAACAACGATTGCCCCGTTCGGATGCCAAGAAGCCGGCCAACAAACGCATTTCAACTTTGTCGCCCGTTGGTGCAAAGGTGGCGCCACCTTCCGCGGGGACCGTTGGTTCAAAGGTGCAAAAGACGCCGACGCTGCCATCGCCGTCGATAGACTTTATGGAAATCGCCCAGAGTCGCAAGAATTGGCATGAGGCGCTGCGGCGTGCACGCAAATCCAAACAGGAACCGCGCAAAATCGATGAGGAGGACATGGTGAAGAAAATGTGCCAGCGTCACTCGAAGCGGAAGCGTCGCACCGTACAGAATGCGAGTGGCGTCGACTTTCACTATGGACAGCAGCTGGCGGCCATCGATGCGGTGCGCCACAAGAAGCTGAAAAACAAGCCCGAGTTTCTATTGTCGCCCAAAGTCAAACGTCTGCAGGCAAAGACGGCCCACAAAGCAGCAGCCGCTGCTGCGAATCGCAAAAGCAAAACGCCGGAGAAGTTGTCCGATCCGTTGGCCATTTGCCAACAGAAGCGATTGTCGCCCAAAATGCGTGCTACATGCGGGTAAGTTGCCATTCCATTTCTTAACTCAACACATCTCAAGCTAAGTCGTTTTTTATAGCAAATGTGGTCTTTCAAGGTGGAATGCCACAAGGATGCGAAGGCATGGATGCGTTTCAAACTAGTTGCTAAGAAAGTTGTTCTTCATTCATATGTTAAGAGAGTGGCGGAAGTTGTCTGTCTCCGCCTTTTGTTATTCATTCAATACTGAAATCCGAAATACGAAATTTGTTTCCTCTTTTTATTTTCTTTTTTTGTGTTACTTCTAAATTGCACATATTAAGTATATATGTATTTAAATATATCATAACGGATTACCTAAGTAAATACTTGTTTTTCTATTGATTACGTTGCAAGGCACGACTTATATATGTATGTTTTCCAAACCAATCTATGCGCATAGCGCATAAACTGTAATATTGATATATTAAGTTGTAAATATGCAAATGGTTTTCTGATCATTCTTGAGACTCTGCAAAGATTAACGATAATTTATTTTGTGAAATTTAAAAATGAAAAATCGCAATTAATCGATGCCAATAATCGTAGAAGCATTCGTGCAATTAGTCGAAAGTGTTGCGATTTTATTTGACAGGTCTTAAATGACAGTTGCTAGTTTACATTCGACATTTGGCAATTGAAACAATAAATTCAAGCGACTCAGTCATTTCCGAAATTGTCGTAGCAATTGGCACCTCGAACAGAAAAAAAAAGAAAATCGATCTTAAAATGGGAAAGGATAAGAAGGATAAGAAGTCCAAGCGCGATTTGCCGAAACCAGAGCGAAACTTTGAGTTGCTTGTGAGTGGACTTCCACGCGACTTGCCGGAGGACCTTGCACAGGAGTTGTTCATGGCCAATCTGGGCATGATAAAGACTTCAAAACTCAAGGATGAAGAAAGTAAACCCGGCTGCAGCTCCATTAACACCAGACGCACCAGAAGCACCACCAAAAACCCCAATATACGTGCCTCCCAAAACACAAGCCCCAATTTTATAGAAGAATATCTCGCTCGACAAATGGAATCCGTCATTGGCGATCAAAACAGGGTAAGTCAATTTGCGATTCTTCCTTACCCCTCCATATATCGATCCTAATTTCTGCTAACGTTCTCTATTACAGCGCTTATTAAAGCTGCAGCAAGATGTGCACAATGAGATTCACGACCAGGAAAGAGAAGAAAGGGAACGTCGTTATAGAGAGGAAAAGGAAAATGAGAGGAAGAAATGGAAATGTATGGCGTGCAAATTGAAAAGTGGCCACTTACAAAAGTGCTTTTCCTGCCCAAATTGTTATCATCCGGAGTGCTATCCGGACCGTCCTCCAATCTACCTTGAGTTTTGCCCCATATGCCTTATCTAGTAATGTAACTTAAGGATTCTTAATGCTCAATGTGATAACTAAGAGATTATTTCAAATAAAAGAAGACTAGTTTGAAACACATTGATTTATTTGCTTCTCGCAAAAATGCCAAGCATTTCTTACAAAATACATTTTACAATTGAATTAACCATTTTGAATGCACCACAATAGCGAATGCTAGCAGCACCAGTCGCTGATCCTTGGGCTCCATTGCAGAGATCTCCCTGACACAAGCACATATGAACTTTCTTATAATTGTAGATTGTGTCCGCGCATCGATCCATGTTGTCATCCGGTCCACGCTGCACACACATCCACTATACATATTTTGCAATTGCTGGAAAGTTGAAAAATTAATTAATTTTCTTTTAATCAGTCGGAATGCGTGCATAAAAAATCAACAATATATTTGTAACTCTCTTTTTATGCTTTCGTGTTCTAAGAAAATCATCAGGGTTATATATTTAATTAATATGTTGACTGTTTATACTTATTATTTATTTGGGGTTTTGTGCACTGCGACCTGATTGATCTATTGTGCCCTCTTCCGAGCTTATAGCTCGTCCATCAACCCCAGTTCCTGAACGAATGTCAGGATCTTTGATGGGTCGAGGGCTGCAATGTCTTTGACATTCATGACATGCATCCCAAGGATGCTGCATCTTCTCCTGGCAAGGGCGATGCATTTTGTTAGGATGTGAGTTGAAGACTCCTCCTCGATCTCACAAAACCTGCATTGACTGGACTGTTTATACTAATATGGTTCTTCTTTTGTCGCAGGTGAGATGCCCGTGCTGCCATGGCCAAAATTTAGCTGGACTGCCAAAAGGAGCGAAGGCAAGAGTGTGTTTCAAACTGGTTGATAAGCAGTTGGTTCTTCACACATATGTTAAGAGAGAGGCGGAAGTTGTCTGTCTCCGCCTTTTGTTGCATCCAAAATACGAATTTTGGTTTCTCTTTTTTTATTTTCTTTTTTGTGTTACTTCTAAAATGTACTTATTAAGATATGTATTTAAATATATCATAACGGATTACCTAAGTAAATAATTGTTTTATACACAAGAATTGATCACGTTGCAAGGCACGACTTATATATATATGTAGACGATGCATATGTATATTTGTTGAGTTAGTGTAACTAGACAGTTTGGTTCGGTTTGCGCATAACACAATCTCCTTAAATGTGTTTCAATTGAATAAAGTTGTGATTATGTAAATTGTTCTCTGATTTTTCTTAAATCTCTGGAAGTTTAAAAGATAATTCATTCTGTGTAATTTTAAAATAAAAATTATATTGATCCGTTTAACTGTAAAAAGCGTTCGATTTTATTTTTGCGTTGCCACCCTGATAAAAATTTTTTTTTTAGACAGTTGGCAGCTTGTATTTCACACACGTGAATTGACGGGAAAAAATCACAGTCATTTTTAAATTTTGTCACCTCGAAGTAAATATAGTGCGAGCCTGAAATGGAAAACCGCAAGAAGAATCAGAAATCCAAGCAAATTTCGCCGAAGCCAGAGCGAAACTTTGAATTATCTGTGAGTGAACTTCCACGCGACCTACCGGAGCACTTTGCACAGGAGTTGTTCGTAGCCAATCTGGGCATGATGAAAAAGTCAAATGACATCAATAAACTGAGTGTCGGCAGCAGCTCCACCAACACCAACACCAAACCTGAAACCATCGCCACCCGTGACACCCGGCACTCGAGACTCGTGAAGAAAAACCAGAATCGCTTAGATCCAATGAATCAATTCATTGGCGATCTGCAAGGCGTAAGTCAATTTAAGATACTTTCTTATCCATCCATCTATCGATCCTAATTGCTGCAAACGTTTTCTATTACAGCGCATATTTAAGGTGCAGCTAGAAATCGAAAAGCAGATTTGCAACCAGGAAAATGAAGTTCCATACTCTCTTCGTCGCAAAAACATTGTGGAGAAAACTAATTGTATCACGTGCAACTCGAAACGTGGCCGCATTGACTCGTGCACATCATGCCCAAATTGTTTCCGTCAGGAGACCACTCCTCAGTCTCGCGTGCTACGCAACCTAAACTAACTTAAGGATTCATCAGGCTCAGCGTGATACCAAAGAGATTATTTTAAATAAAAGAAGACTAGCTTAAAACACTCATTGATTTATTTGCTACTCGCAATAATGCCAAGCATTTTTTTACAAATTACATTTTACAATCGAATTAACCATTTTGAATGCACCACAATAGCGAATGCTAGCAGCACCAGTCGCTGATCCTTGGGCTCCATTGCATAGATCACCCTGGCAGAAGCACATATAAACTTTCTTATAATTGTAGACTGTGTCCGCGCATCGATCCATGTTGTCATCCGGTCCACGCTGCACAAACATCCGCTGAATGGCGAGATCGTAGTCTGAATGGCACAAGGAAACCATATAAATATATATATTTGCAAGGTTATGGTACGTTGGGAGTCGCATGTTGTAATAAAATTCCAATTCCATTTGCATAGGAGTCAACCAAAATAGAAAAAGAAAAAAAATTAAGCAAAATGTTTGAATTGAGAAATGTTATGTTTCAATTGAAATTGAAAATTATTTACTAAATTTGGCAAAAAACATGAAACGCAAGCGAAATAATGCAAAAAAAACAACAACAAATTAAAAGAATAATTTTTTTATATGAATTTCCATTGGGTATAGCGGTACATTGGTCTCTCACTCGCACATACCGTCGAGAGCATAGGTGCCTACACCCTCTATCACTTTCCCACACCAGCCGCTGGCGCAGGGTATGGCTAAGAGTCCCGGCTTCTTGTCGACATCGGTGCCGTTGAAGGTTAACGGACCCTTGCAGCTTCCCCGTTCGCCACGCGAGCGGCACTGATAGCAGCAACGCAGCAGCGCTGTGAATAACGTTAAACGTACTTTATTTACGAAATGGTTTTTAGCGCATTACGCATTCACACAGGCACACACACACAGATTTGCTGTTGCGCTTTTGCGCAAGTGCGACGTTGCCCATATGCATGCGTGTGTGTGTGTGTGCGCACTAAAGACTTTAATGAGCAGCGAACTTGGCGTACCGTTGGTTGCTGGCAGTTGTAGCGAATAACACGTACTCTTTTTTGTACTTTTTACTCTTATTGAGTATTTTGAGTCAGTGTTTATGAAATACACTGAACGTTGCAGTGAGGGTTTTAGTTGATGTTTGCTGTACCTGCTATTGTCGTTGTTGTAACGGGAATTAATGTTGCCATACAGCAAAAAATAATTCAACAACGAATGAAACAGTATTATTAGTGTGCCATACTACTATCGCCCGCCTACTTGTCGTTTGGCAACACTAAAATAAATTTTGCCCATTATAACGCAGTGTGTGCACACTGTATAGTTTCGTTGTATTATTTCAGCGAAAAATTCATCATCATAGTATCGGGCGTATATTTTTTGGTTTTGTTATTATTTTGAAACAATAATAACGTAAAACCAAATTACGAGCATCAAACGCAGAAATTTTTGCACTAAACTTCAGATTCAGTACCAGGGATCCCATCTGCAAGCGGGGTGTATAAAAATAAATCGAGAAAAATCTGCAGTATGTAAAAAGAAAGAACTACAAAGAAGAGAAACAAAACGAAAAACACAAAAGCAAACGACAAGAAATTTTGCAAATTGAAAATGGTTCATTCTCTATTTACATTGAGCAGCAGCAGGAGCAACAGCACAGCAGCGGACGCGGAGGAGGAGCAGTGATATGACTGCAGCAGCTGTGCTGCGTAACATGCTGCGCACAGAGCAAGATTGAGCAGACACCTTGCAACTGCAACTGTAGCTCCTGCTATTTCTGCTTCTTCTGCTGGGCTGCCTTCTCAAGTTCAATGCAATTCTGTTGTTGTTTTTGTTTTTCTTATTAGAATTGTGTGTTTGTGCGTTGCGTGTTTCTGTGTTTGTTTGTTTAACGCTTTACGTGTGCATCCCGCAGCAGCTGGCGCCCAACTGGCCAAAGGACAGGTAACAAGGAACAAGGAGAAAGTACGAGAAGAGCAGCAAGCGCAGCGGGCAAGAAGAGGAAGAGGTCGCCATGAGCAATGGCATTGGACAGCGGCACGCAAATAATGACGGGCAGCAATGCGCTGACATCATCCTTCACGACAAACAAGAAGAAGGATGCCGCCGCCGGTAAGGAGAACCTCTGGTGAGTTGCTAGTTGTGACAAGCTGACCCAACTATATACTATGTATGTGTGCGTGTGCGTGCAAGAGAACTTTTAACGCAGCAAACAAAAGATGAAGAAAAAGAAGCAAAGAAAACAGCTGCCAAATTGGGTTTTCCATTATTGGTTTGTTGCTGTTGTTGTTGTTGTTTTTCTGCACTAGGTTATGTGAACAAATATTGATACATAAATATATATTTATATTTATATTTATATATAAATATATATTTTGAGTTGAAGGCACTTTTAAGCAAGACGAATTTTAACTAATTGCATATGAATTGCATTTGCAGGATCCGATCCAGATGCGTCGCATCCTCGATGAGCTGCAGATGGAGGTGCACGAGATAAATGCGGAACAGCAGTTTCTAATGCTGCGGCTGGACGACGATCTGGACGCGTTCTACAAGAAGCTGGAGGAAAACAACATTCGGACTGTGCATGAGGTGGGCAACGCCTACATATCCAGCCTGATAGTGCCTTTAATTGGCGATGCCAACTACATTGTCTGTCCGCAATCGGTGTTGTCTCGCGACACCGAGGACATGCTCATACGGAAGCATTTTCTCATTTCGCAGGATGATGATGCTGGCATTGAGCCGCTTAAGCTCAGCGAGCTGGAAGAGAATGTGCCCCTTATGCTTGTCAATGCCAAAACTATGAGGGCTTCTCCGTCGATCGGCAACAGGTAAAACAGTTGTATAATGACTCCAGGCACCACCAGCAGCAATCCGTTCTGCGAACAAAAGCTGCTGCAGCAGCTCGAGGAGCAGGTGGACATCAAACGCAACATTAAATTCGATGAACCCTCAATGTTGAAGATGATGGGTCCGCCGCCGCCGCCGCCTCTCTCCATGCAACGTCCACGGCAGATATCACTGCTGAAGAAGGTATTGTCGCGGGGCATTCAGGACGACGAATTGTGGCCACAAAAGTCAAATGCCGCACAGCAGCAGCCAGCAACAGCAGCAGCAGCAACATCTTCGGCGATTGCGACAGCAACTGCCACAGCTGCGCGGCAACAACGATTGCCCCGTTCGGATGCCAAGAAGCCGGCCAACAAACGCATTTCAACTTTGTCGCCCGTTGGTGCAAAGGTGGCGCCACCTTCCGCGGGGACCGTTGGTTCAAAGGTGCAAAAGACGCCGACGCTGCCATCGCCGTCGATAGACTTTATGGAAATCGCCCAGAGTCGCAAGAATTGGCATGAGGCGCTGCGGCGTGCACGCAAATCCAAACAGGAACCGCGCAAAATCGATGAGGAGGACATGGTGAAGAAAATGTGCCAGCGTCACTCGAAGCGGAAGCGTCGCACCGTACAGAATGCGAGTGGCGTCGACTTTCACTATGGACAGCAGCTGGCGGCCATCGATGCGGTGCGCCACAAGAAGCTGAAAAACAAGCCCGAGTTTCTATTGTCGCCCAAAGTCAAACGTCTGCAGGCAAAGACGGCCCACAAAGCAGCAGGCGCTGCTGCGAATCGCAAAAGCAAAACGCCGGAGAAGTCCGATCCGTTGGCCATTTGCCAACAGAAGCGATTGTCGCCCAAAATGCGTGCTACATGCGGGTAAGTTGCCATTCCATTTCTTAACTCAACACATCTCAAGCTAAGTCGTTTTTTATAGCAAATGTGGTCTTTCAAGGTGGAATGCCACAAGGATGCCGAAGGCATGGATGCGTTTCAAACTAGTTGCTAAGAAAGTTGTTCTTCATACATATAATAAGAGAGTGGCGGAAGTTGTCTGTCTCCGCCTTTTGTTATTCATTCAATACTGAAATACTGAAAATACGAAATTTGTTTCCTCTTTTTTATTTTCTTTTTTTGTGTTACTTCTAAATTGCACATATTAAGTATATATGTATTTAAATATATCATAACGGATTACCTAAGTAAATACTTGTTTTTCTATTGATTACGTTGCAAGGCACGACTTATATATGTATGTTTTCCAAACCAATCTATGCGCATAGCGCATAAACTGTAATATTGATATATTAAGTTGTAAATATGCAAATGGTTTTCTGATCATTCTTGAGACTCTGCAAAGATTAACGATAATTTATTTTGTGAAATTTAAAAATGAAAAATCGCAATTAATCGATGCCAATAATCGTAGAAGCATTCGTGCAATTAGTCGAAAGTGTTGCGATTTTATTTGACAGGTCTTAAATGACAGTTGCTAGTTTACATTCGACATTTGGGAATTGAAACAATAAATTCAAGCGACTCAGTCATTTCCGAAATTGTCGTAGCAATTGGCACCTCGAACAGAAAAAAAAAGAAAATCGATCTTAAAATGGGAAAGGATAAGAAGGATAAGAAGGATAAGAAGTCCAAGCGCGATTTGCCGAAACCAGAGCGAAACTTTGAGTTGCTTGTGAGTGGACTTCCACGCGACTTGCCGGAGGACCTTGCACAGGAGTTGTTCATGGCCAATCTGGGCATGATAAAGACTTCAAAACTCAAGGATGAAGAAAGTAAACCCGGCTGCAGCTCCATTAACACCAGACGCACCAGAAGCACCACCAAAAACCCCAATATACGTGCCTCCCAAAACACAAGCCCCAATTTTATAGAAGAATATCTCGCTCGACAAATGGAATCCGTCATTGGCGATCAAAACAGGGTAAGTCAATTTGCGATTCTTCCTTACCCCTCCATATATCGATCCTAATTTCTGCAAACGTTCTCTATTACAGCGCTTATTAAAGCTGCAGCAAGATGTGCACAATGAGATTCACGACCAGGAAAGAGAAGAAAGGGAACGTCGTTATAGAGAGGAAAAGGAAAATGAGAGGAAGAAATGGAAATGTATGGCGTGCAAATTGAAAAGTGGCCACTTACAAAAGTGCTTTTCCTGCCCAAATTGTTATCATCCGGAGTGCTATCCGGACCGTCCTCCAATCTACCTTGAGTTTTGCCCCATATGCCTTATCTAGTAATGTAACTTAAGGATTCTTAATGCTCAATGTGATAACTAAGAGATTATTTCAAATAAAAGAAGACTAGTTTGAAACACATTGATTTATTTGCTTCTCGCAAAAATGCCAAGCATTTCTTACAAAATACATTTTACAATTGAATTAACCATTTTGAATGCACCACAACAGCGAATGCTAGCAGCACCAGTCGCTGATCCGTCCAATGGGGTCCTTGGGCTTCATTGCAGAGATCACCCTGACAGAAGCACATATGAACTTTCTTATAATTGTAGATTGTGTCCGCGCATCGATCCATGTTGTCATCCGGTCCACGCTGCACACACATCCGCTGAATGGCGAGATCGTAGTCTGAATGGCACAAGGAAACCATATAAATATATATATATTTGCAAGGTTATGGTACGTTGGGAGTCGCATGTTGTAAAAAAAAATTCCAATTCCATTTGCATAGGAGTCAACCAAAAAAAAAAAGAAAAAGAAAAAAAAATGAACATACCGTCGAGAGCATAGGTGCCTCCATCCTCTATCACTTTCCCACACCAACCGCTGGCGCAGGGTATGGCTAAGAGTCCCGGCTTCTTGTCGACATCGGTGGCGTTGAAGGTAAACGGATCCTTGCAGCTTCCCCGTACGCCGCGCGAACGGCACTGATAGCAGCGACGCAGCAGCGCTGTGAATAACGTTAAACGTACTTTATTTACGAAATGGTTTTTAGCGCATTACGCATTCACACAGCCACACACACAGATTTGCTGTTGCGCTTATGCGCAAGTGCGACGTTGCCCATATGCATGCGTGTGTGTGTGTGTGCGCACTAAAGACTTTAATGAGCAGCGAACTTGGCGTACCGTTGGTTGCTGGCAGTTGTAGCGAATAACACGTACTCTTTTTTGTACTTTTTACTCTTATTGAGTATTTTGAGTCAGTGTTTATGAAATACACTGAACGTTGCAGTGAGGGTTTTAGTTGATGTTTGTTGTACCTGCTATTGTCGTTGTTGTAACGGGAATTAATGTTGCCATACAGCAAAAAATAATTCAACAACGAATGAAACAGTATTATTAGTGTGCCATACTACTATCGCCCGCCTACTTGTCGTTTGGCAACACTAAAATAAATTTTGCCCATTATAACGCAGTGTGTGCACACTGTATAGTTTCGTTGTATTATTTCAGCGAAAAATTTATCATCATAGTATCGGGCGTATATTTTTTGGTTTTGTTATTATTTTGAAACAATAATAACGTAAAACCAAATTACGAGCATCAAACGCAGAAATTTTTGTACTAAACTTCAGATTCAGTACCAGGGATCCCATCTGCAAGCGGGGTGTATAAAAATAAATCGAGAAAAAGCTGCAGTATGTAAAAAGAAAGAACTACAAAGAAGAGAAACAAAACGAAAAACACAAAAGCAAACGACAAGAAATTTTGCAAATTGAAAATGGTTCATTCTCTATTTACATTGAGCAGCAGCAGGAGCAACAGCACAGCAGCGGACGCGGAGGAGGAGCAGTGATATGACTGCAGCAGCTGTGCTGCGTAACATGCTGCGCACAGAGCAAGATTGAGCAGACACCTTGCAACTGCAACTGTAGCTCCTGCTATTTCTGCTTCTTCTGCTGGGCTGCCTTCTCAAGTTCAATGCAATTCTGTTGTTGTTTTTGTTTTTCTTATTAGAATTGTGTGTTTGTGCGTTGCGTGTTTCTGTGTTTGTTTGTTTAACGCTTTACGTGTGCATCCCGCAGCAGCTGGCGCCCAACTGGCCAAAGGACAGGTAACAAGGAACAAGGAGAAAGTACGAGAAGAGCAGCAAGCGCAGCGGGCAAGAAGAGGAAGAGGTCGCCATGAGCAATGGCATTGGACAGCGGCACGCAAATAATGACGGGCAGCAATGCGTTGACATCCTTCACGACAAACAAGAAGAAGGATGCCGCCGCCGGTAAGGAGAACCTCTGGTGAGTTGCTAGTTGTGACAAGCTGACCCAACTATATACTATGTATGTGTGCGTGTGCGTGCAAGAGAACTTTTAACGCAGCAAACAATAGATGAAGAAAAAGAAGCAAAGAAAACAGCTGCCAAATTGGGTTTTCCATTATTGGTTTGTTGCTGTTGTTGTTGTTGTTTTTCTGCACTAGGTTATGTGAACAAATATTGATACATAAATATATATTTATATTTATATTTATACATAAATATATATTTATATTTATATTTATATATGAATATATATTTTGAGTTGAAGGCACTTTTAAGCAAGACGAATTTTAACTAATTGCATATGAATTGCATTTGCAGGATCCGATCCAGATGCGTCGCATCCTCGATGAGCTGCAGATGGAGGTGCACGAGATAAATGCGGAACAGCAGTTTCTAATGCTGCGGCTGGACGACGATCTGGACGCGTTCTACAAGAAGCTGGAGGAAAACAACATTCGGACTGTGCATGAGGTGGGCAACGCCTACATATCCAGCCTGATAGTGCCTTTAATTGGCGATGCCAACTACATTGTCTGTCCGCAATCGGTGTTGTCTCGCGACACCGAGGACATGCTCATACGGAAGCATTTTCTCATTTCGCAGGATGATGATGCTGGCATTGAGCCGCTTAAGCTCAGCGAGCTGGACGAGAATGTGCCCCTTATGCTTGTCAATGCCAAAACTATGAGGGCTTCTCCGTCGAGCGGCAACAGGTAAAACAGTTGCATAATGACTCCAGGCACCACCAGCAGCAATCCGTTCTGCGAACAAAAGCTGATGCAGCAGCTCGAGGAGCAGGCGGACATCAAACGCAACATTAAATTCGATGAACCCTCAATGTTGAAGATGATGGGTCCGCCGCCGCCGCCGCCTCTCTCCATGCAACGTCCACGGCAGATATCACTGCTGAAGAAGGTATTGTCGCGGGGCATTCAGGACGACGAATTGTGGCCACAAAAGTCAAATGCCGCACAGCAGCAGCCACCAACAGCAGCAGCAGCAACATCTTCGGCGATTGCGACAGCAACTGCCACAGCTGCGCGGCAACAACGATTGCCCCGTTCGGATGCCAAGAAGCCGGCCAACAAACGCATTTCAACTTTGTCGCCCGTTGGTGCAAAGGTGGCGCCACCTTCCGCGGGGACCGTTGGTTCAAAGGTGCAAAAGACGCCGACGCTGCCATCGCCGTCGATAGACTTTATGGAAATCGCCCAGAGTCGCAAGAATTGGCATGAGGCGCTGCGGCGTGCACGCAAATCCAAACAGGAACCGCGCAAAATCGATGAGGAGGACATGGTGAAGAAAATGTGCCAGCGTCACTCGAAGCGGAAGCGTCGCACCGTACAAAATGCGAGTGGCGTCGACTTTCACTATGGACAGCAGCTGGCGGCCATCGATGCGGTGCGCCACAAGAAGCTGAAAAACAAGCCCGAGTTTCTATTGTCGCCCAAAGTCAAACGTCTGCAGGCAAAGACGGCCCACAAAGCAGCAGGCGCTGCTGCGAATCGCAAAAGCAAAACGCCGGAGAAGTCCGATCCGTTGGCCATTTGCCAACAGAAGCGATTGTCGCCCAAAATGCGTGCTACATGCGGGTAAGTTGCCATTCCATTTCTTAACTCAACACATCTCAAGCTAAGTCGTTTTTTATAGCAAATGTGGTCTTTCAAGGTGGAATGCCACAAGGAGCCGAAGGCATGGATGCGTTTCAAACTAGTTGCTAAGAAAGTTGTTCTTCATTCATATGTTAAGAGAGTGGCGGAAGTTGTCTGTCTCCGCCTTTTGTTATTCATTCAATACTGAAATCCGAAATACGAAATTTGTTTCCTCTTTTTATTTTCTTTTTTTGTGTTACTTCTAAATTGCACATATTAAGTCTATATGTATTTAAATATATCATAACGGATTACCTAAGTAAATACTTGTTTTTCTATTGATTACGTTGCAAGGCACGACTTATATATGTATGTTTTCCAAACCAATCTATGCGCATAACGCAATCGATACTATATAAATGTGTTTCATCTAAATAAACTGTAATATTGATATATTAAGTTGTAAATATGCAAATGGTTTTCTGATCATTCTTGAGACTGCAAAGATTAACGATAATTTATTTTGTGAAATTTAAAAATGAAAAATCGCAATTAATCGATGCCAATAATCGTAGAAGCATTCGTGCAATTAGTCGAAAGTGTTGCGATTTTATTTGACAGGTCTTAAATGACAGTTGCTAGTTTACATTCGACATTTGGGAATTGAAACAATAAATTCAAGCGACTCAGTCATTTCCGAAATTGTCGTAGCAATTGGCACCTCGAACAGAAAAAAAAAGAAAATCGATCTTAAAATGGGAAAGGATAAGAAGGATAAGAAGGATAAGAAGTCCAAGCGCGATTTGCCGAAACCAGAGCGAAACTTTGAGTTGCTTGTGAGTGGACTTCCACGCGACTTGCCGGAGGACCTTGCACAGGAGTTGTTCATGGCCAATCTGGGCATGATAAAGACTTCAAAACTCAAGGATGAAGAAAGTAAACCCGGCTGCAGCTCCATTAACACCAGACGCACCAGAAGCACCACCAAAAACCCCAATATACGTGCCTCCCAAAACACAAGCCCCAATTTTATAGAAGAATATCTCGCTCGACAAATGGAATCCGTCATTGGCGATCAAAACAGGGTAAGTCAATTTGCGATTCTTCCTTACCCCTCCATATATCGATCCTAATTTCTGCAAACGTTCTCTATTACAGCGCTTATTAAAGCTGCAGCAAGATGTGCACAATGAGATTCACGACCAGGAAAGAGAAGAAAGGGAACGTCGTTATAGAGAGGAAAAGGAAAATGAGAGGAAGAAATGGAAATGTATGGCGTGCAAATTGAAAAGTGGCCACTTACAAAAGTGCTTTTCCTGCCCAAATTGTTATCATCCGGAGTGCTATCCCGACCGTCCTCCAATCTACCTTGAGTTTTGCCCCATATGCCTTATCTAGTAATGTAACTTAAGGATTCTTAATGCTCAATGTGATAACTAAGAGATTATTTCAAATAAAAGAAGACTAGTTTGAAACACATTGATTTATTTGCTTCTCGCAAAAATGCCAAGCATTTCTTACAAAATACATTTTACAATTGAATTAACCATTTTGAATGCACCACAACAGCGAATGCTAGCAGCACCAGTCGCTGATCCGTCCAATGGGGTCCTTGGGCTTCATTGCAGAGATCACCCTGACAGAAGCACATATGAACTTTCTTATAATTGTAGATTGTGTCCGCGCATCGATCCATGTTGTCATCCGGTCCACGCTGCACACACATCCGCTGAATGGCGAGATCGTAGTCTGAATGGCACAAGGAAACCATATAAATATATATATATTTGCAAGGTTATGGTACGTTGGGAGTCGCATGTTGTAAAAAAAAATTCCAATTCCATTTGCATAGGAGTCAACCAAAAAAAAAAAGAAAAAGAAAAAAAAATGAACATACCGTCGAGAGCATAGGTGCCTCCATCCTCTATCACTTTCCCACACCAACCGCTGGCGCAGGGTATGGCTAAGAGTCCCGGCTTCTTGTCGACATCGGTGGCGTTGAAGGTAAACGGATCCTTGCAGCTTCCCCGTACGCCGCGCGAACGGCACTGATAGCAGCGACGCAGCAGCGCTGTGAATAACGTTAAACGTACTTTATTTACGAAATGGTTTTTAGCGCATTACGCATTCACACAGACACACACACACACACACACAGATTTGCTGTTGCGCTTTTGCGCAAGTGCGACGTTGCCCATATGCATGCGTGTGTGTGTGTGTGCGCACTAATGACTTTAATGAGCAGCGAACTTGGCTTACCGTTGGTTTGTGGCGCGTTGCAGGCAATTGTAACGAATATCACAGTTATAATGAACACAGACGCTTGCATTTTACTAGCTTTTTTCTCTTATTGAGTATTTTGAGTCAGTGTTTATGAAATACACTGAACGTTGCAGTGATGGTTTTAATTGATGTTTGTTGTACCTGCTATTGTCGTTGTTGTAACGGGAATTAATGTTGCCATACAGCAAAAAATAATTCAACAACGAATGAAACAGTATTATTAGTGTGCCATACTACTATCGCCCGTCTACTTGTCGTTTGGCAACACTAAAATAAATTTTGCCCATTATAACGCAGTGTGTGCACACTGTATAGTTTCGTTGTATTATTTCAGCGAAAAATTCATCATCATAGTATCGGGCGTATATTTTTTGGTTTTGTTATTATTTTGAAACAATAATAACGTAAAACCAAATTACGAGCATCAAACGCAGAAATTTTTGCACTAAACTTCAGATTCAGTACCAGGGATCCCATCTGCAAGCGTGGTGTATAAAAATAAATCGAGAAAAAGCTGCAGTATGTAAAAAGAAAGAACTACAAAGAAGAGAAACAAAACGAAAAACACAAAAGCAAACGACAAGAAATTTTGCAAATTGAAAATGGTTCATTCTCTATTTACATTGAGCAGCAGCAGGAGCAACAGCACAGCAGCGGACGCGGAGGAGGAGCAGTGATATGACTGCAGCAGCTGTGCTGCGTAACATGCTGCGCACAGAGCAAGATTGATGTCACAATTAAAAAGATGCATATGACTAATAATCTGATGGATAATCTACACTGCCGTCTCATCTTTGTCAGTCCCTCAAAACGCAACGTAACCAGAAACTCAAGCATAACGGGCGTTTTCAAAGGGAGCAGACACCTTGCAACTGCAACTGTAGCTCCTCCTATTTCTGCTTCTTCTGCTGGGCTGCCTTCTCAAGTTCAATGCAATTCTGTTGTTGTTTTTGTTTTTCTTATTAGAATTGTGTGATTGTGCGTTGCGTGTTTCTGTGTTTGTTTGTTTAACGCTTTACGTGTGCATCCCGCAGCAGCTGGCGCCCAACTGGCCAAAGGACAGGTAACAAGGAACAAGGAGAAAGCAAGCGCAGCGGGCAAGAAGAGGAAGAGGTCGCCTGGAGCAATGGCATTGGACAGCGGCACGCAAACAATGACGGGCAGCAATGCGCTGACATCATCCTTCACGACAAACAAGAAGAAGGATGCCGCCGCCGATAAGGAGAACCTCTGGTGAGTTGATAGTTGTGACAAGCTGACCCAACTATATACTATGTATGTGTGCGTGTGCGTGCAAGAGAACTTTTAACGCAGCAAACAATAGAAGAAGAAAAATAAGCAAAAAAAAAAAACAGCTGCTTTTGGCCATCTATCGACTTTCTTTAGCTGACGTTTGCAATAATTTTTAGTTGCTGCCATCTCGCTTTGACTGTCGTTATTCTCTCTCAGTCACTCTCTCTGTCGCACTCAGCCACTTTTTAGTATGCAGCGTGCCGGGTGCAGGCAGGTGCTATTTACTCTCCACACCTACCCAACAGCACACAACAATTACTTGGGCACAAAAAGCAGCTGATTTTCTGCCGCTGTACAATTTAAAGACATGTTATCATTTTGCACTAAGCTCGCCTAACCTCAAACCACGTTTTACTCACACACACACAAATATTGTTTTTTTTGTTTTGAAATTTTCTCTTGTGCGCTGATTTAATGAATTTGTGGCTTAAAGAAAAACTAAATGCTAAAACAGAAATTGTAATATGCATAGTGTGCGTGTGCGCGAGCGAGATAAAGCAAAAGCGACCAAGCAGTGTTGCCGATGATGATTCATGAAACAGCTAAAATTGAGGGCAGCGTCGCAGGCTGCGCAGTCGGCAGCGAGCACCTTTTGCTTTATAAGTTTTTGTTATGTTTTATAGGCATATACACATACATACATACATAATATATATGTGCACACTCTAAGCTGAGCTATCGGTAATTCAACTTAATGTGGTCAGTTGACAATCCAATTGAAATTAGCATTTCCCAATGAACGCACAGTTGACAAGTTGTGCGTGCGTGTGTGTGTAGGCGATGTTGTCATCGCCCAAGTATGTGTCTGTGTGTACGCTGACGTTGATAGGCGACCGTCAGGTGGCGCGCATGTGCAGAAAGTGTGCGACGCAGTTCCATCTTCAATTGGGAACAGATGATTGCTTTACCATGAAATAAACTGATGCAAATTCAATTGCTTAGAACTATTGGCGAAGATTAAATATCTTAGTTGTACCACGTTGTATTTTAGATCCTAGCAGAATCTGTGGCATTATCCGATATGCATATACACAGCAATATCTGTTTTCATTTCAGTTTTATGAATTTGTTTTTAGCACAGTGTTTGCTTAGTTCTCAGCTATCGGGTATCGATTGCACTTTCTATGAATTTGGCTTTCTTGAAAAAAAAAAAACTTTTGAGCTTGAACCTTGATATATATTTGCGGACTTAACTTGCTTGGGAATCAGTAAATGTATATCGTTTATAATTATTGGCGTATATATATATATATATATATATATCTATGTATGTATATGTTAATGAATTCGTTAGGATATACGAATGTTTTTACAATTTCTCGATAAATACATCGTCGTTATCGTTGTCATCCGCGATGTCGAATTGTGCCCCTTCTTGTGGCTGCTGCTGCTGCTGCTGTTTCTCGAAATTGTTTTGTATGCGTTCCAACAGATCGGTGGCCACCAGCGCAAAGTCCTCCCACAAGGCATCTTGGGCTCCATCAGCCTCCGTATCCTCATTCGGATCATGCTCTTTTTCTGGACTCTCCTTTTCTGTCTCTGTTTCCGTCTCCGTTTCCGCATCGGCCTCTGTCTCCGTTTCATCGCCGTTGGGCAAACGCTCTTCGTCCAAATAATCAGCAAGTAGATCACTGATCTCGTCCAGAATGCTGCCGGTGCGACCAAGTGCCGCGGCGCTCTGTGCATCAATTAGAAGATTCCACAGCGCCTGACACACGATGTTGGCTAGAAACCAATCCTCCTGCTCCAGTGCGCCGCGCAAGAGCAACGCCAGCAGTTCAGCGCCTCGCAGCTGTAGAAACGGTGCACGCTGCTCGCCATCGCCCAACAGATTGACCAGCACACCGATGGCGCAGGTGCGTAGCTCGTAGTCCTGTCCGCTCGCCTGCCGCGTCAGCTGTTGCACCATCAGCGGCAATCCTCCCGCAGCGCAGAAGCAACGACGCGCCACCTCGTTGCGTGTCAGATTGCCAAGGACGCGGGCCAGCTCCACCTTGGTGATCACAGCCGTCGTCGCACATTGCGCCAACGCGCCAGCCAACGCCGTCGTCAGCTCGGCAATTGAGCTCTGCAGCGATCCAGCAGCTGATGCTGATGCTGATGCTGATGGTGCTATTGTCGGTTGGTTGTCCTGGTAAAAGCACAGATTGTGCAATGCGCCCAGCGTTGCATGCAACAATTCCAGCCGCTCAGCAGCAGCAGCAGCAGGCTCTGCGCTCTGTTGAACGGTGTCCAGCGCCCTCACTGCACTCTGTAGCAGGCGCAACAGGACAGCGCCCAGAGCATGCAAAGTGCCCAGCGCAGCGCCCACCTCGGCATTGACGCTCATATTGGCCACGACACGGATCAGCTTGATTTGGGCATCCAGCAGCGCCGGTTCGCTGGCCGTTTGCCGTTCGCTTAGCTGCTGCAGCACATTCAGCAGATACTCCATGGCCACATCGTTGTGATAGTACTGCAGATCCAGATCCAGATACAGATACAGATATATATATATATAGTTATAGTTATAGTTATATGTTTGGACACTCACCTGGACACGCGCCGACTCGTGCTTGGCGAGAATGTTGCCCAGCATATAGCCCAGACGGCTGAGCACGGCCAGGAGACGTTCGCTGCAGGGGCCACCGTTGGAGTAGGGGCCCAGCAGCAGACCAATGCGTGCCGCATAGTTCAGCAAGGATTCGCAGCACTCCGCATCCTCGGACAGCACACTGGCAATGAAAACAATTGATGATTAGTATCCGATTTGTGGCTCGCTGACTGCATCACTGCGCTTACCTCAGGGTGCGCACCACATTGGCCTGCACCTCCAGTTCACCCATGGCGACCTCGGCGGCGCGTATCAGATGCGGACAGGCGAGCTGCAGTTGCAGCTGCAATCGTTGCTGCTGCTGCTGTTGCTGGGCAACATCGGCCAAGGCGCGCAACGCCGCCGACAGCTGGTAGAGTGTGTGCAGCGGCGGACCGTTGAGGCGCCTTGTGGCGCCCGCCTCGTTCAGCATTTGCAAATGGAGGATCATTAGTTCAACGGCGCCGTGACGTGCCAGACGCGCCACTAGCGTCTGTTGGCCATTTAGCTTGGCTGTGGTTGCTGGTGCAACAATTGTTGCGGCTGCGATCGTTGCGCTTGCTGCTGGCGGCATCAGTGGTTCCTCAAAGCCGACCGCCCAATTGCGATTGAGTGCATCATCGCGTTCCTGGGCACTGCTGGCTGTAAGGAATCGAATGCAGCCATACGCATAAATGCATGCCTCCGGTTCGTCCAGCGGTGAGGCACGACCCAATCCATCGATCAGCAATTCGAGTACATCGTTCTCATGGAAGAGTCCGTCGTGCTGCTCGTGGCGAGCAACCTTAAAGATTAGCTTGCAGGCGCCGGTCAAATTGCTGCCCGTCACGCGAAGCTATCGAATTATCAATAAAAATCGATTAATCGATAAATTACCAAATAAGGAATATGAAGTTTTCCCAGCATCAGATGCTAAATCAAATGCATTCAAATATGTCCAATTTCTTTAGAATCGATTAATAATATCGATGTGGATTTTTAATTTTAAACACAAACACAAACTTTCGATTTAAAAACCGATAGTTGGTTAAATGTGGAAACTCAATTTGCTTGGTTTACTGATGAAATGCACATCTTCTAAAGAAACCAATTAGACATTCGATATACATATTTGTTATCGATAATGCGATAGATTTAAAAACGCAATACATACCGCAAGGACAACACGTGCCACAGCCAAAAGGACACGCGGCGCCGTGCACTCGACCAGGCCATAAAGACCGCCCAGGATGAAGGCGCGCTTAAAGTTCCGCTCCTGTTTGCGCACACGCGTATATAACTCGAGAAGGATCTGGAAAACAAGATGTGCCGGATGCAGGATGCGGTTTGAGACAATGATTATTGATGATTTGTGGCTGCTTGCACTTACCGCATTGATGTGCTGAACGGTCTCGGCACTGCAATCCTTGAGACCTGCATGCTGCTTCAGCATCTCGATGAGCATCTCCGAGCTGCACTGGCCCAGCAGTGCTCCATTTCGTGTCGGCGGCGTTGTGCCCATTCCCACTCGAATTCCCACTTCAGTTGCAGCTGCTGCTGTTGTTGCCTGCAACGATGGCAATTGACGCGGCGGTGCCAATTTCCCATCCGAAGCACGACGATTCAGGAGCAACTCAGCATTTGTCACGGGTGTCGACGGCGTCAGCGACTTGTGATTCTCCATCTGCAAATAACGCATGCTATGGAAACGGGAGGAATGCCCATCGGAGATTACACGTGGGTTCGCTGGTTGGTTTCACTGTTTTCACTTACGAGAATGCGCTGGGCGGACGACCAGCCAATGACACCTTGCCATAGAGGACACGTCCAGGCTCACGTGGCGTTATGGGACGACGTGTGCTGACCAGGCGAGCACCGCCCGCTGCTGTCATCGATGCGGTTGCCGCTGCCGTTGGAGTTGTCAGATCGCCCAGATATAATTTTGCCTCGCTAATCAGCTCAGCGGATGTTTTGCGTCTGCCCATGCCCAGGCTTTGGCGCTGCACAGTTTGTTGTATGCCGCTGCCATTGTTGTCCACGCTGGTTGCCAGCTGCTGCTGCTGCTGTTCCTTGCGCGACTTCTGCTCCTGCTGCTTCTTTGTGGGCAACTCCTGTTTGATTTGCATTAGGCGCGTTTCGCTGCGCGACCGTCGCTTCAGCAACACACTCATCCTGACCGATGACTTTAAGCAACTGAAACGAATCTCCTCCGGGTCTCTGTCTGTCTGTGTAGTCTAGCGGTCGGTCCACTATTAACGCCGTCGTGCTGACAAAGTGCGCATTGGTAATGCCAGTTCTATTAACCTGGCCAACTGTCTGCCGTTTATGTCTCACTGCCGTTCTAACCACGCAGCCAGGCAGGCTGGCAAACTTTCACATGCTTGAAAAAAAAAATAAATATATATGTATATGTAGATGTACTTTTCGTTTGGGCCTTTCGTGCACCATGCCAACCAGCCGGGAAGCAGGGGGAATGGGGTGGTGGCCACTGTTGCCGGCTCGGCTCTGCTCGGTTTGAGTTGTTGTTGTCCGCCACCCTTAGCCAGAAAGGCTGTCTCGCGCATAGTGGCCCATAAATTGAATGTTGTTGAATAGAAAATATAAATATTAAACATTAATATTCAGATATTCACAGCAGATTTATATATATGTAAAATATATGTTAATTAGTTGAATTAGGAATCAATTAAATTGTTGTAATATTGCGAATTGGGTTTACATAATGAAACTTTTGCATTAATATATATATATATAGTTTTGGTTTATAGCACTGTGAACCACTGTGCACTGTTGAACAATACCTTTGAACACACAATAAAAAACCTAAAAGTCAAAAAGCGGGCAATCGATATTCGCAGTTCGCAGTTTTTGGCACGAAGGAGCTCCCGCGTCCAGTTCCCCAATGGAATTATAGCCATTTGCATGTTATTCCGTTAGTCAAACAGGCAGTCAGTCAGTCAGTCAGTCAGTCAGTCAGTCAGTTGGCCTGCCAAACGGCAAAAATATATTTAAGTGGGTGAATTAGCGAGTCAGTGAATCAGCTAGTTGGGCAGTTAGCTGGTCACTTTTCAATCGAAATCTATTTAATTCAGTTTAATTGAAGAGCCCTCTCGAACTAAACATACTTATTCGCGTATATATATATATACTTTATATATATATACAAAGTGTCCGGCTCATAAATAGCAAAGGGATGCAATTAGTTTGATTACCGCCTGACATGGCACAGTACAGTGCAGAATTGTGGTTTATGGCATGGCACGTTGAAAGGATATGGATCGGTCTGAGCTGAGTTGAGTTGAGTTGATTTGGTTACTGGCAGTGACATGAAATTGGAGCAGCCTTAATGTATATGGCAAATATTGTATAGCCAACGGAACGAACCAATTATTGACACATTTATTTTTATTGTCCTTTGCAGGTCAGCGATATTGAATGAAGTACAAACACAAGGCAGCACAAAGTTACCGTCAAATAAATCTGTACTAGTATTAGGCGATAATGCCACTGGTAAGACGACGCTTATTGCGAAGCTGCAGGGCGTGGAGGATCCAAAGAAGGGATCTGGCCTCGAGTATGCTTACATTGATGTCAAGGACGAGTACAGAGACGGTAAGTACAGCAAGCATTACACGTTTTATATATACATATCATTATAATTATTCATTAATTGCAGATATGACGCGCCTAAGCGTTTGGGTGCTGGATGGCGATCCAGGACACACAAATCTGCTGCACTATGCGCTAAACGAAACGAACTATGCACACACCCTCGTCATACTAACAGTCTCGATGACACAGCCGTGGGGCTGGCTCGAGCAGCTTAACCAATGGATCAAGGTGCTTGCCCAGCACATTGAGAGCCTGCAGTTAGATCCCAAAGAGAAGGAGGCGGCACGCCAGCGTTTAGCAACGACGTGGCAAAGCTACTGTGAGGTCGGCGATGATATGGATCCCGGTTCGCCGGTTAAGCGCACCATGCACAGCACTTCCATCGATGAGGATGATCTGTTGCCGCTGACAGAGGACGCACTAATTACAAATCTGGGCCTGGACATTGTTGTTGTCGTCACAAAGGTGCACATTACCACATTTTGTAACGATGCATGATGAGAAAAATGAATACTAATTTTGATTTACACACAGACGGACTACATGTCAACACTGGAAAAGGAGTATGAATACCGCGATGAGCATTTCGATTTCATACAGCAATGGATACGAAACTTTTGTCTGCGGCATGGCACCTCGCTCTTCTACACGAGTGTGAAAGAGGATAAAAACTGTGATCTCCTTTACAAATATCTAACGCATCGAATTTATGGTCTACCATTCCGAACGCCAGCTCTTGTCGTTGAAAAGGATGCGGTGCTCATGTTTGTATTTTGCGCTCACACATTTCCATCCAGAGGATTTTTTAATCAGAAAACTGTTTTCTTTCATTGCAGTCCGGCGGGTTGGGATAGCCTCAAGAAAATATGTATTCTGTATGAGAACATGCATGCGGTTAAGGCCGAGAATCATTACACAGATATCATTAAGGCGCCGCCCACACGGAAGGTGCGTATCGAAATATTTTGAAGACGATGCATAACATTTTTGCTCACTTTTTAAACTAATCCCGATTGCGTTGTAGGCCGTTTCCAATCGCGAAACCGAGGTGCAGACAGAGGACGAGCAGGCATTCCTGGCACGCCAGCAGGAGATACTCAAGCAGGGCGGCCAGGTGCGCGGAGAGTCGCCGTTACGCTCGCAAGGAGCCAGCGCTGGCGGCAACAAGAGTGGACCACGCACACCCGGCAGTGCCGGTCAGAGTTCACCCAAAAAGGTGAGTGCCACACGGAATGCGGATATTGCATTAGTTAACGTTAACGTAAACTGAATCAATTTTAGATTGATCCCAAGCTGACCCCCGCCGCACCCGGCAGTGAAGGTGTGCTGGCCAATTTCTTCAATTCGCTGCTACACAAAAAGTCGGGTGGACCAGCTGGTGGACCGGCTGGCCCCGGCAGTCCAGGTGGCGGCGGCATGTCCACGCCGCGCACATCCAATGGCACCGATTCACTTATGACCGCCGAAAAGCTCGCCGTTCGCTCCGATGCTGCTGCCGAGCTGGATCGATTGGCGCGCAGCGTTAAAAAAGATATTGATATGTCCCAAAGTGAGTGTTGAATGCGTATTTCCCAAACGACAACATAAACAACAATAACAACAGCAGCAGCAGAAAAAAAACAACACACACACACACACACACACACACACACACACAAACACACACATTATAAAACCGCTTAGCAAAGTGAATTACTTGGGAGAAGAGGAGACAGCGCGTCCTTGTCATGCTCCTTCTTTCCTACATGAATGTGCTTAATCTATAAATTGATATGAATACATATTTTTTTTTGCGTAGTTTGGGGCCACACATGCGTATAATAAATTATTTAAATTATGTCATTTTTAAAATGTAATTTAGAATGTGTCAACTGTGAAATGCTGTTGCGCACTAAGAGATTTCACAAGTTTATGCCCGAAGTGCCCAGAGGGTTTGGTAAATGCTTAAAGACACACACACACACACTTACGCCCATACACCCTTAAACGTAACTGTAGTTGATAGCTTGTATGTACATTTTAAATTTATTAATTAATTACACACACACTGGCTTTATGTATTATTTTTTAGATATTTTTTTTTTGGCGTCCTAAAGAAAACTAAAGAGTTTTATACTAACAAAGTACAACAACAGAAAATGCAGCGTAAAAAGCATATTAGCAAAATCGAAATAAGTAAGCGAAAAGTAAAAACTGTAATGTTGCGTAATTATTTAAAAAAAAAAAACAACAACTTTTGCTTTTTAATTAGTTAGATTCTTATTTTTGCTCGCTCAAAGCCACGCGCGTTTAATTAATGTAGTATAAATAAGGAATGCATAAATTATTAACAAATAAAAAAGAGAAATAATTTAATACTATTACAAACTAATTTTAATAAGCAATTTTTAACTTAAATATGGACTACCTAAAGCTCTTTTATGTGAAAAGTCAAGCGGAAGCGAATCAAGAATATAAGTAATATCGCTATAATATGGAATAAAATGAAACATCTTGAAAGCATACGTATACAAGAAGAAGAAAGTCGATTTACATACGTTAAGGAAAATGCCTCTGTTTTTGATCCAATTTTATGTTGCGTTAATTAATTAATTATTATTTTGTATACAAGTTTTGAAATTAACGAATTGTTAAAGTCTCCATTCAATTTGTAAACCCGTAAAAGAGCGAGAAGAGACAATGTTTGTACTTTTATAAATCAGGTCAGAATCAAAGTTTAAGCTTTGCCGTTAACTCACCCAATACTAATGAGTGTTTTTTTTTTGTTTTTATTAAAATTTTAATAACTTTTTGCCATATGCCTCTGCTTTCTATAAAAGCAGCACGAACAGCAACTTTTTCCCTCTCGCTCTTTGCTGTGGTGTGTCTAAAAACATACAAGCAAAATTAAAACAAAAACCAAACAAAAAAAAAACCTTTTGTGCTACAGAATCTAATTTATGTATAAAATGAATGCATATATTATAAAAATTATTGTATTACATATTAAATTACTGTGCAACTTATTGAAATTGAAAACAAATGGTATTTATTCTGCAAGAATTTTACATATATAAGTACAATAACAACAACATAGTAGGGAAATATCATGAATAGCAACAAAATACCCACACAAATATGCTGACAGTGTATGTGAACCAAGAACAAATTTATTGTTAATTCATACAATTTAAAATATATATACACAATAATCAAATGTAAACAACAGCGGCAGTAAAAACAAAAACACCCAACAAAAAAATGAAGTAAAAAATTTGCAATTAAATATTTAAAAAAAAAAATAAACAAGTAACGCTTTTTTTTAATTAATATAAATCTATGGCACTGGTTGCGACCACTTAAGTAAATGAGAATTGTCCCTTAATTAAAGTAAATTTGTTCATAACCAGAAAAGCAGTTTCTCCTGTGTTTTTTTATGTGTTCCAAAAAAAATTTGCTATTAACAAAATGCAAATTTTAAATTGTATATATTTGTCTGACTGAAAATAACCAAAGCTTAAACGAATATGCAATAATCGAGGCTGGCAGCTTACAGTAAAATGAAAGCAAGTTGAGCTCAAAACGCGTTCATATGGATTATTTTATTAATGATGTTTTCAGTTGCTGTCATTGTCGTTGCTGCCGATGATTGGCGAGTTTCAAAAGAAAAAGCAAACGGCTTCACAGCATGGCAGCCAGCCAGGCCATAACATTTTCAAAACAAAAATTGATATTTTCATTTCGATAATGATTTTCACAAGCCGTCAATCTGTGTCTGCATGTGAGTATGTATGTTTGTATGTATTAATGTCTGCCCAAGGCCTCTGTCTGTGTTCAAAATATATATGAAAAGAAGTCGGATGGCATTAAAAGGGAACAGCTGTCAGCTGGCAGCTGCTTTTGCCACGTTTGCCTTGATAGCGCCAAGGATAACACTTTACTTGACCTTTGTGTGTGTATGCGTTTGATAAATGATGACGCCGTCGGCGTCGGCGTCGGCGTTGTCGTCGGCGTTGTCGTCGGCGTCTGTTCTAATGCCGCTACTTTGTTTGATACTCTCGCATTGTTTCAGTTTGCAGCCCTGCACCCATTGCGACTCCTCTGTCGCAGTTCCGTTATTCTAACGTATCGTAAACGATGACAGGCTGTTGCTACGTGCTCATTGCGCTTGTTGCTAGCATTGCCAGACTGAGCCTGGATATTGACACTGATGTTGATTTGATGTTCAGTTGTACGAACACTTCTCTCTGCTATCTGCTACAGACACTGTACCCACGAAAGTGGGTCAACTTTAAGGTACTTAATCATCAAAATACACATTTTCCACACGCGCAGTATTTAGCTTTGAATGGAAATTTTCCATTTGTGTTGTGTCAACGCTGTTGTGGGATTATACATTTATTTTATTATTATTTATTCAGGTTGTTGATCTATAAATGGATATACAAATTTAACGCTAATAAATAATGCAGTTTCAATTTTGCTTCCAAATTAAATTTTGCAAAATAATTTCAATCGATTAGATTCATTCAAAATTATTGTTTTATACCATATTTCCAAGCAGAATTTTTAAAAAGGGTTTTGTGCAGTTTTTGTAATATATCAAATGGAATATTTATCAACGCATCGTTTAAGCATATACAAATAATTTAGAAGTTTGATATGTAAGTATAAATCACAATTTTCAATTAAATTTTTCATCGAATATTTAATTTTATTTAATTATAGGCTGCATTGAAACTTGGTAAAAATACTATCTGGAAATTGTAAAATTTTATGCATCGCTTTCAACCAGACATCTAATTGATGATTTGAATAATTTTAGTATACATGATGAGAAAATAAACATAAGAAAAAGTTGGCTAACAATAAACATATGTACATAATATTAATTACCAACAGCAATATGCTTTGTAGAAATTTATTGATCTTAATTAATTTTGTATAGTTGCAACAAAGACAATAAGTTTACATTTATGCTTGATTGATGAATAGCTATTAATATAAGTATATTGTCTCATACTGACATGATTTGATATCTTAAGATATCCTGCAATGGATCTGATCCAAGTTTTGAAGCTCACCGTTAACCCCAATATATTTTTTCGGGAACTTCCATTTGAAGCGTCTGCATCCAAGGATTTTAGGGTATTTGCTCGCAAGTGGTGCCTTTATTATTTTGGACCCTTTACTGCTGTTATTTTTTATATTATTATTTATTATAATTTCAATAGAATATGCTTTCCAAGGTCTTAGGGGAAGGCATTCCTAATGGGATCGGCTGAAAAGGGAACTGTAAATTCATAGTCAGCGGTTGTCCAAACCCTTCCTTTATAGCCAAAATAATGGATAATTTTCATTTTTAAATTTTAAAATTATAAAAATTAATGAATCTTGAAAATGCGCAAATTTATAAATATTTTATGTTATTTTGCCAACAGTGTTTTATTTAAGTTTTGATGATTTTTTGAACTAAGGATTGCAATGGTTTTTGTTGACTTCATTGTGAATAGAAGTCAATTAAAGTCAATTGGAAAATGCTGTGCGCTCAAAACAATTGTGCCACAAAATGCCTTAATTCAGTAGTCAAACCATTAAATAATATAAACAAATGCAATTTTAAGTTTTAAAAAAAATCAATCATTAAATTTGATTTAAAGAATTTGCTATAAAAGTTGTCATATATTAACTGTTTATCAAACTAAGTTTTTCCTCATATTTCCAATAATTATAAAAAATAATTTCATACAACGGCTGTAAATTATCTGTAAAATTATATGAGCTAAATTGTTAAGTAATCCCTTGTTTATTTTATTTTAATAAATAATAATAACAATAAAACAATAAAAATTATAGAGAGTATATTTTAGTCTGGCTGATGGGTTTATTGTGTACAGAAAGATATTGGAACATAAATTCTCAGTGAGCCATCTGGAATGACTTTCATTGTTTGTGATTTGAGATTTGTGGCTTTATTAGAGCATGTTGCTTGTATGTTTGTTTGCTTGTCTGTTTGCTCCTCGCCAGCTGTTCGCTGTCAAAATTGTTTGACGGCAAAGCTTTGTTCAAGGCCAACATTTCTGCGCTCGAATCAATCTTCTTCAATCATTCTGGCTAGAATTGCAAATTAATAACTATTTAATTGCAACTTGTGATGTTGCTTATAATTTACTTATGATTAATAAAAGTGAATTTTTATAAGTTGAGTAGTCACGATGTATATACAAATATGGTTAATTAAGGATATATTTGTTGTATGCAGGTCATTATGTTTTATTATATTATTAAATAACATATATAAATAATATCACTTTACTTATAGAGAGTAAATATTTATTATTAAGTAAGAAATTATTGTTTTGTGTTGCTTAGTTTTTCTTTGAAAGAAAGGATTCCTCCAAACCACAGAATTGAGTATCTACGATTAAAATACACAATAAAAGTTATTAAACATGGGGTTCAGAATAACTGTAAAGGTTTGTATGGATTGGGTTAAATTTGTTGTATCTAATCCATAAGAAACAACAGGCTTACGTTAAAACTTAAGATTCTTTGGGAAGTTCTAGATTGACATGAGTTACCCCAAAGTGTTGGGCTGATATGGCTATGTTTATTATTAATATAATAGTTATAAGTAATTAATAATACAACAACTATAGATGATCGGAAGTTTGAAGTCAACTCAATTCATTCTGCTGTTCTTCTGCGACTCTCCTTCTTCTATGCTGCCACCCAAAAGGACTTTAATCACAATGAAACTCCTCCTTAGACCCATCTGATGCATCTATTGAAATGTGGTTATCATCAAAATAAATACCAATTAAAAATCGATTGGTTTGTTGAGTGAAACATGTGAAACAAGAATTTTATTAAGGTTTTTTCATATTCCAAAAAGAGAGAGAATAAAAAAGAACTTAGAAGAGCTCGCCGACTGGCTTGATAATCATCTCGTGCACTTGCATATGTGGAGGCGTTGATAAGGTAAACAAAACTGCTCGGGAAATGTCCTGGGCCTTTAGCATTGTGTTGCTAACAACGTCACGGACGCTATCTGGCACAATTTCCGTATCTACAACACCCGGACTAATGCTCTGCAATTAAAAAAAGAACCGAAATCAGTTTATAGCAAGTGTTTTCTAGCGTAGATCAGTTAAAATAAACTGCAAATCGATGTGGTTTTTCTATAGTCGTCATCCGATGGTAGAAGTGGAATGTCCACCATTCGGCATGACACTCCTGAAGCTATAGATAACAGGGCCTCCGCAGTCGGTTCTCACTTCTCGCTTTCAAAGTAAGTATTATTAGTGTGTTCCGGGGTTTGCCTTACCGTGATTTTGATGCGTGTTCCCAGACCAAGAAATTCCTGGCGATACATTTCGGTCAGAGCGGTGACCGCATGTTTGCTGGGCGCATAGATGTTCATATCGGGTGTCTTATTCTTTATAGGATCGTACAGCTTGTGGCCCAGAATGCTGTTGATAAGGATAATGTGACCATCGAAATTGCGCTGCTTCATCGAGGCAAAGGCGCGCTGTGTGCAATTGACGATGCCCATTATGTTGGTCTGCACCACTGTCTGGGCCGTTGCGATTGGCATGTCCACCAGTCGGCCGGTGAGGACAACGCCGGCGTTGTTCACCAGTACATCGATGGCGCCCAGCTGCTTTTCGATCGCATCGAATGCCTCCTTCACCGAACTCTCATTGCCCACATCGCAGTGGAGCGCAATTAGCTTCTCCCGAAGTGCAGCCGGCAATGATTTCTGCAGCTCCTTAACACGTTCAACGCGGCGTGCCAGCCCCACGACAATCAGTCCAGCGTTCACCAGATCCAACGCAATGGCCGAACCAATCCCAGAACTAGCTCCGGTTACAACGGCAACGCGATTCTCCCACCGATCCATGTTTCCTTCTTGCCTTTTCCTTCTGTCTCTATCAACCAACTAATCGGACAGTTGTATTCGATATGTGGCCTTAAAACGCCGAACCGATACTTTAAATACCATCAAGTCGATAATGTAACTGCTGCTGCTGTTCTTGTTTATATTTGCATCAGTATCAGTATCAGTATCAGTCTGAGTATCTGTATATTTGTATATCTGTATATCTGTCCGTATATGTGTTATGTATTGTAACCGGTGAATGTATTTTTTTTCTTCAGTGGTTTGTGTGAATCTATCGTATCACTTGATTTTCATTTAGCTCATTGATAAGTGAGCACCGTCAATTAACGTCAACACTCAAAAAAAAAAACAACAATCGTCATTCATGTCTAGAAAATACTCTTAAAAACTAAATTTAGAAGAAAAGCATTTCCCGGTTTTTAGATACAGTCTGCAGTTTCATAAAAACCATTTTAATAATAAAATATAATCATTTTGATTTTTTCAATTGAGTCTTTCCATTATTTGCAGTGCTTCTTAACTCACTTAAAGAGTATATTTGATTAAAACCCGTGAAATCACTCAATGCATTCATTAAATAAACTTGAAGCACAACTATCAAGTGTGAACACAGCTTATCGTGAGAGTTGTGGGTGGAGGGTGGTGGGTTGTGGGTGGTGGGTGTGGTGGATGGTTCGAATTCAAATTGTTTACAAGTTGAGTTTTATTTACTCCCCTTACTGATTGTTATTATCAGTCAAACGGTAGATAATAAAGCATTTATGTCGGTTTTTACATGACTTGTTTGAATTTAATATGAATTTCACCAAATTGCAATAAATACAATCCACAAAATTAATAACAATTTGATACAAACAAAAAATCGAGAATGATCTGTAGTTCGAAAGAAACCCGACCTGAAATTAAAAAATCACCTTACTTTTGGCGTCAAGGGCAGCTCACATTTTTTTCTAAGAAATTATATTTGCATATAAATTATATTTATAATTCAAGGATAGGTTTGCGAGAAAGGACATTTTCTGAACAATTTTAAAGTAAATAAACGTGTGTGTATTTCACAGGACATTTGCAACTGTTAATTTAATTCCTATGGTGTAAGCAAAAACATTTGTCAATTAAATAGCAGCTAATATAGTATTAAGTGCTATTCGTATTGACCATGGCTCACTCACTGACTTTTAAGATATACATACACTCAGAATAAATCGCATCTAATTGAAGAAAATTAACATCATTTTGGCACCATTGATAATACTCAGAAAGTGTATTTCTATAACACATGGATGTGTCTTTCTAAAAGACATGATTTTTCGTTTGGATTCTTAAAAAATTGATAAAAAAAAATAATTAAATAAAAAAATGTATCTTATTTTCTGGTATGCCTTAGCTGAACTTATACCTTTAGCCTATTTATTATTATTGATTTTAAAAATTTACATGTTCAATAGAAAGTAAATTAAAATTTTAATTTTAATTTGTACTTTCAAGAAATGTATTTCTTCATAATAGAAAACATTTCAAATAAACAGGTAAACGATTTTCTAACTTTAAGAAATTGTAGTTTTATAATTCTGTCTTGTATTATAATTAGAATCGGTATTAAGTATTAGCAGCAGTTTATGCATATTTAAGCCAGAAATCAGATGTAGCTTAGCACAAAGACTCAAGGATGTCTAACTCCTTATCTGAAATGCTAAATATGCTAAATAAATGAAGGGTACTATTTGTTATAACATTTTTACCCACCCCAGATGAACTAGCAAAGTGAAGAATTAGCTTAAACTCGCAATGCTTTATTAGTCAATATAGTTATAGTTTTTTCATGATATGTATAAATCATTAACGAAAAAGTCTTTGTCTCCACAAATTATCTATAGTTTTCTTACGGTAATTATCTTCCCATTTTTTAGTTTTAGTTTAGTTTTACTATCCCACTTTTAAACTATAATATTGCAACTTTTGAAATAGACGTCTCTTTGCCTATACAACTCAAGACGCACCGGAATCAGACCACTATATCATACACTGGTCACCATTCTCAATACAATATAAGTACACAAATGTTGAATATTCTATGGGGGTGAAAATGAAATATGTAAGCAGATTAACGGTGATATATATGGGTATGTCATCTTGGCCGTGCCTAAAATTACCGTTTTTTCTTTTTTTTTCAAGATAAGATTTTTGAAGGTTTGTTATGGTCTGATTTACTGCGACGAGAACAGACAATTAAACTAGAATAGTCGTTGTTGCATCACCAAGGACATGAGCATGGACACGGACATGGACATGGATACAAACAGGGACAGGGACAGGGACAGGGACCAGTCTGACTGACACTCCTCCGTCTCTCTAGACTCTCTCAGACCCGGCGACCCCCTTTTGTCTCTTCTACCATTATCAACACCTCCGCTTTGCGTTTCCATCTTGTTCTCGCGCTCATATTCTTATTGTATATATATATATATATGTATATGTATATGAATATACGTATATATATGTCGACTTATCTTACTTGTTGTTCTCGTTTTGCTGCTTTTTCTGCTTTCGCTTTCGTTTCCACTCAGTTCAAGTGTTTTGCATTTCATGCTTTGCAAAAGATAAAAGACAACATTTTTTGTTGTTTGTTGTCGTTGTTTTTGCAGCCACGTCTTCGTCATTATCATCAGCGCTGCAACATGACAGTTGCCGTCCTTTTCAAAACTTAGCACAGTAGCCAGCCAACAATCCAAACGACAAGGATACGAGACAAGGCAACATTAAAAGTCTACAAAAATAAACAAAAGTTGTACTCAACTCGGATATATCCTACAAAATGTAATAATTCACATTACATATACATATATATATATATATATATATATATATATATATATTTAAGATGCTGTTGCCATACATTGTTGCCACACCATGGCCTGGACATACCCCTAGCCACTTTTATGTTTACAGGGTGTGTGCACCCATGTGAAACGAACTGTCATTTATAGCCATATAAAATATGCAAGCTAAATACTTAACATGGAATGACCTGAATTAAGTGTAAGTGACTTTAGGCTCATTATTTTTCCATGTCCTCCATTCGTCACCCGTTTTCACCAGCATTTCAAAAGCCATTCTCATTTAACATAGACTTCCTTGAGTCTTTGTTCTACGCTACATCTGATATCTGGCTTAAATATGCATAAACTGCTGCTAATACTTAATACTGATTCTAATTTTAATACAAGCCAGAATTATATTAGCCACACCGAAGACGTGATTTTTATGTTAGCTTTATGATATAATAGATCGGCAATGAAATTTGCTATCCTAAATCAAAAATAACTAAATCAAAAATAACGTACATAATTATATCGACTCTGTTAGTGATGCTGATCAAGAATACATATACTGTATGGAGTCGCAGACGTCTCTTTCAATGCCATTTAAGTTCCACGATGATATTATCTGATACTTTACATGTCTTTAAGCCAATAACTAAACCAAACAATTGCAGCTGACTCTGGCACTATTTTAGCCCACTGCGTTCTTAGCTTTTCACTCAGATAAAAATCACACATAAATGTAAATCGTTTTGAAAACTTGAAAAATATTCTGCTTCTTAGAAACAATTTTTTTGACATACGAAAACTACAGTTTCTTAAAGTTAGAAAGACGTTTTTCTATTTATTAGAAATGTTTTCAATTATGAAGAAATACATTTCTTAAAAGTACAAATTAAAATTTAAATTCACATATAAATTTATAAAATCAATAATAATAAATAGGCTAATGGTATCCCAGAAAATTAGATACATTTTTTTAATTTTCTCAATTTTTTAAGAATTTAAACGAAAAATCATGTGTTTTAGAAAGACACATCCATGTGTGCTAAAAATACACTTTCTGAGTATTATCAATGGTGCCAAAATGATGTTAATTTTCTTCCATTAGATGCGATTTATTCTGAGTGTATGTATATCTTAAAAGTCAGTGAGTGAGCCATGGTCAATACGAATAGCACTTAATACTATATTAGCTGCTATTTATTTGACAAATGTTTTTGCTTACACCATAGGAATTAAATTAACAGTTGCAAATGTCCTGTGAAATACACACACGTTTATTTACTTTAAAATTGTTCAGAAAATGTCCTTTCTCGCAAACCTATCCTTGAATTATAAATATAATTTATATGCAAATATAATTTCTTAGAAAAAATGTGAGCTGCCCTTGACGCCAAAAGTAAGGTGATTTTTTAATTTCAGGTCGGGTCTTATTCGAACTACAGATCATTCTCGATTTTTTGTTTGTATCAAATTGTTATTAAATTTGTGGATTGTTTCTATTGCAATTTGGTGAAATTCATATTAAATTCAAACAAGTCATGTAAAAACCGACATAAATGCTTTATTATCTACCGTTTGACTGATAATAACAATCAGTAAGGGGAGTAAAAAAAACTCAACTTGTAAACAATTTGAATTCGAACCATCCACCACACCCACCACCCACAACCCACCACCCTCCACCCACAACTCTCACGATAAGCTGTGTTCACACTTGATAGTTGTGCTTCAAGTTTATTTAATGAATGCATTGAGTGATTTCACGGGTTTTAATCAAATATACTCTTTAAGTGAGTTAAGAAGCACTGCAAATAATGGAAAGACTCAATTGAAAAAATCAAAATGATTATATTTTATTATTAAAATGGTTTTTATGAAACTGCAGACTGTATCTAAAAACCGGGAAATGTTTTTCTTCTAAATTTAGTTTTTAAGAGTATTTTCTAGACATGAATGACGATTGTTGTTTTTTTTTTTGAGTGTTGACGTTAATTGACGGTGCTAAATGAAAATCAAGTGATACGATAGATTCACACAAACCATTGAAGAAAAATAATACATTCACCGGTTACAATACATAACACATATACGGACAGATATACAGATATACAGATATACAAATATACAAATATACAGATACTCAGACTGATACTGATACTGATACTGATGCAAATATAAACAAGAACAGCAGCAGCAGTTACATTATCGACTTGATGGTATTTAAAGTATCGGATCGGCGTTTGAAGGCCACATATCAAATACAACTTTCCGATTAGTTGGTTGATAGAGACAGAAGGAAAAGGCAAGAAGGAAACATGGATCGGTGGGAGAATCGCGTTGCCGTTGTAACCGGAGCAAGTTCTGGGATTGGTTCGGCCATTGCGTTGGATCTGGTGAACGCTGGACTGGTTGTCGTGGGGCTGGCACGCCGCGTTGAACGTGTTAAGGAGCTGCAGAAATCATTGCCGGCTGCACTTCGGGAGAAGCTAATTGCGCTCCACTGCGATGTGGGCAATGAGAGTTCGGTGAAGGAGGCATTCGATGCGATAGAAAAGCAGCTGGGCGCCATCGATGTTCTGGTGAACAACGCCGGCGTTGTCCTCACCGGCCGACTGGTGGACATGCCAATCGCAGCGGCCCAGACAGTGGTGCAGACAAACATAATGGGCATCGTCAGTTGCACACAGCGCGCCTTTGCCTCGATGAAGCAGCGCAATTTCGATGGTCACATTATCCTTATCAACAGCATTCTGGGCCACAAGCTGTACGATCCTATAAAGAATAAGACACCCGATATGAACATCTATGCGCCCAGCAAACATGCGGTCACCGCTCTGACCGAAATGTATCGCCAGGAATTTCTTGGTCTGGGAACACGCATCAAAATCACGGTAAGGCAAACCCCGGAACACAATAATAATACTTACTTTGAAAGCGAGAAGTGAACCGACTGCGGAGGCCCTGTTATCTATGGCTTCAGGAGTGTCATGCCGAAGGGTGGACATTCCACTTCTACCATCGGATGACCACTATAAAAAAACCACATCGATTTGCAGTTTATTTTAACTGATATACGCTAAAAAACACTTGCTATAAACTGATTTCGGTTCTTTTTTTAATTGCAGAGCATTAGTCCGGGTGTTGTAGATACGGAAATTGTGCCAGATAGCGTCCGAGACGTTGTTAGCAACACAATGCTAAAGGCCCAGGACATTTCCCGAGCAGTTTTGTTTACCTTATCAACGCCTCCACATATGCAAGTGCACGAGATGATTATCAAGCCAGTCGGCGAGCTCTTCTAAGTTCTTTTTTATTCTCTCTCTTTTTGGAATATGAAAAAACCTTAATAAAATTCTTGTTTCACATGTTTCACTTAACAAACCAATCGATTTTTAATTGGTATTTATTTTGATGATAACCACATGTCAATAGATGCATCAGATGGGTCTAAGGAGTAGTTTCATTGTGCTTAAAGTCCTTTTGGGTGGCAGCATAGAAGAAGGAGAGTCGCAGAAGAACAGCAGAATGAATTGAGTTGACTTCAAACTTCCGATCATCTATAGTTGTTGTATTATTAATTACTTATAACTATTATGTTAATAATAAACATAACCATATCAGCCCAACACTTTGGGGAAACTCATGTCAATCTAGATCTTCCCAAAGAATCTTAAGTTTTAACGTAGGCCTGTTGTTTTTTATATAATTCTTAGATATGAATAAATTTATTAACATGAATAAAATTTGAGACTTAGAGGCTAAATGCAAAGATGAAATGATTTAGCCTTGACTAATGGCGCATTCTTTTTCACTTTGCTAGTTCATCTGGGGTGGGTAACAATTTTGTATCAAATAGTACCCTTAATTTATTTAGCATACTTTTAGCATTTCAGATAATGAGTTGGAAAACCATTGATTATGGCTTAAGTTTTCAATTTTCGTTATTGCTCAGTATCAACCGATTTTCATCCAATGTCCAAGCTTTCACTCTAGGACCATTTCTTCCAAGATTATGCTCAAAAGACAATCTTTATGTGAAGTGACATTAAATCAGAATTAAATTAGACATTCTAAAAGTAGCATTATTTTCAAATGTGCTGGTCAGGCTACCCAAAAAAATACATAAAAAAAATAATAAACTAAAGGCTAATACAGAAATGATTTAAGATTAAATCGCTCAATTTACATTGCTATAATTTTATGGAGAATAATAAAATGTACTTTGCTGCAAGGGTACAAAATTTCAGGAATGCATTTCCTGCATCTTTTTCTTTTTCTTTTTCTCAGTGTAGAGTTGTGTGATCAAATGTGTTAATTTTTCATGACCTGACCCAGGGCCACTTATAGTACTATATATACATACAATTTTGGTACTTAATGCTGAGTGCTTTTGCAGCTGAACTATGCCAAAGCCAGCAGCAAAGCGAAAATCAGAAGGAGCATCCTGCACATAGTTCATCAAGTTGGCAAACAAACGAATGCCTCAGTTACGGGACGGGGGGATTGGCTTTTAAGGGAGTGTTGCAAGCGGACTAGCTTGAAATATGTTAGCCGTTGCGTTAGTAACTGGATGCAGGCAGACGTGGCCAAAAGGGGCGGCAATCGCATTACGTTGCCCCGCAGGGTTGTTGCAGTTGTCTTTGTTTGGCTACTCGGGCTCGCCCCCGCCCCATTACTGACAATAGCAATATAAACTTGGTCGGTTATGTTCGCCACAATCGCGGAGCAATGGCATTGACTATAAATGGCCAAAAGTGGCGAAAGCACTTGAACTTAAAATGACAAAATAATTACCGAAAAAGGCAAGGGATTCCAGTGCCCAAAAGATTGCGCAAAACTTGCTTGCAGCCAAACTCAAACAGTTAAACATTTACGATTCTATACCCTATCCGAATAGTTCGAAAATAGACGAGTAGTCAATAAAAAATATATTTTTCAATCCTTTTCTTAGTACACACTTAAATAAAATATTATTATTTTACTGAGCCCCAAACTTGCAGCTGGGTATATCAGAGTCTATCATTGGCTAGAAAGACTGTGTGTGTGCGTGTGTGTGTGTGTGTGTGTGTGTGTGTGCTTTGGGACACCCAACTTACACAAATTCAATTGTGTCGGTGTTAGATTGGATTGGAGAATAGAAGATTGCAGTCGCTTTAGCTGGTGTATATGTTGGTCTGTTATTCCAGTTGGCCTAAACCGATTTGGCCACAATGCTATCTCTGAGCCCATATCTTTGTGTGTTTGTGCATTGTCGTTTGTGTTGGCAGTTGACTTTGGGCGCTTTGAGTCAATTGGTAGCTCTTGGGCCAAAGCATCTGCTGGCTAAAAGCTGTATCATGCACAAGTTGACCAGGTTAATACACATTCAACGGCATTATATCATTTCACATGATTTTACGAAGAAGCTTAGTCCAAAGCAGTTCCACTTACATTGCTCCCCATTCAAGCCAAAAGAACCAGCCGAATTATTTTTATTCAATTTCAAATATATATATATGATAGTTACAGTTTAGGCATGTTGACCACGTAATTACTCGCTCTTAGCCACGTTGAGTGTGGTTAAGAAGATACAAATGTTGCCTCTCCCCTCGTTCAGATCCGCTTTGTCGCTGTCTTACCGCATCACATGGCAATGCCAATTTATTTAATATGCCGTACGTGAGCTTCCGTCTTTGGACCTATTTGTGATTTGGATTCAGCTGGCTCTAGCTGGCCCATGACCTCGTCCCTTTACCCTCACCGTCGGCATCACAAATCATGCAAGCAGTTTGCAACACATTTTATTGCCATTCATTTTTGTCATCTTTCTGCATCACATCCAAAATCAGCATTTCTAAGCCACTTTAATTTTCATTCGTTTTTATTTCGATTGTGTACAATTTTAATTATTAATTTTTTAAGGTTTCTCTTTAAGTAATTACCAGTTGGTGCTTTACAGAGCACCAAATATTCGATCAAATCAGATTTCCCAATTTATTTTTCTGCTTTTCTTCGCATTTCGTTTCATTTCACTGGACATTTTCAAATATTTCGCTTCACTAAATTCGAGCAGCAGATCCGACTTCAACTTTAACAACGAGCGGTTTTATTTCAATTTTTTTTATGTTCTCAGCTCAACCATTTCTAATAAGCATAGCGACCCAACAATGGTACGGTGGGGGGGCGGGGGGGCTCACACGTGGACTTGGAGCCGAACAAAGGAAACAATGAAACAACCAAGAACAGTTGGACCTATCCGAATGTTTCATACACTATAAATATATTCAAAATCCTGTTTGCAAAATATGTGTGAAAAACCTTTGTTTATTTGTTTGTTTGTTAGGCGTATAAAAAAGAATTAAATATTTTTATTGCTGCTTTTCAAATCTTATTGTTTATAAGTTAGATGTAATTAATGGGAAATCGTTTACTGTGGCAAGCAAAGCAGCTCAAATTAAAAAAAAACTATTTCGATTTATCTAACCAATTAAGAAAAAAAAGCGAGTGAACATTTAACTAATTTTAAATCGGATTAAAAATGGATATTTAGTTGGACAAAAATCTATATATTTAATATGAATAAAAAATATAATAATTTGTATAATTTTGCACAATTTCGATATATATCCTGCCTTTGTTAACAGGGCATACGAACACGTTGGTATTGGCCTATTCAAATATTCGCTTCCGACTGCGGAGCCTTGTGCACAGGTCTTAGTTATGTGGATCGTGTTTGCGAGTGTGAGCACAAGTGTGTATGTGTGTGTGTGTGTGTGTGTGTGTGTGTGTGTTTGAGCTTCATAAAGCGTCAGCTAAATAAACAGACTAGCTGACTGACTATTTGGCCGACTAGCCGTCCAGCTGGCTTGCCGGGTAGCTTGTCCTGCCAGCTTAGAGAGTTAAAGAATGTGTCGTCAAGGACATCGCAGCCGAATTATGTTAAAGTTTATGTATCTGAGTCTGTGTGCTGCTGCTGCTGCTGCTGCTGCTGCTGCTGCTGCCACTGCCACTGCCACTGCCACCTGCCATCATCTCACTGGGCCCGCAATGTGCGTCGCCTCATATGGAAGTCTTTGTGTTTGCGCATTCAAGTGGCGTCGCTGCAACAGCTGGCGTTGCAAGTGAAGCTGCTGCTGCTGCTGCATCGCAACGTGTCCTCTCCCGTCACTGGCTGTAGTCTCTGTTACGGGGCTTAGACTCTTTGCTCTCGATTTCATTCCACAATTTTATTTCATTCCATATTCTGTGCCCCAAAGTAAGTTTTTTTTTATTTTTTTTTCATATTTAGGCATTAAACTGGCTTATTTCAAACTCACAGTTTGCCGAGAGTATAACTAATTCTTGGACAAAATTGGACTGCAGCAGCTTTAGGCATAAATGTACAAATTTAATCCAATTGGGGCTTGGCCATGAAAATATGTTGAATTAATGAAATCTTGCTTTATAGTCGCATTTAATTGCAATTTTTTGCTTGCCATTTTAATTCTCAATTTAAAGTTCTCAATATTCAGTGGATTAGTTCGAAAACTTCTTCTGCAATAACATAAGAAACTTAATTATTAATGCAAGGTTGAATTTGAAGAGATATTGCAAACTTCTGCGAGCCACGAGTTGTCAGCTCTTTTTACCAGATCCACCTGCACACAAGTCTCCTGAGTGGATGAGGGACAACTGTTTCTTTCTTGTTTGTGGGAAAGTTTAAAGTTTGGAAAGTTCAATGGTTCAATAACGCGACATGATAAAATTTATTATCATTACGTGTTTGAAACGCATATAACTGAACAACGATCAAAAACAAACGCAAGCACACACACACACACAAGCACACACACATGCACACACACACACACACAACGGAATACTGATGGCGGAAACTTCGTGAAGCATAAAAATGTTTGCAATGCGTAAATGTCAGATAAACAGAAAAAACGCACACAGAAAATGTGTGTGTTTATTTTGAAGTTCCGGTTGATTTGCCACGCTTGTTGCTCTTTTTATTATGACATTTTAGTGGGTCTTTTAATTTTGTCTTTAAGCCCAATGCACTTGTATACATTACATCGATAATTTTCGAAAAGTTTAATATTTATTTTATATGTCTACTAAAGGTAATTAAAATACACCTAAAAAAAAAAAAAAACTTGTATCTAAACTAATTAGAGATGAATGAAATATAGCTCCGAAATTTGAATTATTAGTGAATAAGTTTATAAGCACAGATTTGCAATATTCAGTTAGCAGCCAGATTAAAAAAAAAAAAAAAATGCAAATAAAAAAAAAAAACAAGTCAAGAGACCAAGTTCTGTCGAAAAGGGTAGACAATCTGCGGCGTCCGAAAGATAACCGGTTTTTCTTGCTGGTTTTATTGAGAGGGCTATTTTTTGTGTAACTTGATGCTGCCAGCTGACTAACTAAAATACAGTAAACATTTTGTGGACAAGCGTCTTGCTGTGGGGCTGATTGTTAAGCCACTGATGGCAAAATGAATCGCTTGACTATGCATGAGCTCGAGGTCCAGATCCAGGCGGTGGAGGCTGCCAATCTGTGGCAACGTCGTCATCGTCGGCGTCGTCGTCGTCATCGTCATCGTCGTCGTCGCCGCCATCGTTTTGGTCGATTGCCAAATGAATTTTGCCAGCCAGCGAAGTTTGAAATTGGCTTTTGCCTTTTGGCGAACGTATTTTGAATTTTAATATAGCATCGCCACAAACGCCAAAGAAACAGTCGTAACCCTTTTACCCTTTTTTTTTCTCTCTGTATCTCTCTTGACGCTTTCTGGTTGTCATTTCGAATACTCAGAACCACACGCAATCAAGCACACCCACAAACACACACAGGCACACACGCACACACGCACACACACAGCTAACCCGCATAAAATTTTAGCCGACTATTTCATTAGCAAGGCAGCCCAAAGAGCAAAAAGCTGAATAATTTTTCCAAAAGACGCATGTTGCTTGTGGAGTTTTCTTGAATACACTTTGAAAAATAATACAATGATTTAGTTGTTTCTAAATATATATTTTTTTAATTATTATTATTATTATTTTTAAATTTTCTGGACTTTAAAACTGAGTTGTTGAATTAAAGTGCGTTGCAAATACTGCTAATTTTCAGAATAGTGAAGGTTTTTTTTTATTTACGTATAGTAAGCATAAAAAAATTGTTTATATTTTTTTTTCTTGTTTTACATTTTTAGTTTTATTTATTTAGTTTTAGATTTATTGCATCTTTTAATTATGATATTAAAGTCTGCTTGAAATGCTCGAAAATCGGTTTCTGTTTTTATTGTAAACAAAAATTGTTTTTTCCCTTTCAAAAGATTATGCTCTTCGTATAAATTTATATGTAAATAGTAGGGTATTCACATTTGTTTAAGTGTGGGTTTGGCTTGCTGAGCCAGCCCCTCTGCACCACCCCCCCAGGGCAAAATGCAAAACAAAAATCAACACATGCTTTCAACTGCCATCATTTTGATGGAGACGGAGACGGAGACGGAGACGCACACAAAAAGACCGCAATGCGATTGAATTAAAATTGACTGAATATACTTAGAAGAGTATATACACAGATACACACACACACACACACACACACCATATATTTGTGTTATAGTCAGCCGAACTGTCAGTCAGTTTTCAGGTTTTATCGTCTGCGGTAATTTAATGGCAAGCTGCATATTTCAATATTTGATTGTTCTCTGAATCCCAGGATAAAGTCACTTGTGTGTCTCCAGTTGCATTTATCTTATGATCCATAATCAAATGAAATTGAAAATGTAATCGATATAAATTCAAAAATACGTAGAATATATTCGACACATATTTTACTATTTGAGCTACTTGATATCACTGTCCATTCTCGAAAGTTGTTAATCTTAAAGTTGAATTTTATCCATATCATTTTAGTTAAGATGCCTATCAAATCCAAAAGTGATTATACACATTTTGCATATTTATATTATATTTTGTGCGTCATGAGAGCGGTGTAAAAATAGCTATGCATGCCCAGTGTTAGCTGTGGTTTTGTTTTTTGCCAAGGGCATGACACACATTTGACGGAAAAGAGCTATTCCAGGCACGGCGGCCTGTCCTCTGAGATCCTTGTCGCGACCATCGTTGCCCTTTGTGTCAGTGTGTTTGGCTCTTGTTACCTCGGCGGGCTTTTGCCGTGATTATGGTTCCGGTGGAGCGATGTGGCAAGGTAGGCTTATGTGGCAAGTGTGTCCAGTGCGGTGCGGCTGGCCGACATTTCGACCTTGGCAACCAGCCGGAAAGGGACAGTAAAGCTCCTCAATAGAATGACTCCCAAATGGAGCAATATCACTTAATTGTCGGAAATAAATTGTGATTTATAATCAATCTAATGGACACATTTTCCATTCAATGATTTATAAACGAGCCGATAACGGGGCACAGCAATCCCAGAGTCTTCTAAAATATATATTTTAGTACGAAATAAATAGTATTTTTATATGTGCAAAAGATTGATTATCCAATTGCAAACACACACTTATTTCTGAGCTCTACAAAGTAATTGATTTTATTTGTCAACGTTGCTCGGACAAAGGAAAGTTTTTTCTATTTTTTTTTTACCTATTTTTGTCTTGAATGAGAAAAATAAGTTTGGTAATTTCGTTTGCTATTCATAGAATATTCATGAGTGTTCAGTGGGCATCCATTGCCTCATCCATTAAATAGCAATTAGAGAGAAGAAATTTATGCAGGTAAATTGATATATATATAATATATATATTCGGAGGAAGTTGAAAAGTCAAACTTTTGGATATTTTGTATTATATAGATATAATAGATACATAAATATGTATATATGTGTGTGTGTGTGTGTGCTGTATGTTTTTCTGGGGTGTTGGCAGCTCTTAACTCGGTGGCGACGCGCCGCCGGAATGCCTTTGCGTGTTGAATATGTTGAAATGAATACGAGTTTGATATGGGAAGAAGTGGCAGCGGCAGAATGGTCTGGTAAACGGCAAGGATCCGCGTGTGCCACGTTGACTAAAAGAGAAAGAGATTTATGCCACATACAACAACAACAACAACAACAGCAACAACAACAACAATAGCAATTAAAACAGCGGCAGCAACAAATAAGAATGTGATAAAAATAAAACAAAAGTGAGAAGCCGTCATCGCCAACGAGGTGGCAACCACCCAAATCACCCACATCATCCACGCCAGGCGCCATCCTACTGAAACTGAGACAGCAGCCATACCCGCTCCACACGAAAAACAATGGAAATAAATGGCGACGGCCGCTTTTAATGACGCAGCTGTAAACACTTTGAAGGCGTTGGCCCACTTGGCAACGCATGTTGGCCGTATCACGTATGGGAAGAAGGGGAAGGAAGGTGGTTGAGGAGGGGGGGGGGGCTGGGTTGGGGCAGCTGCAGGAATCATCTGTTTGCCATGTTTGCATCAGTCCTGTGCGTTACACTTGAAATGTATTAATAATTGCCCAATGTTTAATTAGCCATGCAATCTACGCACACACACACATTCTCACGCGCGTATGTGTGTGTGTGCGTGACATTTCTATGGTCTCGCCTAAGAGAGCCAAAGCCAAAGGCAAATCCCAAGCCGAGTTTCGTGCGTTTCCTTTTGTGCTGTCAAACAATTTTGATAACAAACATTTTAGCAGCGCCAAGAAAAAGACAACAAATAAAAACAACAACAAATATGCGTATAAACCGAAACAAAAACCAGACGCACTCCTCCGATGGGTTATTAGCGTTATACTCTCTCTCTTTCTCTCTCTCTCCCACTGTGATTGCTCTTCCCTCCCTCTCTCTCTCTCTCTCTCTCTCTCTGACACATGCTTGCCCGCTTGTGACGCTCTTTCTCTCACTTTGACACTGCTAAAAAAGACAATTAGTTTGTGCTTAGTACTTTTTACTCACACAAACAAGAGAGAAAATTTCCCACAAATGCGATATTTTTATCGCATGCAACACATTTGCCGGGCTCGTGGATTTGCTGGCTTTCAAACTGAAGTGCATTTTGTATGCGATGATCGCAGGCTTAACAACTGCTTAGACGTACTTAGAATTAAATTGTGCTAGATTCCACAGCCACATTATTAAATCCTTGAAAAGGATATTGTTGTGTGGCTTATGACGCATTAGAGAAGACTTCTAGTTTCTAGCCATGTTGTTGATAAGCATCACTTTGCCAAGTCACGCAGTTGCAGACAGTTTTCTTTGTTTATCGAGCTGATTTTACTCCCATCACTTGGACATCTAATTCTGTGCCTAAATTGCTTGCGCCTTGATTTTCATGGGGCCTTCCCGAGCTTGCGGCATGTAAACTGTTGCATCTTCTGTGGCAGCCTAAGCAGAATTCTAACTGCTCTTGTTACTTTGTGACACTTTCTTCTAAGTGTCAATTGCGAAAGTAAAAAATTAATTTTATTTTGCTTTACAGTAAAACTAGCTTAAATAAGCATAGAATCGGTTAAATATATCATTTAGCTGTCAAAGAAACTTTCCAACTAAATTAAAAACTTAATATTCGAGAAATTATTTATTAATTAAATAAACTTAAATCTGCAGCATGTCCATTGATAATTATTGCTAATTTCTACAGCCAGTACACATAATATTTTTAAATATTTTTTTAGCTGGGTATATCAGGGTATATCGTAGTCGAGCTCACTCGACTACATCATTCTTACTTGTTAGTTTAGTTAATTGTAAAATGTAACTTTTGCATGAGTGTGTTTTTGTTGAAACTTTATGTCATTTAAACAGCATTTAAATGATATTAAATATTCATGCAGAATTTAACTGCAATGGAAAATACGAGCAATGAGAGCGAAACTGACGCATTGCTCTGAAATGACTGATAAAAAGTGATAGGTAAAACAAAAATGGTAGTGTGTGGGGAGGGGGGGGGGGGGGTGAGCGCCTTCAACATCCCCTAAGGGGCATGCAGTGTGTGCACTGCAAAGATAAATAATCCAATTAAAAAAAATAAATATGAATTTCGCTAAGACGGCAAAAGCGCATTAACTTTATGTGGCCCTGACTAAGCCGACCAAATTGCGTCGTTGTTGTTGTTCATTCGTTTTGGCCCTGCTGTAGTTTGACCATTAATTCGCGGTGTGCAGCTTTTATACACTGGCCAAGCCCATATCCACACACCCACACACACACACACACACAACCAACCCGCTTAGCTTGAATGCAAACTTGTGGCGCCTCAGAACATGAGCATGACTAAGACGTTGGGGGCGAGAATCAGATTGTGCTCAAAATATTGTAGGGTTGTGGAGGGGGGGGGGAATGGATACCCAAATGATGGTTAAATGCTGCGCCATCTATTTGAAACGCCTCTGCCAAATCGCACATCGCACATCGCACCTCCCACATCCCCAATCCTGCTGCTCCCAGCTGTCATGCTGTTGCTCATGTAGTTCAATATGTTGTCCGTGGGCTGTAATCTGATTTTAATGTCGAGCATCGAAACGCGTCAGGCTGTAAAGTGCATAATAAAATTGTTGAAATTTAATTATGCGCAATTAATGCGCATTAAGTGCAGCAACAGGATGTTCACCAAGCGATCCAATATTCGATATAGATAGATGCTATGGACGCCAGCTAATTGACAGCCAGCAAAGCGGCCAAAATACAACATCCAATAAACAAAAAAAAAATAAGAAAAACAAAAGCAATTAAAGGAATAAAACTGAAAGCAAGAAAACTGCATGTTATATAGACACCATCAAAAATAGTGTCTGCTAATAATAAATTGTCATATTAAATAAACAATTTAAAATTAAAATTTATAATAATTGACTAAAATGGGAAACCAGCAATGTTATGCATTATTATTAATTGGAATTAACTCAATTGGTCAATCAATCAGCAATCGGAGGAATGTGATGGAGTTGAGAATAATGATAATAATAATCTTTGCTACTTCTCAATTTGTCAAGTGATGGGAAAAGTGGGACATGTGGTTATAACGCTCCAAGTTATTGACCAACTTATGAGTAATAAATACAAAACGGCAGAATGGAAAATACGTTAAGGGAAACTTACGGGGCAAGGCCAGAAGGCAGCACTAAAAACCAATTGCATTTGATGGCACTTGACATGGTGAAAGCAGCGCATATAAAATGATAAAAAATTCAAATAATAATCAAATATGAAATGCTGAATCATTTATTACATAGGAACTATCAAGAAAATTATATAAAAAAAGATTGAACATTTTGGACACACAGAAGACTAGATACCCTATAAAGACGGATATATATTTATCAAACTTAATGGCTAAAATCGACGATAGGCTTTGGGGACTAAACTAAATCTCTACTAATAGATTAAGGTATCTGAGATTTGCACATTTGAAAACAGAGTCTTAGAGCTTTCCATGAAAAGTCGATGAATATTGAAGGTCTCGTTGAAAAAGAAAGAAAATAAAAAATGTAATTTTGAATAGAAAAAAAGGCATCGGTCTTGTTTGGTTTGGTGAAGGATTTGGGGGTGTATGGAGGATGTAGGACAAATATACATGTATGTAAATACATATTTATTAGACTCGAGTTGGCCATGTCAACAACTGTGCTGACCGAATACAATAACAATAACAATAGCATAAGTCATTTTTAATTGACTTTTATCGAGGGCATTGGTTTTTCATTTTATCTACTATTTTGTTCAGTGCGTATGTGTGTGTGTGTGTGTGTGTGTGTGTGTGTGTTATACATTGGAGTTCCTGGTCCACGGAACAAAGGGCCGAGCTGACTAGAGCTGACGGCGAACGGCGGCAGACTTATGACCATCATTTGTTCCATGATGGCGAGGCTAAACAAAAATGACAGGCGTGATCGCGTAACAGAGCAGCCATGACATGAACGGACATGCACGGACATGAACGGACATGCGCGGACTTGAACATGCCATTATTTTACACAGCGCTCGCTGGGTCATTAGCGTGTGGCCAGAAACAAGTAGCCAACTGGTTCGCTGGCTGGCTGGCTGGGTGGCTGGCTGGGTGGCTGGCCAAAATTCCTTAGTTATGCAAGTTACTTAGTTACCTGGCCGGCAGATACCGTCGCAGATTTATGTGTGGCTATTCATCAAGCCCATGCGGCAGGCAATGAAGTTTGATTGCCACTTGGGGCAGACCAAAATTTATGCTAACTGCTCATCTGAAGTGGCATTCAATTTGCAATTTTTGCCAATTGGCTGCCAAAAAGTTGAGATTGAAATTTGCTGAAATATGTGCCTCAATATGGCTCCTCCTCATCCTCCTGCTCCTCCTCCTCTTTTTGTAGTCCCCTGCCTTTTGAATTTGGTGTGTGTGGGGCAGCTCATTAACTATACAGATAATTAAGGTAATTAAGCCCACGCTACAAATTCTAAATTAGCGTCTCAATTTACTTTAATTTGTTTAATTACTTTCATTATATTCGAATAATAACATACTCTAATAAGATGTTGAATGCAATTTTAGCCTTTCATTTGTGCCCAAATCAGCTTTTGGTGTTGTTAAGGCATGCATAAAAATTGTAGAAAAATTCAAAATAAAGTTCATAATTATTAATTTTTAAAATCGCACAGTTGCTGTGTCGAAGTGTTAAAGTGTCAAATTAAGCGATTTGGAAAGCATCTGCTGGATAACTGGTGCTAACTGGCAAGGATACTCTGTCACATTTGTGCCAGGATGTGGTATGCGATGATGGGACTTATTGTGTCAAAGTTATGTCATTGCCTGGCTAATGTGCTCATCAGTGCCACATGCGCTTTTGGGGCACCATGTGGCAGCCAGTGGCCTATAAGGACAGCCAATGCTTTTTCCCAACCATTTTCCATTCTCCTCGTTTTTTTTTTCTTTTTTTTTTACTGGACTTGACAAATTGATGGGGCAACATGTTTGGTTACACTTGAGGTGCACTTGTGCAAACAAAACGAGGCCTTTTTTTCTATATATTTGTGAGTCTGTGTGTGTGAAATAAATGAGAATTTTGAACCGACTGTGTAATACTCTTATTTTCAGTTATGAAAACTGGTAGATTAACGTCTACTTTTGCGCTTTTGGCCGTTTCGTATTTTCTCTTAATCTGTGTTTATGATTTTTGAGCAACTTATATTTGGAATTTGACAATTAAGTATATTAAATTGTGAATTATATGTACACATTTTTGTACGAACTGATAGAAAAGCATTGCAGAAATATGATTGTTATTGTTCGATTTGAAAAATAAGAAAGGTTTTCCTGCCTACTGAAAAATATGGCCATATTTCAAGTTGCATCAACATGAGATGCAACAGGTTCCCTGCGGCTAACTGTCAAAAATGAAGCGGCAACAACAATATGGAATAAACTGAAAAAAAACACGAATATGTCCAATTTTTGTGAGCTTTATAAAAAGTTCTCTGATTCATCCATTTGACAGCTGTGGGATATAAGAATCTGATTCGACTGCAGTAAAAAATAGGTTTCTTCAAAAAAATACCTTTTTATTAATTATTTAAAATGTATTATTATTTAAAATGGATGCTGTTTTTCTGTGTATTACTTACTTAAAAATGTTTAATTTCAGCATTCTTAGTATTAGTCATTAATATTTGAAGATATCCCAAAAATAAACATTTTGGATAGCTTACGCACAATCTCATTTTGTTTTTTTTTATTATTAGGAAAAATTGAAACAATTTTAATGTATTTTGTTCGCATTAACTTTTCCAGTTCATTTCCAGCCCATTCGACGACTTTGGACGGAAAAAAATGAGAAATTTGTGGCGTGTCCTGGAAAAGGATATGCGTTCCATCAATTGTTCGCGTGACTTGCTTAATTTCCTTCACAACTGGCATATGTCGCGTGAAGGGAAACAAAAACAACAAATATTGCTAATCACTTCATCAATTCTATTAAAAATAACAGTAGTCAGTACTCCCCTGGCCATTTCCTGTCCATTTCCTGTTAATTTAAAGTCATTTTTAATTTGATTATTTGCCGGAGTAGGGCATCTTGGGGATCCAATTAGTTCTATACCTTCATTCATCATTCTGGGACAAAAGTGCTGAAAAATGCTTTCATCACTGTAACGTATCAAAAGACATTTTTAATTATTAATTGAGCAATAATTCCATTTGGACTATCACAAAATGTGGATTGGAATAAAGCAATATCATTTGCATTTCTTATGGTTGCACTTTTAAATTTAAATCCAATGTTAATCTGCTAGTAAAGGCTAAGAAGTATTTGGCTTTGAAATTGACATATTTGTGAAGCTGGTCAGAAGATGAGAATTGGAATTACAGCCGTACTTACTACCAAGGCCAGCAAAATAATGCGTATGTATATGTAAATATATATATATACAAATATAACTTGGCTTAAATTTCATGCACGTATCAAGTGTGCATCAAGGCCACAAACAAGGACATTGATATAGACAAAAAAGCAATTAGTTGATGTAATTACTGACTCTGACCATTTGGGGGAGTAAGTGAATTCAAACAACGAATTTTTTTTTTTTTATTTTGTGGTTTTCATAAAAGTCAACAAATTCATGCAGCATTTTTGTTGTGCTTTAGGACGTGGAAACGCTGTGTGTGTGTGGGTGTGTGTGGGGGTGTGTGTGTGTGTTGCTGGGACATGTGCACTGCATTTGCATTTGCATTTCAATGTGCACGTATTGTGCCCTGAGCGCAAGGGAGACGGTCACAGAATACTCCGATGCATATGCCTGAAAAAGCTGACAAAGCTGACAAAGCTGAAAACGACAACGACAACAGCCAAAAACAGCAAAATGCAATACAATAAACATGAATTGGATTTTTGGCACATACATATGTAAGGTCTCAAGGTTAGTGTTGCACCGATTCGTTCCGTCCAAGTTCAATTGATGATCATCTTGGTCATTCTAGCTCTCAAACCGTTTAGTTGAAATACGTGAATTGTTCAGTGGCTTTGCTTAAGTTCCTTCATTTATCGTTGATTAGTTTGAGTAGAAAATTATTTGTTCATTGGAAACGGTTGAGGATGAAATTATTGTTTAAGCTACTTAGCAAGCTCGTTCAGAACTAAGCCAAATTCTGAACTAGTTAACTGAATTGAACTCTGGCGCTTGTGCCTCTGTGGCTATCTGCATGATTGCAGACAACAGGCCCCAATTGCAGACGCCTCTCCGTACCTAAGCCCAATGCACAAAATGCCCAATTTGGTGAGCCCCAGTTACGGCATGCAATAACCCCATGAACAAGCCAACCAACCAACATAGCCAACATCCAGCAGCCCAAAACACACCCATCATCCAGTCAAGCCACCAACTGTCCGAGTGGCGCCCACATCGCACGCATTTGCAATTTAAACTGAATGCGCATAAATTAGTGGTATTGCCGAACTTACCAGCAACTACGAACACCACAACAACAACAACAACAAGAACAACAAACAACAACAACAACAACAACCAACAACAACAAACATCAGGCACAGCACCCATGTGACAATTGCACATGCAGACAGCAGTCACAAGTACCGAGTGTGGCAGACAGAGATAGGCAAAGAGACTGAAAGAGTGAGAGAGAGAGAGAGAGAGAGAGCAATTGAAAGAGAAATAATTCTTGGTAGGTGTTCAGTGTGCAGTTATACAACACTTGACCCCCACTAATAGATATACTCAATTCATAGCTCAAGTCAAGCAAAACCCAACAAGAGGAAAAAGCGGCTTTTTTAAGTCTAGAAAATATGCAAAAATCAGCAAAATAAAAAATAATAAATATATATAAATAATTTATAAATAAAATACATTTTAGAGCGCGATTTTCAATAATTACTTGTGACACAAATGCCAGTTTCCATTGCATTGAAGGGGCAAGTTTTATTTTTTTTTTTTTTTTTTTTTTTTTAAAAAATGTTTTATTTATTGTATTAGAAATTCAGGAATCCTGGGAATATGTTTATCCACTTACAGCAGCAACCTGCCAATGCAAATTAATATATCAACAAAACTTGGAATTATTATGTTTTTGTGACCATTCAAGCGCTTCCCAAACCCAGTGAATTAATGTTAAGCAATTATTTTAGTTAAGCTGGTTAATCCGTTGCATGCAACTTACGTTTATTTGTACATTTTGCGATAGCTATTTACATATGTACACAGACACACAAGTCTTCATAAAATACATACATGTACATAATTTTCTTTAATGAGCGTAATTTGCTTAACATTTATGTAGAGCTATTTAAATTCATGGTCGACAGAGTTCAATAATATTTTTAATTGTTTCCATTCATTAATTCCTATCTGTTGCCATCGCTTTTGGCGTGAAGAAATTCTGTCTTTTTATTACTTTTGCTGGCAACAAACATTTCGCAAAAAATATATTGCTTTAATCAGACAGTGAAAATTCGTATATATACATTGAGATCATTCATGGGCAGTCCACAAAATTCGTATCGACTGATAAGTATTATATTTTGTAACCTAAAAAATGCACTAAATATTACGTAATTTCCATACTTTGGAAATTATTTTTTATAAAAACTAAGAATTTTTAGAATTATTTTCTTTTATTCTATACAAATAAAATGAAAAACAATGCATATGTAAAAAATGAAATTGATTTAAGCATGGAGGATTTTTGAAATTCAAGGCTACTTTTGATAGATTTATGATTCATGGAATATTGCAAATATAACTCCAAGTTGCAAAGCCGCCCTCTTTTGATGTGCGTGCAACACCATGAGGGCAATCCATATATTCAAAGTGCGCGTTGCAATTGCATTGCAATTTGCGATGATAAATTTAATTGGATGGGAAGGAAACGCAGCAATGTTGTTGCACCTGAGTGGATTGGAGGCTTATCCGAGTACTTCCTTATTGTTGGCTCACCCGATAACATGGCCAGGAGCTGAACATTTTTGAGTCCAGGCCAGGCCAGGCCAGGCCAGGCCAGGCCAGGCCAGGCAATTCATGCAATTCATGCAAGTAAGCCAATTTGTGTCTGAAGTGAACTGAAATGTAGATTAATGAGTGTTATTCAATTATGTAGCTGGTTTTTTATTTTTATTTTTATGTATCGAATGCAGCCGGTCAAGGCAAAATAGCTATGTGGCAACAATTTGAGGCATCTCTTGCGGCTTTCGCACGTCGTTGTCAATGTTCAAGGTAATTTGTACAACGGCCAAGCGGAAAGGCGTTGAAGCTGAATGAAAAATACTCGATCCTGACTCGGGGCTGTCTCACTTTGTTAAGAATGTTGTTGTGAAATCCCAGCAACTAGAGAAATGTTTGGTCAAACTGACAAACTGAACTGAAACTGACAGCAACCGGCAACCGTAAAAACCTAATGTCCAACATTTTCACTCTCCAAATGTGGCAATGAGGCCATTCCCATTTGGCGCATCATAAATCTATGGGTTTGACTGCCTTCTTCAGCACCCATCACCCTGCATCCCGCACCCGGTTTCAAATCAGTTGAATTTACGACCTCAACTTAGCGCGTTACGTTATTCTGTCCAAAGGATTCCAAATACAGATAAATTCGCGTTTTCATTATGATTTGCCACATCCCCATTTCCATTTCCATTTCCATTGCCATTTCCATTGAGCATTTGAACTTTTGGTTTATAAACTCAATGTTAGCCTTTTGTTATTGCCAAATTGTTTAATTCTTGCAATTCATTTCGAAAACCCCAAAAATTCTTTTATACCCCGTTTACAAAAAAAGAAATCACTTGGGGTATCTGCAATTATTTATGATATGCATCTTTTTGGCTGATGCAAAATATAATCAAGTCTATTAGAAATCAAATTTTTAATCCATAAACTTTTATTGAAACCTTGTTGTATTTTTCAAAGTAGGTAAACTGAATTTTTTCTAAGACAGGGTATCTTCTATTTGAGCACTTTCTTACTAGAAAACTTAAAATTTTTGCATATAAATAGTCACCATTCGAGAAAATTTAATTATTCCTGTTTGTAATTAGTTTGACGTTTATTAATGATAATAAAATAATCCATTAAATAAATCACCCAATATGCATTTCTAAAATGAAATTTCATTAAAAGTTTTCAGGAAATCAATTCAAACATTAAGTTTAACATTCCAAAGGAAAACTCAAAGTTTTAAGCTATAAATAATTTTTGCAATTCCTTTATTGAATACATATGTTAATAAAAAATTATATATATTAAATATAGCTTTTAATTTTAATTATAATTTGTTGTTATTATTTTTATATATATTTATGTGAATTTTTTTTTATGTAGACATTCAATCTTATAAACTTATATCTTGCTGTAAAATAGGGTATATACAAATCGACCATTTTACCTGTTCTACATTTAGTTGTTTTGAGTGGCTCCAGAATTGATTTAGTGATATGGAAAATCGTTAAATGAATATTCTGCATTTTGTGTTGCCTAATTTTGGGCGGCTTTAAAGCCCTTAAGGCTGCCAATAGCTGCCTTTCCCCTCCTTTCCCCTCCTTGCCATCTTGTGTGTTGTCGTCGCTGTTGCCTTCAGCTCTTTTGCAATTTCACTGATTAATTGCTGGGGTGTTGTTGTTTAATGTGCTTTTTTTGGTAGCTGTTTTGGTACTTTTTTTTTTTTTTTGTTTTTGGTTTTTTTTTTATTTTTTTTTGGATTTTCTGGGTGGTTGGGTTGGGCTTGGTTTGGCAAATGGCCTTGCGGTTGCTCAGCTCTCAGCGCCGACGACGGCTCATCTGTTTTTATTTATGTATTTCATTTATTTAATTCAAACGTTTGCCTGAGTTTCTGTGTTTAGTTTTGGAGTCGCATTTGCATTTTTACTCAAGTTGATGTCGTTGCCGCTGCCGTTGCCGTTGCCGTCGTTTTGGCCATATCTGTGCTGCTTTGGATTGTTTGCTCTTTTGTTGGCACTGGCGTTTTTCTTCATTAAATGCGTTTGAATTAATTTATAATTTGCTGACGCTTATGTATTTATGCCGCCAACCCATGGCCTTTTCCATATTGCTGTTGTTGTTGTTATTGTTGTTGTTGTTGTTGTTGGCGTCGCTTTTCCATAGCCATTTTCACGCCTAACTGTGATTAATTGTCATTGAATTTTCATCGAGTCAGCTAGCTTTGGTTGCTTCTGCTCCTTCTGCTCCTTCAGCTCCAGCTGCCCACGCAGTCATCTCTCGTTCTTAGCGTAATTGTAATGGCCTCTCATTTTTCTAGTTGTTATTGTTGTTGTTGTTGTTGTTGTGATTGCTTAACGCTTCTTAGGCTTGATATATGGGCTGGCCAAGGGGCCCGCTGATTTTATGGCGACTTTGCTCAATTTCACAAATACAAATTTAAATCAAAGGGAGAATATAAAGAAATTCGATTTTCAGCCCGATGAAGTATTCGCAGTTTGTTGTGAAGTTTTCAACGCTATACTGGAAAATCTTTAGTCAGGAATTATAATTTCCACTCAGCAAAATAATCAATATCGTATCATTTCCGCAGGTGGAGACAAAAGTGTACATAATCCGCTAAGGTCTCTCGGATATCTTAGGTAAGCCGAAGTTTGTCGACTGACTCTGAATATATTATATAATTTATATCCACATTTGAATTCCACAACTTAAACTAGTCTTTTCAACGATTGCTCCTATGGCAGCTGAATGATGGAGTGGTCCAATTATGATGCTCTAAATAACCAAATTTAAGAAACTTCATAACATAAGCATATTTTGTAGGATTAATCAGTATATATATATTTATTTTTTTTTAATTTTACATTTAAGTCTATATAGACCATGTACATAACGACTAAATAAAATGGTGGTCAGGTCGAGTCGCCTCCCTTTTCATAAATAGCCAAAACAAGAATACGGACATATGTCAAAAAAAAAAAGATTTTATGTATATATGTAGGTTTGTATGTATGTACATTTGGTATGTTTTTAACCAGCTGTCAGACTAGTTGTGTGTTTAAAAGTTGTGGTTGTTGTTCAATTTGTGCTTGTTGCAATTGATTTTGAGTTATTATGTAGATTGGGTGTGTGTGTGTGTGTGGGTGGGTGGTGGGTCCGTCAATATGTCAATATTTGATGAAGATATGAGGTGCAGTTGTGGATATTAGTATTACAGGCGATTTTACGATTGTGGCACTTAATGCACTAAACAATTTCACGTTTGATTGAAAGCAAATAAATTACAGCGTTTGCGTTCAAATCATGCGAAAATAATGCAACCCTCTTGAGACTGCGAACTGCTCTTGTTTGAGTGGTGGTGGTGGTGGTGGTGGTTGTTGTTGTTGTTGTTGGTGGACAAATTAGAGGGCAGCCAAGCGAAAAGTGAGTATACGCACCGTATAACACAGAAATATGCGGTGAATGTGAAGTTAAGCCCTGGGCCACTGAACACACACACAGTTATGTATAAGCCAGCTCGAACACTGCCAAAACAAAAAAGAAAATTGATATGTACATGTTTGGTTAAAAAATGTTTGTAATTCAAATTAATGCTTATCAGACGTATACAGATCAAATTATACAAAAACAGCTGCATAAAGCTGCATGTTAACAAAAAAAAAAACAATTGGTCAAAATGATTTAATATAAAGCGTTTTTTCATTGACCAATTAAATATTTTATTTGTGATTTTTAAGATAAAAAAAATGCAAATATTCACATTTGTATGTATTGGGATAAGCTGAAAACTTGAGCAACTTAAAAATGATTCTATACGCGCTCAAGTAAATCATCATTAAGCCGAACAACTCTCGATTAACGTGTTTTGGAAATCAGTGAGCGGACCAAGATGGCTGAGACCCAATTGACAGTTGACGCCTTTCATTCGAGTGCTGAACTCGGCTGATGCTCTTCTTAGATGGATGGATGGATGAAGGTCGTCTGTGGCAGTGCCCAAGGGCCGCACTCGAGTGGCCGTGCGTGGTAAGTGGCAATCAATTGACATTCGTTTGTAATTGCAACAATTGAGATCGCCTCCGTCAGCCAGTTGTGATTGAGTGCCTCTGGCCAAAGCACTAGAGAGAAATCCTTGATATTTTCTGCATCAGATAACTGGAAATTAGTAGCCAAGAGAAAGCTAGAGAAACTTAACAATGTTATTTATTGATTTTTGAATAAGTGATTGATGAGCTATCGATGCCCACAGTTATTTTTATAATCATACTAATTATTACTATTATAATAATTTTTTTTAAATGATTTGAGACCACTGTGCGTGGAGCTGGACTGTTTAGTCCGGCTGTCATTGACAAATGCTGCAGCTGTCGTCAGAGTCCAGCAATGCAACACCTTGGACCAACACACACACACACACACACACACAGACAGCACACCCTGGTTAGTATTCACTATTCAAAACTCCTCTCTCTCTCTCCACTCCCTTCAGTTGCAAAAGGCCAATGTCAAAGTGCAGCAGTGCAGGGAAATTGCAATGTGCGAATTGTTGTTGGCAGTGTTATTTCTATTCTGCCTCAGCTAGTTTTTCAATTTTGCCTAAAATACTTTGCGGCAACTGTCCGAGCTGTCTAAATGTCCGAGTAGGCGATGCCAACTTGCAGCTGCCACTTGTTTTCTCCCAGCCGCCTTCCCCTGCCAGCACATTGGGCCAATATCAACATTGTTCCATATGTGACATTGTGCCAGCTGTGGCTTCAGGCCACCTTCGGAACATTTCATCTCCACTGCAAGGACTTTTTAAGAACTTCTGTGTCCTGTGTCCTCTTTGACTTTTGCCTCTTATATGCTCGTACGTGCTGTCAATTGTTGACCATAAATGCATTTTAATACCAACTCTGAAATTGTAATTGCATTTTAATTACGCACGATCGAAGTTGGCCACTTAATGCAATTCCAGTATGAATCAACATATTCAAATACATTTCGCCACATCCATATTGGCAGTATTACAAAACAAAATAGTTCATCAATACAAAATGTACCATGTAATTTATAGGCAATTAAGTAAATCAATTGACTACAGGCAAATATGCATTTAATTGAATTCTGACTCATTTGAACTTGAATATGTGAAATATGTAAACAGAAATAAAGTGTTATTTTTGTTAATGAAAGTTGCGCAATGGTGTAGAAAAAGCCTAGAAATACATATGAAATTGACAAATGGCAAATACTGAGTAATTTTAGCTTTTTTTAAAATGCATTTGTATGTGTGGGAAATGTTTGCAACTATATATTACATAAATATAGACCTTCTGGAATTCATTAAGCTTCATGTGCAAACAACACAGAGGCAGAAACTAGAAAGTAGAATTTAGAGAGTAGACAAACGCCTGAATAAACACACAGCAATTTTAATTATATGCACGGATGGCGCATAATTTTGCCCATATTCACAAACACACAATTCGCATTCAAAATTCTATTTGAATTTATTCACTTGTATTCATATGCAAAGGTGGGACAATACTTTGCAAAATGCACGTAATTACGCAAATACAATTTACATAAAATAAACTACGAAACTGCCAAATCATAGACAATATTTTGATACACACACACACACACTTACACACACTCGCACACCCTCGCTTAGTGTCGTTAGTGTTGGTGTTGAATTTTATTCATTCGTGTTTAATTAGCGCTGTTAATTGTCCACAATTATAGATTTAAATGTGGCATTTACATTAAACAGCTTTTAAAAGCGGCATTTAAAACTGATCGAAACAATGAAAATATTTAAAATAATATAATATAAATATTTGATTATAATCGTTATTTCAATTATTTAATGGGCAATCAAAAATGCTAATAATTATTTGCAAGATGATTCAATAACAACGATTTGACAATGAACATTAATTTTATTTAAATTGAGTATTTCAGTTATGGTAACTGTAACAGCTGCAATCTGGCAATATCTTTCACAGTCTGATGGATTGAAAAATGTACAACAAAGCGAAGGCGTCAATAAATAAAGATTTTCAACATTTGAAATGAAATTTATTAAGCGGAACTCCGAACAAATTCGCCGTGGAAGAAGGTTGGAGGGGAAATGAAATGGCATGGACCGAAATCGAATCACAATTGCCCTAAATGAGTAACAACAGCCCAGAATAACCAGAATTTGAATAATGAACAAATAAAAATATGGCCAAATAGGACTGACTGATGGCCGTCGTCGATTGCCCGCAGTCGATCCCAAGCGAGGGGGAGGGGACGCGGGTGTTAGACGGCCAAATTGATGAAAATCAAGCTGAAAATGTTTTTACTTTGTGCTTTAACGCAAATTGACCGTCCGAAAAGCTGCAACTTTAATGCTCTAAACTGTTGTTTGGGAATAAACACATACCAAGGGCATTCCCAAAAGTTTGACACACACACACACACACACTCACACACACACACACAAACATGTACACAGCTAGAGAAGTACTTTTGTACACACAGGCAGCTGTAATTCCCTGTTGACGCAAAATGCACAGAAAAATATTTGCACAAGAAAAATTGTGGTATTTGCCAGGCCGAAAATGTACATACCCTGATCAAATATATTGAATAAATAGTATATATATATATATATATATTTAGCAAAGTGCCCAAATGAAATACATTCATCTGCTAGCTACGTATCTATACTTAATAAACATAACATTTTGGGAGCTGTAAGAAGTTAACTTTTTAACCAACTAATCACTAATCATTAAACCTGGGCGAGATTAGTGCTGGTCAAAAGGGTAGATAAATGATGAGAAAAAACTTTAATGTTTGTAAATGCTTTTCATTAAGATATTAAGTCAAAGGTCACCAAGTATTGCGCACTGAAACACACATTTGCACACACAGCAGACTGGGGAGAGACGAGCGCACGCATACACACATAGGAATAGAGAGATAGAGTATAGGAGAGAGAAAGAGACAGAGACAGAGACAGAGGGAGTGAGCGATGATCAAAACACTTCCAGCTATTTTCATAAATATTTCATTCGTGCCATTTAGGTTTGTTGTGTGGCTATATAGTTATTTGGGCCGGGGCCGGTCATGGCTTAAAGTACTACGCACGTACGTACATATTTGTATCTATGTATGTATGTATGTATCTATGTATGTGAAAAATTATGCTATTAAAACTTTATCCAGCAAACGCATAGTGAATAACAGCAACAAAGTCTGAGAAGTTACCAAACATTCAAGCCACTGGTAAACGGTCCAAACACACGGCTAAAGATACAAAAAAAAACACACAAATGCTCACATACACTCTAAAAATTTAAGTTGCTCAAAAATCGCATGCAAAGTTGTCTTAATCTAAGACATTTTTTTTTATTATATTTTAAAAATTATTTAGAGAAGAACAAAAAAAAATGTTAAATATTTAGTGTGAATTTCGAATCCTACGGCAATTTTTTGCCAAGTGTACATTTCGGGGGCAGTTGGTGAACTTTGGCAGTTACAAAACTTTTGAAATTTTTTACTCTGCGGCACAAGCATCAACAAAAAAATAGCACCAGAGGCACTTAATTGCCCAACTCAGATTTGAACTCGAAAATACTCAAAGATATCGATTCAAAAACAGAAACAGATGTGTTTTGAGTTTGACTGATATATAAATCGATGCGTATTGGAGTATTTTCCTAGCATTCTGCGATTCAAGTTAGAAAAAATGAGCTTTTATTCGGGTTTTTGTGGCGTGATTCTGCGTGGCTTGGGGACAATTTTGGCATTGAAATTGTAAGAGAAATGTGGCTTTATCGATTTGGGAGAGACCCCAATTTGTACAAATTGTACGACTCGGGTTCCATATTTCAAGGACTGATTATTATCGGTATTAGAGCATAACTAAAAACATTTTCTTTTAAAATTTAAAAGTTGGTTTTTATAGTTTTAATTGACGGACAACTTAAAGCGAATGAAACTCATTTTACATTTGATGCACCCAAATTTCGAAATGTTGCAGCAATATCAGCATTGTGGTTACAACCACATCCGAATTCGCATTGGTGCCGTTCCCCTCATATGGCAAAAACACAGCACTTTTGTCAAATGCCATCAGGGAGATCAGTTGTCATCATCGCTGGCGATGGACTGGAAGTGGCAGTGATGGTTATCACTGTGGTTGTGCGGCTGTGGTTGCAACATTTCGTTAGTTTACGTTGCATGTGTGTTGCATCAGCGATTTGTCGAACTTGTTCAGATATGCCGCATATCGATGGACAAACAGCTGACAGCAATACGAGAACCTATTTATGGACAACTAATTTGAATTTGTTTACTATTTGCATATTTTGAAATGACAAATAACACTTAAATATTTCAAAATTAACAACATTTATTGAAATTGTTTCGATGTTATGCATGCAAAATAAATCAAATCGAGGTATTAGTCCATATATTTACAGTTATTTGTTGCTCCCAGCTAAATTATCAAAATATTTTGCATTTCAGTGAGATTAATTTAAATCATGAATTGACTTTGACCCAATACACATTGTGATTTGTGGCAAGAGTTTATCGGCAGCACAACAACAATATGGGAATTTTGGCCACCTAGATTTACACTGCAATAAAAGCCCAAATCAACTGGGCTCACTCGCTTCGCACGTGCTTTGTTTTCGATACAAAATGAGAGAGAGAGAGTGTGTGTGTGAGAGAGAGAGCACAAAAAATAAAAATATTGCAATGTGTCCTCTGTTGCTCTGCTGCTAAGTTGGCCATTTGCTGATTGCGACCGCACTATTTTGTCCGGCCTGGCATATAAATTGACTGAGAACCCAAACCGAAAACCCATATCCAAAACCAAAAAGCAACCGTTGCCCAATAGTTGAGGGTCTCGACTTTACTTTGTGTGCGACCAGATTTGGATTTCAATTCAATTGCATTGAGTGGCTGAGTGGCGTGTGCTTGTAATCCTGTCCAGACTAAGCACCAGATTAGGCCCAAGCTTTGCCTCTCTATGTCTGCCAACTTGTGTGTGTGTGTGTGTGTGTGTGTGCCCATTTAACCATTTGCCAGCCGATGACTTTTTACTGTCTACATGTGCGCACCGCACTTAATTGATGCAATGCACTTGAGCTCAGCCCGACATAACTTTGCTTTTAAGCCTCACAGAGGCGTCAACATAAACTGGCAACAATTCGGCCTACATGCAAGCGTTGCCTTCAAAAAACCAAACAAAAAAAAAAGGGCGAAGTTAAGTGAAATAAAAAAGAGCACCCACTAAAAAGGAAATTGAAGAAAGCATGACAGTCAAGTGTTGCTGGAGCGAAAAATAAAGGACATCAGCTGGAAAAACGAACGGAAGGAAGGAAGGAAGGACTTGCGCGCTAAGCGTTGCTCATACGCCTTGGGGGCCACTCGGCGAGTGCGTTAATCCTTCTTGTTGGCCAGCCAAAAAAAAAAATACAAATGTGTTAATACGAGTAACGCCGTTAACACGTTAACAAAGGCATTGAGTACAGATTTAGTGCAATAAGAATATAAATATTGTATATATATATATATTCTTAATCAGCATAAATCCGCCCGTCAGCTCTTTTTTCGATCGACTGTCCATCGCCAATAATTTGGTTGACTTGTTGATTTTAGACCACGCTTTCCCAATATCGACAAAAGTCCATAATTCATTCTGACAAATCATATTTTTTTCCTTCTATTCGTTGGAAATATACCCTGGCAACTGGCACAGCTGTGAGCAATGCAAACACTTAGCTACAGGGTATCTGCTGGTCGAGCTGCTATGGCAAGAGCCTGCTTAGCTGCTTTGATTGATGTGGTGTTTTTAATGCCACATGGATTATGCAGCATCAGCTGTTAAAAGTGTAGATACCCCAATTTTGTCAACCGGCTGTTGCGTATTATTATTTAACGACAATTTAATTGGATTACCACATGCAAAAATGTAAGTAGGAAATTTGCAGTGTTCGCTTCAGGGCTTAGAATAACATCGCCGTCAAACTATCACGCATGCCACTTGTGGCCCAAAACTCTAAGCCCAGCACCAGCAAATGCCGTTGGCATTGAACCCAGTTTGGTGTCCACGCCATTGGCGACGACAGCCGCCGGCATGTTCATATTGTGCCTCGGGAGAGACTGTGCTTAAGTTCCGCCACTTGCCGCCCCATGTTCAATGGTTTGTGGTCGCCATGTCGGATAGCCAAAGTAGACGTTAGTTTTTTTTTGTTTTTTTTATGACGTTCGCAAGGTGGCAACATAAAACCGGAAACAATGCAGGCCACGGCAAAGCCAAAGGCAAAGACAAGGGCAACGACAACGACAACGACAACGACAACTCCGACGGACTACTCCTCGTTCTGACGTAAACTGAAATGTAAATGAAACTGTTTCAATGGTGTGCGTCTGTCCTTTGGCTTGTTGGTCGCGCCGCACTAAGCCCGTAGGAGTTAAATGGGTGCGGATGTTGTGCCCGATGCTTGTCTTCAACTGCGTCAACGCCCAACAAAGAAAATGTCACGGAAATAACTAAGGATTAGATTGATGAGTTTGCTGCTAAGCCAACCGGCTGGCCCAAGCCTCAGCCCCCTGACCTTGAGCCAGCTCCAGCCTTACACCCGTACACACACACACACACACACCAACCTTGCATAAACTACAGCTTGGCAATGTCATAAACTTGTCACCGACACGTGAAACATCACAAGTTAAGGTCCAAGCTCCCAGCTCCAGTCCTAACTAGGCTACTGTCTAACAGGGGACTGGAGGAGGGGACTGAGGAGCAGCTTTATATTTTGATTATATGCCAACATTAGTTTATTACGCGGTCGTTTGTGTCATTTCAACATGTGTTATCTTCTACTCCGGCAGCTGTAATTAATTAAATTAGATTTCTTTGGAAGAGTGCGCAGTGCCAAAAAATATATTCTAGTAAAATTAACTTGCAAAAGGGGAGAAATATACGTTGACAACAACAACAACAACAACAACAACAACAAGAGACACCCTTGACAAGGTCGTTCATATGCATACATATGTTATTTTTGAGTGTCCATGTATCGTGTACACACACACACACACACACACACACACACACACACACATATATATTTATATATTTAGATATGTATATTTTCATACTAATATGCCACAGGCCAGAAATATAAACATAAACACCAACAATCTACTAGAAACATCATTTTAATACACTGCCACACAAATATTACGTAAATGCAACATCAAATAAAAGGTAGAAAAATTATATAATATTATTAAATTTAAGTACACTTAACTTAACACATCCTGCTGAAATTTAGAAAACCTTCGTTAATAGAAAACTAGCCTGAAAACTATATATAAATTGTTGCAATAATAAATTAAAAATACAATTAGTAAATGATAATAAATAATAATAAATACATAAATCGAAAAATGCTTAAAGTTTGTTAAAGATTTTAAAAGTTTATTAAAATTTAGTATTTTTAATATAAGATATAATAATAATTATAAAAAATAAGTAAACCAACGATAAATATAATATTAAAATTAATAATCTATTTGCAATTTACTTGTTTTTTTTTGCTTGTGTATATTCATATACGCATGTGTATGTGTATGTGTATGTGTATGTGTTAGTGCATATATAATGTTTAACATTATCGCCGACATTTATTAGAACCAACTAAGTGAATTTTTTGCTTTGCTGCCCCACACTAATATTGTTATTTTGTTTTTATTGTTTTTATTACCGTGTTTTTTCCCTACACATGTGCACCCTTTACTAGGCTGAGTATCTGTATTTAAATATGCATGTGTGTGTGTGTGTGTGTGTGTGTGGTCTACTTATTTAGTAGGTGTCTCTGCCTTTGTCACGTTTAACCGGCCCAGTTTGTGAGCCTTATGAAGCATTTTGAGGTCCATAGTTTTATGGTTTACGTAACGTTCAAACTTAAGTTATTGTCATAATTAATAATTTAATATATATACATATAGACAGAGAAACGATATTAAACAGTAATTTCAAAAATTTAGAAACTTTAATCCGACATGGAAATATTGCATACTCAAATGAGAAATTCGTTGTCTGATTTGGAATTCATATAAAAAATGTTTTTCTTATTGTTTTTAATTATGTTTTTGTTTTTGTTTTTTATGTGTACAACATCAATTCCAAAGACAGATAATCCTCGATTCGCTATACACAAATTGTTAATTCATATATATATATACATATATATATTTATATATTAAGGCGCAGTTATGCTCGGTTCAGGCCGCCAGGCCCATGAATCATGGGGCAGGCCCGTACAGCCTGTGTGCCACTGCGGACGGAAGAGCCCATGTGGCACGTCTATTAAGCACTTTTAATGTATTTTGATTGCATATTTTTTGTAAGTTATGACTTGTGAGTTATGTTCAACATATGCGCATAAATTTAAGAGAGATGGCAGCAGGGCAAGTGGAACCAGCAGCAGGGGGGGAATTGTCGGCACAAATATTTAGCTACTCAAATGCCAACTAGCCGCATGGATATTGTGAGATAATTATTCATATTTACCAACTGAACGAGTGGCACAAGGGACACGCTTTAAGTGGACACGCTGCTGCCCCATAAGAGCTATAACAAGGTGTGCCTAATGTGTGTGTTGCCCAACCAATCCCGTTGCATTCCAGCTTAAAAGATCATTTACTTTACAATTGTTTATTAAAATCGACGGCAACATTTGTGTGTGTGTGTGCAACATTTTGATGGCCTTCCCAATGTTTTGGTGTTGTTAATGCCGCACTGCATACGCCAGATAGTCTGGGCTCCGTGATTCGAATCCGTTGACTGCTCACCAAGCTGCGCTTCCGTTGCTTTGTGTGAGTGGAGGCCAGAGTTGTAGTCATTATGACGCTGTGCTTCCTGTCCCTGGCGCCGTTGTCGTTGTCGTTGCCTCTGTCAGGATGGTGCGTGGTGCTTGCCAATTGGGTGGGTTGCAAGTCATCACCTGCCTACCAGAGCCAGAGCCAAAGCCAAAGTCAACAGCGTTAGCGACACTCTGCCACGTGCAGAAGTACACAGACGGACGGATGAACGGACGGACGGACAGACATACGGACGGACGAACGGACGGACAACAATGCACAATTGAGATTGTAGTCATCCAGCTCATCATATTCTTTGTTGTCCGCCCAAGGCTCGGATTCGTTTCGTTACGTTTCGCTTCGTTTTGCGGAGGACCATATCGAAGCAGAGCACAGGAGCACTGGATGCATCCCTTTTGGTTGGCCACGTCCAAGTCATTATCATTATTATCAGCACAATGCCTCATCGCCTTGTTATTAAGCACAATTATTGGATGCAATTTAACATTTTGCTATTTCAATTTGCACAGCTGCTCAATTGAATGCCCTCATTATTATTTATTGTGGCACTTAAATTAAGTGCATTCCACATATGAATTTTATTAACCAAATAAGCAACTATTTTTGAGTAATTTGTGCCTTCCATCTTAATTCGCAGAATATACATATTTATTTAACAAACTGCATGCTTGCATATATTTCGATATTAATTGGAAAATCATCATTATAATTCTTGTTATATTTATTGCTTAAATATAAATCCCATTTGATTGTAGACTCAACCATTTCAAGCACTGTTTAGCTATAAATATTTAATTAAAATATTAATATATTGATATTTTCAATGCATTTTCATGCCTGTTAAACTGTCATAGAAGAAAGCGTTAGTAATTTTGACAGACTTGGAAATAAATGAAGAAATCGTCGAGATATTTGCTGTCTGTGGAGTTCTCTGGGATTCTCACATTGTACGTTTTGTAATTTGGGTGAAAACGTAACAAATTTAATACTCATAAAACCCAAAAGCAGACGAATTAGAGACAAGGCAACAGCAGAGCGAACAAAGCGTTGCATGCAACCAACTAGAAGACAATGTGTAAAGCGCAGGCAAAAACTTGAGCATAATGAAGAAAACAAGGTTGGGCCAGGGATGGCAGCGGGCGGGGGGCGCGATTGGGGCATGTTCGAGGGCGTGGGCGTGGCATGGCGTGGCGTGGCGTGGCGTTTGCCGAATTACGCTAGACAAAGTTGAAATGCAATTGAAAAGTTTTGCGGAAAGTAGCAACTACTATATATGTATATTGGGCTAAGGGATAAAGCGTATTCTGAAGAGAGATGGTGGCGGGAAGGAAAGTGATTGACAGAGAGAGAGAGAGAGAGAGAGAGAGGGAGGAAGGAAGGAAGAGCAGAAGAATTGTCATAAATGTTGACTGAGTACTTTGGGCGCATCCCACCAAAGTCGCTAAATTCATATGTACGAACAAGTTTATTGAGGGCAACCATTTTGGGTCTGATGTGTGTGTGAAATTCATTTGAAACTGAAGAGTCGACAGCATCGCAATGCAGCAAAGCTGTGTTGCATGATAAGGCCACTCTGTTGGTGTGGGGGGGGGATTGGGTTTGGTGCGAAACTTTCACAGCCGGACAAGTTGAACAAAAGTCTTAACATATTTTCATAATCCAAAAGTTTAGCACAAATGCGACTTAATTGTTGTTCTCTCTTTACTTTTGGGCTAGTTGCAGTTGCAGTTGTTGTTGTTGTTGTTGTTGTTGTTGTTGTTAATGTTGTTGTTGCTGCAGCTTATTCAACTTTTGCTACTCTTTTTAATCACTTAATAAAGCGCGGCAACATCATCAACAGCAAATTCATTTGGGTTTCCAACTTGCCAACGCTTTTACTTACGCCAACAACAACAGCAACAACAACAACAACAACAACAGCTACAACAACAACAACAACAACATCAGTCAACAGTTAGCAGTCAGCAGTTAGCTACGCTTCAAGGGTGGGCGACTAAACTACTAAGCGGGACTAACAGCGATAAGATGTGAGGGGCGATGCACACCCCCCATGGAGCAACCACGTTATGCAGATTTGAGCCCAGAGCACAAACCACCCAAACGGAACAGACAGTAACTTGGCTTATTTGCCATCCTTAATGCGCTTACAGTGAAAGTGAGCTGCCAAATGCTCACTGACTAAGCACAGAAGTTGCTTTGGCTTTTGGCTGGTTAATGCATCAACCAATTAAATAATCTGGCCTATTATATTTTTCATTAGTTCGACGCTAAATTACAATTCATATTTTTAGCTGAATGACTTAATGAAAAACGTTAGTAAAACGAAACTGCTCATTCGGGTTGTTGAGGTGACAAAATTTGAATGCACTAAAACAATTTATTGATTTATTTGGTATTTAAATAAATATTATTAATTTTAGATTTTCGAATTTTTTTTAAAACACTTTTAAGTAAATTGCTAATGAGTAAAAATATAATTAATAGAATATAATACAAACAACTTATAGAAGTCGTATTTTATCCATGCTTTTTGTGGCATTTCAGATATGTGTTTAGCTATTACAAAAAATATATATATATATATATGTATATATTTGCGAGTTATTGAATTGTTTTGACAACCTATATATATATATACATACCAAATTACTATTGCTTCTAGTTATACTTTCTTCAATTTTGTTTTCCATGTTTGTGGCATCCGCTTGCGCCTCGTCGCACCAAATAGGTTTTATGAACATTAAATCAATTTTTTTTTTGCTCAACAACAGTAATAATAACAGCAGCATCAGGCAACAAGGACAGCCAAAAATTGATGACAGTCGCTTGTTGCAGTCGATGTTGTTTTTGGGGCACAGAATTCATAAGTTTTATGTCTTCATTTTTGGCAGGCGCCGCAAATCAAACTGTGCGTATGTATATATATATATATATGTTTAACACAAATGCCCTTTTAGGCGTAAACAATGTTACGTAGACGTAATAAATACGGACATTATGACAAGAACAGGAGAACAGCAGCAGCAACAACATTTGCAGCAGCTTCACCAAAATCCGCAAAACTGAGGCATTAATGCCACAAATTTCGACACAAATGTGACACAAATGTCACACAGACTCATTGATTTCTTCGAATCGAGTTGTGATGATGGCAAACGAGAAGCACTACACAAGGACATACACACACGCACACACGCACACACGCACACGCACACACCATCGAAGGCAAAGATGCGAATCCTGATTGCTGACAGCTTAGTCACAGTGGGCACCACAATTTAATTCCAGGGTGCTATAATGGAACACTTTTTGGGGCAGATAACAGCAAACGTGCAACACATACATATACAAGCGCAAAGCTGTGGCTATTATCGTTGATACGCACTCAAGGACGCAATTAGGTGGACACTAAGCGCAGGCTGTGATTCCAAATTGGACCTCCAGCAATTGGTTAAGTATACGTCTGGAGGTCCAACTCATGTCTAAGTACTAATCAGGGAACTGAAGCGATCCACCAGATGTCGTTGCTGTTGCATAGATTGAGCAGTTATTTGCACATAGCTGCCAATTAATCACATTAATCGTTGAATCGTTATCGTTATCGGTATCAATACATGCAGTTAATGAGTAACTCTTCCGACTTCCATAGATCCATTCCGTCTTTTCTATATTTGTGTTGCCATTTCAGTCTCTCGGCTTAAAAGCCGTTTTAATGCAACTCACATTAAATCGAATTTTTACTGTAAATATTTAATAATCTTATAAATTAATCGATCGAAACAACATACGTAATCGGTTCGCCTGTGCCTTGGCACTATTTTAATTATTTACAATTTTGCAAAGCTGTTAGCAGTCATCGCAAGGTAATTGTTGTATTTGAAATGTGTCAATATATATATTTTTTTACCTTCAAAACGAACAAGCACACACTCAAAGAAGCATACTACACACACACACACAGAATACGCACACATACATTTACTCATATTTAGCAATTAGCCATTTATCGTGTTTGATGAATGGGGGTCGGTTAGGTGTGTGTTTGGGAGGGGGCGTGTGGCACTTATGGCGTCAATAACTTAATTTCCACTAAAACGTGATTTAATTAACGATTACTAATATCCTGACCCTTTTTGGCCAGCTTATGGACTGGGTGGCTCCGCACGAAACAATTAAATGAGTTTGCCTGTCGGTTTGAGTTAACAGCCAACTTTATATCGACTCCGTCGGTCGGTCTTGCCAAACTTTTTCCCGTTAGCTACGTGCCATTTAATGGGAAGTGAAAGTCAGTTCCTAGGCGTGTGTTAATTGGGCCATATTCAATTTGGATCTACATGAGCACTAAACACGCATCCAAAAAAAAAAAAACCTTTTTGGAGGAGACGCAAAATGCTGTTGCGCAGCTACTGAATTATATTTCATGTTTATTAATAAATTTTATAACATTTAAAAGATGGTGCTAAAAGAACATTTAATTTAATAAAATTAGTTTTATATTTTCCATTGAGCGACAAAATAGCAAAAAAAAAAAAAAAAAACACCCAAATATAGCAGCTACGTGGGGGATGACGACGCGTCATAGTTCATAGCTCCAGAAAAACATGTCTCCCATCTCCAACTCCCTCCCGTCCTTAGCCATGCCTCCGCTCCGTTCGCGCGCTGCAGGATGCTTTTTTCGTTGCGGGACACAGCTGAGAAGTGTGATATGATTTCCCTTATGTCACCCACCCAACAAGTATCCTAAAGATAATAAATATAGTAAAGCTCTACATTTAATAATAAGAAACTCGGCTGTGTATTTTACTGCACTCCAAAACATATAGCAAATTTTTGAAAGCCCAGAAATTATTTCGAGATCCAAGTGCAATTTTATTTTGAGGTCGGTTTTTTTAAATTTTAGGGAAAGTTTTTTTTTTAATGACAAATGTTATAACTAGTAGGAAAAGTGTGCAGTAAAATACGTTTGTAATTCTCTAAAAAATTCCTTTTGACAAAGAATATACATTTAATTTGTAGTTTAATCTAATCATTGCGTAATCCAGGTGTCTATCAAGTTTCCTGAATAAAAGATAATTATTAGGTTAATTAAAAATTATTACTTTAAATACTTGTATAATTCAAGGCGATGAAATTAATAAAAAATATAAGTAAAAGTAATTATCAGTTGTGGACTATCCATGTTGCAAGTTCCGCTGCAAAGTAATTTAGCCGTTAAATTTTTTTTTTTTTTATGGTCAGTCTATTATGTGGCTAAGTTTACCCAGTAAACGTCACTAAAATAGTTAAGCGATATAAATCAGCCCAAGCTCAAAGCTTTACTTTAAAGTATTGACTATTTTATGGAATGTAAATTTTCCTTAAAAAATATTTATTTGAAAACCATTTCAAGCAGTAATCTAAATGTACATTTTGAGTGGAGAATGGACCTTGAAGAGGGGTTGGGGAGGGTACCCCCACACATCTAATTTGTTGTGCTATTTCGTTTGACTAATTTTTTACATGCAGTAAAACTTTCGCACCAACTTTGTGACCCAGCAAATCGCGTTAAAATGCACAATGCGGCGTAAACTGCCAGACAACAACATTAACATTTGCATTTGCAGAAGACCCTGTGGCCCTCTGCCCCGCTGCCCCACTGCCCCGCTGCCCCACTGCCCCGCCCTGCACCACTAATAGGCGCACTTAAGCGCATTATATCGAAATTACGGTAGTTGCCCGTTTAGTCCTTGCAGCGATGCGCTTGTTCGATCCACAACAGGACTTGTCTGGCATGAATATATAAATATATTATATATACATATTTGTGTGTACAGTCCAGAGCTAAATCAAATATTTCTTTTTCTGAAATTGTATATCAATTTCTCTACTTGGGATCCTTGAATAGCATATCGATTCATAATGAATTGCATCCATTTTAAATCACCTTCTTAGATGGCCACAAACTGCAATTTAATCTTATTTAAATTCATTCCTTGCGAAATACTATTTCCAGTTTCGCATGAATCCCAGGGGGATTGAATCTTGTGGGAGCAGAGCGATATTAAAGTAATGCAATGCATTGCATTGGATCGATGGATAAGCAAGATTTTATTGACTTGGTGTTAATGAAAATTCAGGTGTAAATCATAGTTTTATTACGCATTTATTTTTCATACATTCCTTATATATCCATATTTTATCGTTACAAAAAAAATACAGATTTTTTTCGATCATGTTATTATTTTGCATTGATTAAACGTTCATTTACAATTCTCAATATCTGTCTGACATTTTTGGGGTTTCGTTTCCATTTTTTGGTCATGCAGCAGGACTCAAACGATTTTGTTTGTAGTTTTAAATCAGTTTTCTTTCCATTCATTTTCCTTTTACTTCATGAAAATTTTTGCTTGTTTGTTTTTATTTAAAATGTACACCAAAAAAAAAATCAGCTATACATTACATCTAGAATATTTTTGTAATTATCAATTTGCAATTAAGTTTACTTTAAACATTCTTTAATTTTACTTGTGGTTTTTTTTTTTTATTATTTTTTTGGTTTGTTTGGGACTTTTTGAGTTCAAGCTCGGACCGAACCTTCCGCTATACTCACAGTTCTATGAAGGAAGTAATACAGCGAACTAACACATTGATAGACAATTATAATATCTCAAGTTCTGTATTCGCCAATCATTTCAATCGCTCAATAAAAGACTACTTCGTTTGGAAATATTTAGTGTGGGATTTTTAGCTTTTTGTTCCTTAAGAATCTTTTGATAACAATTTTGTTTTGATATTTTGTATTTAATTTAAACGTCGTAGATCAACCCATTTCTCATACTTCAGCTAATGAGATTTATTTCATTTTTTCAATCGTCTAGTCTGTGTGGAAATGCTGTCCTGCTTTTCATTAAAGTCACACTGAAATAGTGAATATAATTAATCATACTTATTCTAAGGCTATGACATGTATTTTTTTCCACTCTATACTTAGCTTTTAGTAATTCACAAAGCAAAAAATATACATTTATTATAACATTGTTTTATACAGTAATCTTGGTACCATGTTTGTTTAATTTTTTTTTTAGTTCTGTGATAGAACAAGACCACAGAAAGAAACAAAAAAAAAAAGACAACACTAAAAGAAAATTCTCTAAAACGAGACTTTTTGTTCACAATTAGTGGTTTCATTGGCTTTTAAATACTCGTATTCTCTAATGACCAAAAGGTTTACTTGTGTTTTTTTTGTTCCTTGCGTTGGTAAAATTTGATTTTAACAGTTTATAAAATTTAGATTAAAAAACCATTGTATATACGAAGATACTATATACATTTATGTGTAACACTCAGTTATTTATTGATTTTATTAGGCTTAGGCCTTAAAAAATAAATGTGGCATGCAACTGATTTTTGAATAAGTTGCTTTTCCTTTTCTGTTTCACATGCCACAAATCCAATTTTATTTCGTTTTTTTTTTTAAATTTGACACTTTTTAATTGGTTTAATGCTGTTCTTTTTTTTACAAAGTGTGAATCTTAGTATATATTGGCCATAGCAAGCCGTAAGAAAACTTTAACAAACTGTGAAATTGTTGGAATTGGTTTATTTTCAAATTTATTGGCATTATTTATTTATTAACTTTGCTTTGTTTTTTTTTACAACTCATTGGATTTTTTTTTAAGAAACTTCACATTCATTTAGCCAAACTGCCTCAGACCGCATTACCAAAGTAAGCATCTTTTATTGAAAACCGTGATATGAGCCAGTGTTTAAGCGTACTTATTGAAGTTGTTGTCTTTTGGGTTTGTTGGTAGGTATTATTATTATTATTATTATTATGATTATTATTCTTTGTATTGAAACTGTTGTTGCTGTGTGAAAGAGATTGTGGCGCACTTAAATACAGTTTCGCTTGGGTGGGTCAAAGTTAAACGTGGGTGAATATCGTTTTGATTTGCTTGGCATTTCAACAGTTGGCATATTGTCATGACTCGCTTGGGGAGGGTGTGTGTGTGTGTGTTTGAGTGGGTGTGCATCATTTGTTTCCAATAGTATTAACTCTGTTGAGTAGTTTAAGTAACAAGAAACCAATCGTAGTTCGAAGGAGAAAAGTAGTTGCTAGTTAGATTTGTAGATCTTTAAGTAGTATTCTTAACATCGATCGTTAAGCATTTAATTTGATTGATTAGTTTGTGTTTTTAAAGTGTGGAGAGGACTAGAAATCTAAGTGTTAATACATAGATAGTTATAGAGCAGTTGTGTGCAAGATTGCAACGCATTTATTTTTATTAATTTTTTTTAAAAATATTTTTGAAGATGTAATCATTCGTAATTATTCCTACTACGGCAACATTTCTCTAAAAATAACACCATATTTGTTTAGCTTTTTCTTATATTGTTAAACACTTATTATTCTTCATAACTTAAGTTCTAGTATTATTTAAGTATGATCATTCGTTTTTCATTTATTTTTTATATACTTTTTTATTCAATTAAGACAACATTTATTTTGTTATTGTTTAATGTTTTATTGGGTTGGACACAGTTTTCTAGTGGGACAAATCTTCAAATGTCTTAAGATTTTATGTTAAAATATTTGTATTTAATTTTCTTTTATCAAATGTAGATTTATATTTGTTTTTTATGCCTCATATACCACACTTGGTGCAGTTTCATCTTGAATGTAAATAAGTAAGTATTAAGTAGTTGTAAAATTGAAAGCTTTTTGTTAGGTGTTTCAGCTAAGGTACCAAATTGTTACAGGTTGTCTAAGTGGAATACTTTTGCACTCTTTCTCTCTTGGTTCGGGTTCTCGCGCCCTCTCCCTCTCTCTCTCATGCTTTCGCTCTTGCGCTTGGGCCAAGGCAGATGGGGGATCTGTAGAGAATTGGTGTTGGAAGACTACATCTATGTAAATACATATGCATATAAATATGTATATACATATGTGTATAACAGTAAGTGTGGATGTAGTTTGTAGTTGTTAAAAATGATCAAATCAATTATTCAAATGACTCTAGTTCCAATTGTTTACCCAGTTCGGCTCAATTAAGTATTTTGAATATCCATTGTTCTTAAATAATAATAAAACTATTTACATTAGTTTAGTTTGGTTGGCTATTTGCTATTGTTTATCATTTTTCTTCTTCTTCTTCTTTTTTTTTTCTTTTTTTTTGTTGTGCTAAACATTTAATGTCTAATAGTTGTGTGTTCTGCGCCTTATTTCTACTTAAAAAAATACAACGAACCAATATACGTATTCGACAAACATTGTATTCTCATAGTATATTTTTTATCCATAAATACATAGGTTGTACATTGTAAGTATGCTTGTATTTTAATATTCACACATTTACTTATTTATTCTGGAATAATAGGCTACAATATAATGCATTTAGTTAGTTTTCTTCTTTTGTTTTTTCTTTTCTTAGATTTGCTGGTCCAATTTCTGATTTTAAACATTGATTTCATTTGATTTGCTTTGGTTTTTATAACTCATATGTCTTATTGTTTAACACGCAAGTATATAAGTACTGTATGTAATTGTACATGACTAGTAAACTATATACTATACTACAAGTTGCTATATACATAAATATGTATGTATTTTTTTTTTATGTATGTAGAGTATACAGGTTGGTCTTAGCAGACTTGGAGATTATTGAAAATTGTAATTTGAACAGCAACAACAACAAACAGAAATTCACAATTAGTCATTGTCTTTTGAGCGGTTATACAACAGATATATTGGCTTATCATATTTATTGGCTGACATCCACTGCTCTAACTATTTACTATTTAAATGTGCTGGGTACAATTTTTAAATCCATTACACCTCAATTTTATTAAGGTTTCGTAAAGTCATTTTTTTTTATAGTATGCCCAGTATACGACAAAAAATGCATGTAAAACTGATAGGTTCAGATTCGAAGATTGTGTCTTTAAAAGCACAATCAACCCAAATGCTGCAAACTTTAGTTGGTATATACATTTATTTTTTGAATACTCTCTTAGAGTGTCATTTGCAAGTATCGTTCTCGAACCAACTATTCAAAAATAGTTTCTGCTCTGAAATGGAAATCTTTTAATCAGATTATCGGCATATATAGCATTTGGAAATAAACTGATAGCTAAAAGATTGTATCATAGAGGTAAAAAACTTCAGATGATAACATGTTTTAAATATTCTTACAATACAAAAAAAAAAAGTATACGGTGTGAAAATTGGGTTCCCCTTCGGTTTTTATTTTTTTTTTTTATAAATATAGCATTTCTCTATTTTAGAAATATTTTTTCGTTTGAGTTTTGTGTGTTTTGCGTGTTCTGTTTTTGATTTTTTGTTTGGTTAGTCGGTAAATTGTTGGTATAAAGCTTTCGTTACACATGCAGTCAACAGTGAAAATGCTGTTGCATAATTTTTTGGGCTCTCCAAATTCAATTGATTCTAATTTGCCCAACTATGTACATGTATGTGAGTGTGCTTGTGTGTGTGTGTGTGTGTGTGTATAAATATGTAGATATCTTTGCTAATTGCATATTGAGTGTTCGTTATTTTCTGGCTTGGCAGTGCGCAGACGTTGTTCGTGTGTGTTGGTGTGTGTGTGTGTGTGTGCATCACACTGACAAACATAAACACATCCACACTTTAGGCAATAATTTGAATATTTCTGACAATTTCGTAGCTAGTTTGACAATTCGCGTTTCGTATCATTTTCGCATTTGCTTCGTTCACAATTCTTGTTGTTGTTATGCAAATTTGTGTTGCTTGCATAAATATCTGTGTGTAAGTGAGCGTGTGTGAGTGTGTGCGCGTATGTGTGTGTGTTTGGGTAAGTATGTTTTGAGTGTTGGCCAGTAGTATTTCAAGCAGTCAGCAGGCAACAGCAACGGGCAGCAGCCAGAGCGGCAGAGAAATCGGCAATAAAAGAACGAGAAAAGATAGAAAGAGAAAAAGAAGAAGAAGAAGAAAAAGAGCACATATTTTAATTGGCATACACAAATTTTCAATTTCATGCGTCTATTTCGTATTTGTATATGTATATGTATGTGTTTACATCGCAAAAGAAAACAACGACAAATCATATAGAAAAAATATATTAAACGAAGATAAACACAGATAGACTTAGATAGTTATAACGGTTAACGGTTGGCAATTATTGACTCCCATTTAATCTATGAGTCTCCGCCAACGGGTCATTCCTCGCCTTTGCCAACACTTCAACAAATACACAGAGATACACAAATGCATAAACACACAACATAACTGTATATGCGAGTGTAGTAATAAATGAGTAAGGCTACAACAAGGCATACATAAATACATAAATACATAAATACATTTGAGTTTGATTTAATTGAATTCTTAGAATAACACATCTACACCAGGGCGCCAAACCGAAACCAGTTTCTGTTCCGGCTCCAGTTCCGGCTCCGACATGTGAAGTGCGAAGAATATGATTATGATTTTCATTTTCATTTTGTATATATTTTCTGGTATCGATTTCTGTAATTGGATCTTTAATTCTCTATTTTAATCCGGTTTGACACCCCGATCTACACACATTCAAAACTGGAATGTAAGCCTATTTTTCGATTCGTGTGTAAAGTTTGAATTAAAATCATTTTTCTGTTATGTGTTTTAATTAGCAAAAATAATTGTAAATATGAGTTTACACTTTTATTTATAAAGCCAATACAAACAGTGTCAATTAAATAGAGGCAAACAAATGTTAGGTTTAAAAAGTGGTCAAAACAAGAAAATTGTCCAAATTGCACCACACACACCACACACACGCATAGACATGCACATTTTCACTCATGCACACACATTTAGAGTGTGTGAATAACAGCTGACATTTTTTAGGTATTCTTTTTTTTATTATCGCTATTGAGCAATTGATCGGACCTTATTCAATAACTTAACTATTTGATTTTCTTGTTGTTTTATCCCTTGTCCACTCTTCAGTTTGTTTTTTAGTTTAAAGTAGTTTCAATTTTCATCACAGCTAACGTCGATTTGGTTTTTGGTGATAACTACTTATGTTTTTTTTTTTTGGTTTCTTTGTTTGCATTTAATTTGATTTCGCCGACTAAAAACTAACGAAAAGGAACAAAATAAAAAAGTAAATCATATTTTGAATTTGATTATTTGCTTTATTTTTTTTTTTTTTTTGTTTAGTTTAGGATTAAAATTGCATTATACTGCAGCTTTACTGTTACACATATATAAATATCTAATTAATTATTAAACACTATAACACATTTTACACCTTTTCAACATCAATATAACATACACACCGATTTGGATTTGTTTGATCTTAAACTGACCTATGTGTAACATATATATATATATATATATATATATATATCTATTTTTTTATGTTTTAGAAAAAAAAAACATTCAAGAAAAAAACACATACATATGTATAAGTAAAGTACATTAAACTTAGAAATTAAAACACTTGAGTTGCAATTCAATTTATTATTGTTTATTATAGTATAATAATATTATTATTATTATTATTATTATTATTATTAAGTCCAGCCTGTAGTCTCTTTCTTCGCTACTTTTGCTTCACACAAACGTTTACGAAGTTTGAGCAGAAAGAGCGCAAGGAAATTAATGCTTTTTTCATTTTTTCTATTTTTTCTATTTTTTCTATTTTTCTAATTTTTGGTTTTGAACAGTTTGGAACCTGCATGCAACATGAAAGATCTCGGAAATACTTATGCTGGTATCAAAGATGTACTCACTAGCAGCTGATAGAGATACGGGTTTTGAACGTTTCAAATAAATGCCTATTAGCAGGAGACGCCCTGCTTGGCCACCGTGTACCAAGTGCTGACCGTAACCAGCGACGGTGAGTCTGGCGTTTGGGGCAGCTCTGTCTGCCCAATGCCTGCCACACGATTATTATTACTCAGCGGTGGCGGCAGCGGCGGTGGCAGCGGAATTGCTGCTGCGGCGGCTGTTTCTGCTGCTGCTGTTTCTGCTGCTGTTGCACCTGCTGCCTGGACATGTTTGCGATTGTGGCGCTGCCTGTTCTTGTTTTTACTCTTGGCTGGCTTGGATGGCGCTTGAGCTTGACCCTGACCCTGACCTTGAACTGACGGGCACAACTGCTGCGGATGATGGAAATGCATTGGCTGCGGCGCATGCAGATCGCGACCCACCTGCGGCCCCACCTGCGGACAACGGAAGCGTATCGCCTGCTCATTGGCAATGCTGAGCTCTGGCCATCTTGGCGGCTTCTGTGAATTTAAATGCTGATGCGGATGCTGATGCGGATGCGGATGCCGGCGCTGCTTGCTCTTGCTGCGCTGGCGCTGACGTGACTTGGAGTGCGATTTGCGCACTCGCATTGGTGGCAATTGGTGCGACTGCAGCTCCGATTGGGGGCGCTGGCAGTGGCGGCAAATGGATCGACTGCGTGGCGGCATCAGCTCCTCGCTGTATTCATAATCGTCTAGGTCGGCATCATCTGCACACTCTTCATCATCGTTATCATTATCGTTATCATACTCCCCATCTGCTTCATTATCGTCCTCATCTCCAACTCCATCGTTGTCGTCGTCATCTTCATCTTGCTCATACAGCTGCCTATCGTAGTTCAGGTTGCGGTGTCTATGAATCGTTTTGTAGTTGTTTGTTGTTGTTGTTGTTGTTGTTGTTGCACAGGTGCCATCAATGTCAATGACATGAGAACACTTTGCTGCTGCTGCTGCTGCTGCTGATGTTGCATGGTGGCTTGTGCTATGTGTGGCTTGCATTTGTTGCTGTTTCATCTTGTAGTTTGACTTACGTTTCTCATGTTCCGTTTGTTGTTGTTTTTGTTGTTGTTGTTGTTGTTGTCGTTGCTTTTGCTTTTGTTGCTGACTGCGACCACGTTGCCGATGCCTGCGAACCGTGTACTCATCGCCTTTGTCAGTCGGATATGGTCAGAATGCTGTATCAAATACGGACATAGATCTGGATATGGCATCATCATTGCGGCACGCCTCCAAAAACTCCTCCAGCGTCACAACTCCATCCCGATTGATGTCCATTTTCTGTTCAAGTTTCAATCGTATTAGAATAACAGGTTAAATTGATATTAATTTATGAAATTTTAAAAAAATTTCTAATTGCAATTTTAGTTTTCTACTCTATTTATTATATTATATATGTTCTTGATCAGTATCATATCGCCATCTGTCCGTTAGTCTGTACCTCAGTTCCTCAGCTATCTTCATGAAAAATAGGCTCTATTTTTTAATTTTTTCATTTATTACTTGTATGTTCTACTTAATGGTAAATATCTCTGCCAAGAAAAAATAGAAAAAGAAATGAATTTAGCCAGGATAATACTGACAAATATATAGTTTAGCCTGCTACGCATTTGGCTCGCCCCTTTTGGCCCGGCTGCTGGCTGCTTGCTGCTTGCTGCTTGTACCATCTGGACAGAGACAATATGGGGCATGCAACAGGATGGTAACCGCTAATGACACTGCGTGACTGGCAAACAAAATGAGCCAAGACAACAAGTTGGCCAAGCTGGGCAGATAGACAACGTGACAGTTGCTCCTATTTTCTGGCGCCTGGCTGCCATTCGATGTGCCGTCTGGCGAAATGGCCAACAAAAGAAATACATCATTTGATTTGCATAATGCTGAGTAAATAAGCAGCCAGTTTGAGGCAGGCGCAAATTGAAATTGAATAATTAACATAAGTAATGCGAATCGTTGCGGTCAGTTGCAGAAGTGAATCTTGGCCGGGCGAAGTGAACTGAACTGAACTGATCCGATACCCGATACCCGATAGCCGATACAAGCAACTTGAGGGATGCCACAATTGTGGGCACTCACCTGAAAGATGTGGTCCACCTTGCCCTTGATCTTCTCCTCCTCGGGACACTCGTCGGGCAGGCGACCCATTAGCTCGTATATGGCCGTCACAATGTCAGTCATTTCCTCCCTCGTAATGAAGCCGTCGCCATTGATGTCATAGAGGGAGAAGGTCCAGCGGAGTTTCTCCTCAACCGAGCCGCGCGACAATATCGAAAGTCCTTGAACGAAATCCTGTGCCAAATGAAAAATATGGGAGTATTAATACGCATTACACGAAGCTAAATAAAACTCTGCCAGTTACAAACAGGTGCGACTTGAAAACAAGACAATGGACCAAAATCGAAGATATGCGTTTAGCAAATTGCCCGTAGGCCACAGACCATTAGCACGTACATGGCTTCAATTACCCGCCACAAGACACCCCCCCCCCCCCCCAAGCCACTGACTAGCTTCAGCATTGTCCAGATGGAGACTGCTGCTGGACTGGGCACTCATCTCAGTTCTGTGTGTGACAAATGTGCCCCGATAAGAACTGGCAAGTGGAAAAAGTTGTACAAGTTGTCGCCGCACAGGACTCCTCATCCTCCCCATCTAAGTCAGGCAAAAAGAGCTCCAAACAAAATAAAACAAAAATTTTGCTTCATTTTGCATATTTTCTCACTTTTGTCTTATCTATTTTTGTTTTTGTATTTCTTTTGTGCTGTGCTTCAGCTATTTTCAGGTTTTGGCCCATTTGGCAAATTGCAGAAAGCGCTAGTCTAATTTATCAATGAGCCAGGCAAAAAATTTTTAAAAAAAAAAAAAAGAAAAACATTCGCAAAACTAGTTTCCCGCATTTCCAGTTGCGGACACTGACAAATATGTGGGTGGAAAACGCAACCGAAATACGTTGAATTTTTGTTGCAAGGTGCAGTGTCTGCAACCAATTGTAGAAATAAAAGATGAGGCGGGTAACTATTATGCATGCTATCAGAGTGTGTTTTGCTAGGAAATTATATATACAAATTAATAAAAATATTCTAATATCCAATTAAAGCCAGACTCAAAAAACTCTCGATACTTGAAAGGCATTTTTAATACTTAATCTGAAAAGGACTAAATTTTCTGCCATGTTTCTCTAAAAAATTTGTCAAACTTTTAAATTTTTACTCACTATATTTGAACAAAATTGAACACTTTAAACAAGGGAAAACATTATGTTGAATATTTTATTATTTTATAAATTCACACTGTAATTTTTATCTTTGTATCTAAATTTCATACATCAATTTGAAATTGTAAGACTTTTGGTGTTTGAATGTTTTGAAAGAAAAGTGGAAGATTTATAAAATGAATGCAGAGGACAAACTCTTATCATAATAGGGATTAATTTTTGCTAGGTTTCGGCCAAAAGTCTGTGAAAAGCATTTCCCACAAATTCGTAACAATTCAAATGGAAAATGGCTTATTTTGTTTATTAATATTTGCTGTCCTTGTACATGATGATTAAGTAGTGTTGTTTACATTACTTTTTAATTTTCTCACGTCACTTCACCTGCGGTTTCGAGTCTGCTAAGGAAGATTGCAAAATTCAACTCAAATCCAGCAAACAATTATTATTTCGCTGACGGCAAAACCACGTTTTCAATTTAATAAAAGCAACTGTCGTGCGAATCGTGCATAAAACACTTTGCAACAATATGTGGGCTTAATTGAAAAGCGGAAGTCTACTTAGCCAACCATCACTCGACACATACACACACACACGCACACACAAACACACATAAATACACACAAACACCCAGTTGCACACAAGGCAAGAGCAGCTGGAAGGGAGAGGGCAGAGTAGTAAGTGGTAGGGTGTGTGGTGTGTGTGTTGTGTGTTGTGTGTTGTTGTGTGCTCATGTACATACACTGAAAAGTAAAATTAACTAAAACGATCTAAAATAAAAAACCAGCCCCAAATCAACGACTTTAATTAGAAAAATGATTTCTTCCTTTTGAATTTAAATATGAAATAAAATATTGCTTCCAAAATGAAACAAGTTCATAAAATGAATGTGCATATTTTGGAAATGCACTTTCTGAAAAATTAAATTTCAAATTCGTTTTTTGAAGTGTATAAATGTTTACGTTTTCAAGTATGTACATATTATATATGTGGTGAACGTGCCTTGGAATCATTACAATTTTAGGTCATTATTCACAAACGAAAATGGCTAACAGGCAAAAAGGCAAAGGCGAAACCCGCTCGTATTTGCCCAGATAAGCGACTGTCTCCTAGTACCTAAAAGTGTGTGTGTGTGTGTGTGTGTGTGGGTGGGTGGGCGTATGTATTGGTACGTGTACAATTGCAGCAGTTGTCTGCCTTTTGTTGAGCCTGTGTCTTTGCTTTACCATATTGGCCTTGTGTCTTGACTTGGCCATCCCAGTGAGTTGGCGTTAAAATCGCCATAATTCATCGTTTCAATGGCATCGCCAGCGAGTCAGCCAACACGTGCTGCCTCCCCCACCTTTCTGTGTGCCATCTGCGCCATCTTTGCATAGCCAATGGGCGTGGTTCCCTCACACCGGAAGTGAAGTTCATGTTCGGACGTTGGCAAACAAAGCTGCAAAATTATTTGCAAATTTGCATGCGAAGTTTCTGCCTGCCTGCCACACCCGAGCAAAAAAAAAATCCCTGCTACTGCCACACCTCAATCCACTCGGGCACTGACCACCCCTTTCACCCCCCTCCCCCACCTCACACACACACACACACAACCATTTGCCACGCTTTGCCTGCGCATATTTATTTGATTTCCGTTTGGCTTCTTCGCGCTTTGTTTGCGCCACCAGCACTATTTTTGCTGTTGTTGTTGTTGTTGTTGTTGTTGCTTTGTTTCTCTTCTGTTTTTTTGTTTGTGCCATAGAAATGTTGACAATGACAGCAGCAGCAGTAACAACAACAGCAACAACACTAGCAGCGACAGCTACATGAACACCGCACGTGAAAATAGATTGAGATAGGCGACTGTGCACCACCCGCACCCCCCCCCCCCCCATAGCACACCCGATGCGCTTGTCATCCACTTGTGCTGCATTTTATTTCAATTTTGAGACATTTCGCTTGCTTGTTTTTTTGTTTGTGTTTTTTGTGTGTTTTTTGTTGTATTTAGGTTGGCTTTTGTTCGCTCGTTTTGCGCTGCCATTTGGCAGCTTTCCCGCTGCCGGCGAAATACCTACAGAGGAAGGAAGGAGTAGTCAATGCGGTGAGTGGGGGGGGGGGGGGAAGTAGTGAACATAAAAATGCCAACAGTTGTTTTCAGCTTGTTTTCTGCACATGGGCAAGATTCCGATAGAAATATTTGTTGGCTTCAATATCTAAATTTGATCAAACGACTGTTCAATCAAGATGACAATGCTGCATATATTTAATTTATTTACTGCCAATCTATGTAAGGCAAATGCAATTTAATTTTCTTGTCTTGGCCACGCTGCAGATACCAACCCCTCCCCCCCCACCCACTTCATGAGACCCTTTCCTTATCCATTTTACATGGCTTGTAAGCTGTGAGGATCAGCAATGCAATCATCATTAAAATCAACATATATTTGTTTTTGATTTACTTCGGAGCCTTAACTAAAAAAAAAAAAAAAAATTAGATCAAATTTCCTTACACTTGCACATGTTTTTTGTTTCCTTCTCAAAATAGTTGCTGATATTTTGTTTGGCAGAATTTTAGCATCTGCCCGATTTAGTAAAACTGGATGTTCTATTAAGGCCAATAAGTCGCTGTCTGCCACATTCGCAGAATCAATGACAGACACTTTTTAGCGCAGAAAATTGTAAAAAGTTTTGGGCAACGCACTAAAGCAAGATAAAGTCTACGATAAAGAATATATAGTTGGTCTTGTCGTATACGTATTATTTAGTTTGGTTTGGCGGGTTTAACAAGAACTTTGCTTATTAAAACTTGAAACTTGTCTGAGTTCCAAAATACTTATCCAAAGCACACAAAACATGTCGACACATTTTATATTGTTGTTGTTGCTGACGCTGACTATTAAATCGCAGCTAAATGGGGGAGGAGAGCATTCGCCCCTTAAAGCATTTTGCAACATCATTTGGGGATGTCATGCAACAAAATACCAAACAGAGCCACAGGCCAGCCACGAGGAGCAGACAAGTCGCTTATAATGCCACTCGACTCGTGTCGGGGAGTTTCAACTCAACTGTCAGCCATATTTTATGCTTAAAATGTCTAAAGTAATTTCATTGTACTTAAGCCCTGTTTGTTGCTCTTTTTGTGCTTGGGGTGGTGTGCGTGTGTGGGTTGTTGTGGGTTGTTGTGGGTGATTGTGGGTGCTTTGCCATTTGCCGTCTCAGTCGACTGACCAGCAAGCCCGCCCAGCCAAGTACTTGCCAAGTACTCTCCAAGAGAGAGAGAGAGAGAGAGAGAGAGAGAGATATGCAGGGAGAATGAGAGAGTACATAATTAAGTACATTAAATTGAATTATTTTCCAAGTACTTAGGCGCATTACAAAGTTACAATTTTCCATTTGCCAGCTTAACTCTTTAATGTTTAGCTCTGAACTTGATTCGGTTCTTAAGTTTTATTCTTATCTCTCTCCCTCTCTCTCCCTCTCTCTCTCTCTATTTGCCTGTCTTGGCTTTTGGGTTTGTTAGTTCCTAAGGTCTTTAAAGAACCTGCTAACTGAAATGCTTTTTAAAGGGTTTAAGTTGTCTTTACTTGTGGCAAGATAATGGGGAACTCGTATTAGAACTATTTTTAATACCGGGAATAATTGAGAGCAGTTTAAATTAGAGTTCACTTTAAGGTTATTTTTGATAAACGCAATTTTGATAACATTAATGACATATTATCCAAGTTTCATAAGGATACACAAAAAATGCCAATATGTATAGCAGCTTCAATAATTTTAATTGTATATATTTTATTTTAATGGCGTTTGATTTTTCCCTCAGAATGAAATATATATTTTTTGATTTGTTAACATAAAAATTCGATTGTTGATTACATCAAATCAGGTGTAAATAATTAAAATTAAAATTGTGTGAATAAGGTATTATTTATTTATTAAAATGCAATAAGTATGTAAGTATATCAATTTTTACCTACCTCAAAGCTGACAATGCCGCTGTGATCCTGATCCAGGGTATTAAATACATAATGTGCGTATAATGTTGGATTTGCTGTAGTTATCGTTATCGTTGTAATTGTTGTGTGTGGTGGGATTTTTTTTTTTTTTATATTGTTGTTGTTGTTTGTTGTAAATGAAAGCAAGAAAAGAGCAGCGTTAAATGTGAGAGTACATTGGTTGGCAGTCAGAACATAAATAAGTTGAAAATACGCTTAAAATACACACTTAAATATAAATTAGTATATTTACATTACTAAATATATACATTATATATATATATATATATACAACTATCACATTTGATTACTTGCTATTGATGCGAGAACATAAAAAGCGTTTGCAAATGACAGATGCGAGATAAAAACGTGAAAACGAATGCCAAACTTAACAAAAAATGTCAAATGAAAACTTTTGTATTTTGTATTTTGTATTTAGTGTTTTTAGGGATGCCAGCTTAAAAATGAAAATGCCACCGCTGCTGTGTCATTATTGGGTCAAAACTTTTATGGGGTTCGACCCGCTTGTCTGTCCTTGCCCTGTGCACTTGTGGCAGGCCACCAACACCGCCACCATCAAAATGAGAAGAAACAGAAAATTGTTGCAAGTAAACTTTTTGTCTGTCCGCCGCAAAGTTGTTGTTTATCGTTAAAAGTCAACTTGGCCCCCAAAAGGAACTTTCGACATGCCCATCTACAACCCGCTCCACAAATGTGCCCAGCTAATTATGTGTGTCTTTGTGTGTGTGTTTGAGGGGTGTGCGAGTGTACTGATAAGTTGACAAATGCTCAGCAAATTGTGCAGCATGTGTGCTTAATCGGATGCCATCAAATATGCGGGGTAACCCAAATAAATTTGTTATTCTCTATTTGAGAAAAATAAATACATTTCGACAAGCTGAACTCAGCAGCTGGATAGGAGAAGCCATTGATTGTAGGACATTTAACTTGTTGGTTGTGCCATCTGACGGTGGCAGACATTGTTGTTAACACAGGCAACATTTCCGAGTTGCACTGCTCACTTGACGTAGATGTCCTTAGCCTGGCTGTAACATTACATTTAGATTATTGCCAAGCAGCGGCACATTTGCACTGTTTATGGTTATGACATGATGTTTGTCTGCAACTGCAGCTTCCCACCTCCTCTTCCCCAAACCCCCCCCCCCCCCACACACACCATGCTTTTCTCGTGTTTGTTACACTCGCTTTTTATGGCCACTGAATGTTTACACTTGCTTCGGGGAGTCGGACAAAAAGTGCAGTTCATAAAAGGGGAAACTCGTTCATCTTGGCATAGAGCGATTTTTATTGATGTGCTTGCTGTGAGCAGCAGCAGGGCATGAGCAATGGCTAAGGGGGGCGGGGTTGGTGGGGTATTGGGGAATGGAATTGGATCTGTTGAGGATACTTTCTTGCGGCATCGCGAACTGCCAAAAATGTATTTGTAAAAGTTTATTGTCGCCGGTTTTGATACTTAATGTATTTTTATGATGCATGACGCATGACGCACAGACACGCCCACAGTGCACCCACATGGCACAAAATACACACAGTAAGCTCAAAGCTCAAAGACAAAGAGAGCTTCTGTTGTTGTTGTTGTTTATGTTTAGGCCAAATCAAAAACTGACTGCAAATGTGTCATGTAAAAATTTTTTTTAAAAAAATGTTTGCTTTGAAAATTGTCAGCAGGGAAAATGTATGGAAAACCCAAACGTTTTGCGACTGGGCCCCAAAGTGATAAATCACCAACTTTGATAATGATTTTTTTTTTCACATATTTATATATATATATATATATATATATTCTTGGTTAGACTTTCTTTTTGCTTGTGGCTCAGCTGCCACCTTGTGGCCACCCCATCACCTGCATAACTCACATCCACGTCGACATCCGCAGCATGTTGTGGCAGAGTGGAAAAGCGGCTTATCAAAATAAAAAATGATTTCATTATTTATTTTTCATCAGATAACTGAGGCGCAGCATGTCTCGTGTCTACTTCGCTTTTTTACAAGCGTTTCCGCCTATCGCTGTCGATGCTCAGTTGTCAGCCTAATACACAACAGCTACTTGGCCCCGCCCACCACTTCTATCTCTACCTCCTCCACCTCTACCCACACCTTCGACTGCCACTTTCACGGCTCCATCTTGAACGTAATGCTCGAGCTGCTCTGCCAATCTCAAGGCTCCATCGCCATCATGTTCACATGCATTACCATGTTCCATGTTCTTGTCTGGCTTTCTTGTCTCGCAAGACAGCCAAATAAGTTTATTACAATAATTTAGTGCCAAACATGTGTAGCAATATTTCTCTGTGTGTGTGGCTTGCTCTCTTCTCTCTTCTCTTTATTTTTTTTTTTTTTTTTTGTTGCTTCGTCTTGGCCGAGGGGATTAGTGCATGACAACGAGGCAGAAAAATAACACAATCATGGATTTTAAGTAGGATTTATTGCCGCCCTCCGCAGCATACGATATATATATATATATATATATATATATATATACATATGTATATATTCTCTGCACTGAGATCATTTGAAGAGAGTTTCAGTCATATTTGAACAACAGTTTTCAAAATAATTTTGAAAGGTTTTTTTCATGTTGCAATTGTGTTCATCCCTGAATGATTGTCGGGGCCAATCCAAATTATGTCTTAACATGATTTTATAATGCATTCAATATGTTTTTGAAAATTGAAAATGCTGTGGCTAATTTACGTATTTGGTTATGGCCAGATGAGGCAGGTGTTTTGGTTAACACTTCACCTTGTGTCAGCATAATCCAGAGCACGGGGAAGTCATTCAATTGGTCCACTTCCCCGGCAGATAGTCAGCCAGTCAGCCAGTCAGTCCGCTAGTCAGTCAGTTACTGTCCAGTATCTCATTATCCATGCCGCAACTTTGGCCCAGCCAGCCAGGGGGAAGCTTTTGTGGCAAGGCTTTTATTTATGGCAGCAGCCGCGTGGCAAAAAGTAAATGAGCAAATTTACTTGTTATTCAAACGAGGTCAAGTGGGTGAAATGGGCGAAACTTGGTTGCCAGCTGCCCTGGCCAAGCCCCAGCAACCAGCAACCAGCAACCAGCCCAAACCAATCCAACACAAGCCAACCCAGCGGCGACTTGTGAAACATGATTTTGCTTTTTATACTTTTGCTAATTTGCTCTCTCAACATTTTAGTTTTACAAAGCGAAAGGGTTTCGTTGCCCAACAAATCCAAAGTCTGTTGCAAGTCAACGTTCCTTTTCCAATACCCTTTAAAACCAGTTTTAGTCAGAGCCACAGTTCGAGCCAGTTCATGTTCATTCATTGATCAAAGTTAGTAGTTGGCAACGAAAAATAGAGGCAACACTAGCGTTAATACAAATTGGATTTCATGTCGGCATTGATGGCAAAAAATTGGCAAGAGCATCAGCTGACATCAAGTCAATTTCAATTCATGGCTAATCGATTACAATGAGCCATGTCAAAGATAACATTTACGATAATTAAGTATAATGAATATGATTTGGCTGTGAATACGAATATAAGGCAAATATATGTATATAAAATATATAAATTATTCAAATATTTGTAATCAAAATTATGGATTAAAAGTAGCGTTTGTTGTGGTTGTGTTTTTCATTAGAAAAGCTCATGCATCATAACACTTAATTAGCTAATTATCATCGTAGCCAATTTGAATTTTATTCATCTTAATATTTTTTATTATGATATTTAATTTAATCATATTTACTTTAGCACAAAAACTTATAAAACTTCTGTTGAAGTTTGAAACTTCTTAATTGTTAATACTTATTAAATGCAAATTTATGCTCGACACTTAAAACTTTTTTAAATACATAATTTAAAGCAATCCAAAATAATTAACTGGCCAAAAAACTATTAGCTGAACATATAAATGATTTTTCAAAGCTTTATGTAATTTTCAAAGCCACACATGACTAGCTATATATATATATATATATATATATATGTAAATATTTAACACAACAAAATCGAAATTAAGAAATGAAGTTAAACATGTGTTTTTGGATATTAATTTTGATTTTACATATACAATTTTATTTGAATGTATTTAATATTGGAAATGGCGTGTTCTGATAATGAAAGTACTATTTATGCATGTATGTAGGCAATCGTTAATAATCAAGTCAAAAATGTTAACGAAACAAATATTATACTGTACCGCACGAACCTCCCTGGGGAAAGAACTGCGAGTAGATCACTTTGAAGGTGTCCTCCTTGACGACGCCCGTGGGACATTCAGCCTTAAAACCGCGATAAATTCGTTTGATTTCGTCCTCTGTGAAGCGGGTGGCGCGACTCAAGGCGCTCAGCGAATCGGGTCTGTATCGGGCCGGCGTCTCAAATTCTTCTAGTTCGGAATCTGCAAAGCCATTAATAGACCAAGCCACAAGGGAACGAGGGAAACAGCAAAAACGGAGAAAGAGAGAAAAAAGTAGAGAGAGAGAGAGAGAGAGAGAGAGAGAAAAAACATGAAAGCGATGCATGAGATAATATGTATATTAAGCAAAAGCTGTGGAATATTTCTGATCAATACTTACAAGTAAAATTATTCAAATTTAATATAATTGCCAGTTTTTAGTTATGTATTATAAATAGTATTATTTAACTTAAGATTGCTCCCATAACTATGAGCGAGAAAAGGGAAAGAGTAAAGATAAACAGAGACACAAACTAAAATCACTATGAAATTGAACAAGTCGAAATTGTCATTTTTCAAAATACTCCATAAATTCGAATCGATTTTTACGTTCCAAAACAAGAAACAGCAAGTCAATCTAGTCGAGTTTTTAATCTAAAGGTTACTTGGAGAGAGAGAGAGAGAGAGATAGAGAAAGAGAGAGAGAGAGAGAGAGACAGAGAGCAACTGACTGCTAGTAAGTATTGCCATTAAAAAACAAAAAAAAAAACAAATACCAAAGTGCAGCAAATAGTCGAAGTGTGAGAGAGATATTCAAATATATGCCTTTTAATTTATTTTGTCTGTAAAGCAAAACTTTTAAGTGTAAAAAGTGAAACAAAAATTAATCACAATCACCGAGAGTGGTTTCTGGCGTTGAATATATACTTTCCTTAGTTATGTCCTTATTTGTTTAAAATGCCATCACATTAAGGACTCTGTGCTCTTTGGGGACTATGTTTTATAATCTTCTGAGTAGACTTACAGAGAGAATATTACAGTTTTGTATGGCATTAAGGGACACGTCTCAAACGAAATAAAGCATATACATTTCTCTCAACTTTTCTCTACACATTTTCAAGGGCTTTCTTTAAATGTTTTCCATTGTCATTGCATGAGTTGGACAAAAAAATGTTGCTAGCTCCATCATCTTATTAATTCGACAACATTTTCGAAATGTATATGCGTAATTTTGTGTGTGTGTGTTTGGCAACAATGATGAGCTTGACATAAAAGTTGCATGGCTCATGCTCAAATTGAATGCAGGTTGGACAGAGATTGAATCGATTGCGAATACAATACGCATAAAATATCAGTTAAAAGACTGAATTGCTTATGTTGTCCTCTGAGAGGGAATTGCTAAGTGTATTTTGGATGTGGGGCGTTGGGAGTGAATCACCTTGACAATGACAGTTTGCAAACAAAACACTGAACATAAATTGAAACATTCGATTGGTATTCAGCGGATCTGACAGTCAGCGGTGTGTGAAAACTTTTACATTGCCTCATCGCGAATGATAGCCGCTCCAAGGACATTCGTTGTGTCATATCCATATCCATTTGATATTCGTAATTCTGGCTTTGCCACGTAGATAAATATCAATTTGCCTTGGCTCTAGAGTGATCGGGTCTCTGGCAGTTAAGCGCCGGATTTGTTGGCAGTCAGCTTTTGGATTGGCCAGCGATGAACGGAGCAAAAGTTTTATTGAAAAAGTTTCATGAATGAGAAAATGGCTGATGCCCCAAACTCTGCCACCATCTGCCGCATCTGCCCCATCCGCCCTACACTGTCTCTTTTTCTAATGATAATTTTATTTGAATATGCAAAATGATTATGCACTTTGCCTAAATTGATTAAAATTGTAATTTGCTTGCTTCTAAAAAAAAACCTCTCACTGCATATTTTGTATACAACTTATTATTTTCATTTACTTATTTTCATTTTATGTTCATTCATTTAACACATGATAAAAACTAAAATTGTTAAATAGTTAAATAACTCTACAAAATGTCGTTTTCTAATTCGAGTTTATTTAAATGTTTTCAGCTGATATTATTAATAAAATGTATGACATTTCTATCGGAATCAAATCGGAAACTGATTAAATATGTATTTATATATATGTATATATATATATATATATATATATATACATATATTATATATGTATTTATATTTCAACAGATTTGCAGCTCTTATAGTCTCTGAAATCAGCTCAGTTATTTTAAATATGTGCTATCAGAATCTTTTTTTTTTATAATCAAACATATGTTTTATATATACCATATCGATTTGTATGTTAATATTGAGATTATCATTTCGCAGTATTCTTTAATTCTGTTCAATGATGTTTAAGCCACAATCCGAATTTAAATGATTTGGCCGAAAGTTTTTAGCGTCGACGACGAAAAGAGGATTGTTTTTTCGCTTATTTAAATAATAAAATAAAATTTAAAATAATTATATTTCTTCACATTCGCCAATAATTCAACGGATTTAATCTGTTTAAAGTCGCTTGGGGAATATTTCTGTTTCATTTCTTAACCAACACACAAAAAACTAAAGCAAAACTTATATCGCAAGTTGTATGATTTCCTTGTTCAGTGTTATTTCTATAGGCGTTTCTATATATATAGAAAGATATTACAGCTCGTTTTTGATTTTGGCCATTTCTTGATTGCTGGTTGTCGCCTTTTTGCTATTGACTGCATTTTATGGTTTCCCTTTAGCCTCAAATCACAGTTTGGACGTTTTCCCGCTTCAGTTTCGGCTACATCATTAAAAACCATCTCAATTTCCGACCGAGTCTAAGCCATTTGTTGTTGATTATTCAACGCAGATGGTTTTTCCTGTTTTTGTTAGCTACTTGCGATTTGGTCCTGCTCTTAACTGCACTTCATAATTTCTTCATTACGGGCATAAAACGCATCCGTAATTGAATTCATCGTCTACATTTTGTGGTTGCTTCAATTTGTGCACTTGATGGCCAACTACTAAAAGTCCTTGCATTGCGCAGGACTCCCCAGTCCTGCCACTCTGTCAGCCACTCTGTATGCTTTTAATTATCATTTCATTATTTTCTCTTTGTTGTTTGATACTGTACATAATTTTTAATGGAAGTGGTTGTGCTGGCCACAACCAAACGGAAGGGCGTATCTCAAAAGCGGCTTCATATGTATTCAAGGTTTAAGATTTTTGTATAAAATAAAGAAATGCTCATCAGAGCAAACAGTTCGAATCGATTGAGAGAAACAGACAAAAATTAATTTGCCATTTTCTAAAATATTTAATACCCAAATAAAATGTCTGTAAATGGGAACCAAAAAGAGAGTACAAAATCTATTAATTTTGTAAATAAAGATAATCTGCGGTTGACATTCCTCCTAGTTGGATTTGGAGTCTGATGCTGGATACGCCGATGAAACGGGTAAGTGTTGTTTCTGCATTAATTAATCTTATATTCTTTTATTTTCCAGATGAAGTTAGCATTTGGGCTGACTGACTATTATGGTGATAGCATGTAGTCATCATATAAGCCGTAGTCGTTGGCGGTGTCGTCCGTATCCGTCCACGAGTCATCCTGAAAGGTTTTGGCATTGTCCACTTGGATTTCACTGGCTCATAGGACGTCACTTACAGCTATGATATCTTTATTTTGAATACCAATAAGCTGCAGTATTACATCCAACAATTGATCAATTTTCGGCTGTGTTTCGACCACTGGCCATATCTAATCCGCAGGGCACTCTCCAAACGGCTATGATAGCCCAGGATCGGCGCTCTACGTAGCACTTCTTGAAATTAGGAAGCTTAGGCAGTCAACCCAGAAACAATCCCATTTCAAATCGAAACAACGAAAAAAGTTGGCGAACCAACTAGGTAGCAGAGTGAAGCTTCGAATTTTCTCTGGGGTATTGGCAACTTGCCTGCTTGAACTACTTGCGAATTATAAGATTCAATCATTGACCGTTGTTTAGATTGGCAAGCAGTGCAAAATATGCAAGAAGTGCAAGCAGCGCAAGCAGCACACGCAGTGCAATTGGCTGCTGTTTACATCTGCATGCTGTTAACATATAGCTAATATTATGATAATTAATAATAAATAATTTATCTTATTTTTGCAGGTACTAATGTAACAGCTATTGCCGTGGAGTCTCCAGCCGCTGCTGTTGCTGTATTTGCTGCTGACGCCGTTCTTCGCGGATTCCCTCAATGCGGGCCTGTTCACGCCTGCGCATATCGTCGCGGTGCCTTATCTTGGCAATTCTTTCCTCGCGATCCCGCGCCTTTTGTACTTCGTGCGGGTGTGGGGGCGGTGGAGGAGGTCGCAGGTGTGGAGGAATGCACCTATCGATCATGACTAGGTACCGAGGGCGTGAAAGCCGCTGCGCTACATATGGATCAGCTGCAAGGTTTCTTGCTTCCGGATTACAGTGTGTTTGCAGTCTTTTGACAAATTTTGTGCAAATGTCATTGTAAACACTATCGACAGTAGGGACTTCCAAGTCTGTGTGCAGTGTGCAGTTCCTCACGTACCAAGGAGCATTTGTTATTAGTCTCAGCGTTTTGTTTTGCTCCGTTTGAATCCTGCCAAATTGCATTTGGCTTAGCAACGGACCGCAAATTGCCATGCAGTACCTCCAGATCGGTGCCACCAGCTGATTCCAGTGATCGCAGCGAATTACATGATCTTCAACCAGGCGCTAAATATTTGCATTCTTTCACATATGTTTGCACAAAACCCCATTTTATCCATTTTCAATTGAATCAGTGTAATAAAAAAGGAAAACACGAGAAACTCGACTCCTCGATGCTGACTAACAGGTATTCGAAGTGCAGTAACTCCACTCAGCAAATAGAATATGCAAGAACCAGTCAGAAATTGTGGAGGGGGACTAGGAAAATACCCTCAACTAGAACTGGAAGCGCATCTGAAATTGTTCCCATAATGTTTATTTTAATATTCTTCCGCGAAATTTCGAAGATTTCGGATTTTAATTCGGTATTTTAAAATGTCATGTTTTCAAAAAGAGCATAATTTCCGGTATATAAATTCTGTTATATTCAATTGCTTAATTCAATTATTTATATAAAAATTCTTAAATCATAAGAGCTTGGCTTGCACATTCTGAACCTGAAATAAAATAAATATATATAATTTACGAGATCGAAAATGCTTTCTTTTGCCTGTTACATACTTTTGCACACCATTATTACGCCCTCTTCATATGTATTCAAGGTTTAAGATTTTTGTATAAAATAAAGAAATGCTCATCAGAGCAAACAGTTCGAATCGATTGAGAGAAACAGACAAAAATTAATTTGCCATTTTCTAAAATATTTAATACCCAAATAAAATGTCTGTAAATGGGAACCAAAAAGAGAGTACAAAATCTATTAATTTTGTAAATAAAGATAATCTGCGGTTGACATTCCTCCTAGTTGGATTTGGAGTCTGATGCTGGATACGCCGATGAAACGGGTAAGTGTTGTTTCTGCATTAATTAATCTTATATTCTTTTATTTTCCAGATGAAGTTAGCATTTGGGCTGACTGACTATTATGGTGATAGCATGTAGTCATCATATAAGCCGTAGTCGTTGGCGGTGTCGTCCGTATCCGTCCACGAGTCATCCTGAAAGGTTTTGGCATTGTCCACTTGGATTTCACTGGCTCATAGGACGTCACTTACAGCTATGATATCTTTATTTTGAATACCAATAAGCTGCAGTATTACATCCAACAATTGATCAATTTTCGGCTGTGTTTCGACCACTGGCCATATCTAATCCGCAGGGCACTCTCCAAACGGCTATGATAGCCCAGGATCGGCGCTCTACGTAGCAGTTCTTGAAATTAGGAAGCTTAGGCAGTCACCCAGAAACAATCCCATTTCAAATCGAAACAACGAAAAAAGTTGGCGAACCAACTAGGTAGCAGAGTGAAGCTTCGAATTTTCTCTGGGGTATTGGCAACTTGCCTGCTTGAACTACTTGCGAATTATAAGATTCAATCATTGACCGTTGTTTTTGTGTTCAGGGTATTTGCCAATTAAAATTTTAAAATTTAAATAATCACTAAATAATTATTATCTCTTATATAAAGCAAAGGTTTTATTCCAATGTTATTTTATTTACTTTCTTTTATATAATTTTCATTCCTATCATTTTTGCTTTTTGACTGCAGTCACTGTGATATAGTTTTGCTATATTATTCGTTTTTGTCTAAATGGAAAATATATTTGAATATGCATGAATGTTAGTTAGTTTGTGTGTGTGTGTATGTGTGTGTGTGTGTGTGTGTGGTATGTGGCTTATGCCAGCAGGCATGCATAAAGGCATTAAAAATATTGCTTTCATCGAGGCGCACTGAAATATACCTCTCATGCACTTTTTGCTTTTGTTAAAAAAAAAAAAAAAAAACAAAAAAACAATGATGTGTCAAAAAATAGATGATCAAAATTTTGATTGGTTTAAAACATTGTTTTATTTTTTTTTCTAAGAGAAAACCACAAATTTGTGTGTCAGTTGAAGAGTAATGCATATTTTTGATGAAAAATCGATTAAATAGTCGGTTGGCACTTTTTGTTTGTGATTGCGATAAAGATTAGATATAGATTCGCTCATTTGTGCATGTGGCATGTGGCACGCCTTGTGGCATGAGCCACTCAAACCTTGGATATACCCAACCAACGCCGAGCGAGTGGTGAGTACTCATTTATATGCGAGGATACCTCCAGGCGATTGCCGAGCATTCGCGTCGCAAGTCTGCTCCAAATGTGAACAAAGCTAACAAATAGTTGATGCTCTGGCCCGGACATATCTCCACCCAACCCAAGCCAAACCCAAGCCAAACCCAGTCAGCCAGCCCCCCGCTGCCGACCCGTTTTGGCTGTCACAGTTCAGTCGCTGAGCGTGTTTCATGCATTTTTAAGCAGCCATTTGTCAAGCGCGTGAAAAGTGTTGGCTGCTTTTGGGCAACTTGCGCTCTTATAAGCACACTCACATACACACACATACACACACACACACACACACACACATACACTTATTCACGCGCACTGCCTGCAGCTGTTGTGTATGTGTGTGTGTGTGTGTGTGTATTTATGAGTTGAGCAAAACTTTTAATTAACCAAAATTGAGGCTTTACAGCCGCCCCAAAGAGTTTTTTCTTGTTTTTTTTTGTTGTTGTATACAAAGCCAAAAAGAAGCATTTACCTGCTCCACAGTCGCATAGCCATGCTTAAAAGTTTCCGATTTTTTTCTTTTGGCAGACCACAAAAGGAAATTTAAAGCATAAAATAAAACTACATGAAAAGTTTTTGGAGCGACAGGTAAATTGCTTTAGAAAGTTGCAAGTCAATTCAGCGCCTGAAGCAACCCAAAAGATCAAAATCACGGCAACTTCTGCCCGTCATGTGTGCGTGTGCGTGTGTGTGTGCGTGTGTGTGAATGTGAGTGTGCCTAATATAGGTGTAGCTTGTAGCAGAGCTCTTGGCCAAACAAGCTGAGTGACGGGTAAAGATAAAAATACTCCTACTTCGAGAGGAGCCTGCAGCTAATGACAAATATAACGAGACACAAGAATGAACCGACGACTTTAGCACATCGAAGTTTATATACACTTGCACACCGGAGATAATACAGATATATTTTTTAGAATTTTGAAAGTATTTTTTCAACAATTAAGAATTAAGAATTTACAGTTGTACTTTTTAGAAATTGAATTCTCATTAATACAATTCCATTTCAAAGAATTTTTTTTAACTGAGCAAAAATATATTATATTATTTACAAGTTTTGAATAATCTTCTTTTTTCGTCTATTTAGAAATAGACTATAATTTTGAAGATCGAGAAATTTGTTCAAATCTTCAAATTCAAATTTGTGATTCCATTTACCATAGGCAGATCAAGTTAAATTTTCAGTTTATCGATAAACGATATCGTTTCTATTTGAAAGAACATATTTTGGACAGATCAAGTTTCGTTTCGGCCAGTTGAGATATCTCGATCAGAAAATTATAATATGATTATTATTACTATTAATTTTGATATAGTTTTGTCTATCTATGCAGTGGGTGTGCACAACATATCGGCACAAATTTGAATGCTTTTGACATAGGCACAAATATGAGAGCAGGCGCATGAGCTGGAGCTGGAGCTGGAGCTGGAGCAGGCGCTGGAGCAGGAGCAGAATTGCAAGTGGCGTTAGGGAAACAAACAATTCAAATGGATTGCAAACGAACGGAAGATGCCAAATGGTATCTGAGAAGGGATGCGAAAGTTGCATTTTTAGTTTTAGTTTTAGTTGGGGTTAGTCAACGCCGGGGCTGAGCGGTTAGTGGGTGGACATGGTTATGGTTGGAAGGAAACCGCTTACGTTTGGAGAGACAGCCCCAGGCCAAAAGTAGAGCAGTCAAAGCTACACAACGTACAGGGAGAGATAATCAGAGAGAGAGAGAGAGAGACAGAGATAGATAGAGAGAAAGGAAAAACATAAAATCAGAAGAAAAAAAATTGTACAACTAAATTAAGAAAGTTTGGCGAGGAATTTCGATTTCAAGCGGGCAAAAGTAGCTTACCAGTCTGTGCGGCGCTGCCTTGGAAGAGACTACGCAGATAGCTGATCAGCCGGCGATGCAGTGGCCGATGGCGATGACGTGACGATTTGCGCACAGTTGAGGATGAGTCCTGGCCACCTTCTCCCTGCTCCGCATCATCGATGTTCGCCGTCTCCTTGCCGCACTGCGTTGCATCCACAATGATCTCAATGCTGCGCTGGGTGTTGGATTTTTTGAGAACGACACCGCCGCCGCCGCCACCGCCACCGACACTGCCACCGCCACCGCCACCGCCAACGCCAGCGTGACCAATTCCACTGCTGGTGCCAGTGAGCGCTGCCAGGGCGCTGCTGCTGCTGCTGGCACCAGCGCTGGTGGCAATGGTACCAATGAGTGCATCCGTGGCACAGCTGCCCGTGCCCGCAATACTGCTTACAATGTGGCCGCGTGCACTGTGACTCGGCTGCTGCTGGATGATGCGGCTACTGTTCGAGGGCAGCTGGCGCTGTCCGGTCATGATGCCGGGAAGCTGCTCGTTGACCGTGCCATTGCTGTGACCGCCGCGGTAGATCAGCTCCGTCTCGTTGGACACCTGGCGCAGTGCGTGCAGTCCCAGGCCCGTGTGTGAGGCACTGCTGGCCATGCCGGCAGCTGCGCCCCCAACGGCACCGGAGCCACTGCCATTGCCATTGAGGCCGGTGTAGTAGGCGCTATTCGGTCGCTGCGTATGCTGCACCTGCGGCCCAGCCATGGCTCTATCCCGGAAACGGAATCGGACTCGGCGTTGGGTCGGTCACTCGACCTCAAGCGGATTAGCGGCACAGGCTCAACTCAGCTCAACTCAGCTCAGCTCAGCGTCTACTCCACTTTTTAGTAGTAGTTGCGTGTTTGGGTTAGTTGCTTTCCTTTACTCATTATTAATCTTAATGTGATTATTATTTACATTTTGCTCTGCTTTTTATTATTTTTTTTATTTTTTACTAGCGTTGGAATTGGACTTGCTTTGATTTTAATTAGTTTTTGCTTTTGGTTTTAGTTTTATGTTATTTGAATTAAGCGTTTTTTGCGTCGCTTCAATTTGATTTTTAAATTCTCAACATCTGCGCGAAGAGCGGGAGAAGCAGAGAGAGTGAGAGAGAGAGCGAGAGAGCATGATTGGGTTAGAGGGAGAGAGAAAGAGAGAGAAAGAACAAGATAAAATATTAAAAGCTTGTGGTTAATTCAAACATTTAGTTATTTAATTATTTATAAAATTAACAGCCAGTAGCGTTGCAAATGTGTGTGTGTGTGTGTGTGTTAGTTACATATATATATATACTTCACTTTTGATTTATTGTCGTATCTAATGGCCAAAACTTTCGCTTTATAAGATTACTTTCTTGAAAAGTTGCAATGAGGTCAGTTGCCAACAGTTTAAACAGTTTTAACAGTTTTAACAGTTGGCAACAGATAGTAACTCGATGCCAGCAGCTCATATAACAAAGTTAATTATAACCAATACTTTGCTATAAACAAAACTAATTAACAAACTTGAATAATGTATTTGACAATGTCATTTTATTATGCCATGCTTCAATATACACAAGTCTTGCTCCTTTTAAACAAAATATATTCAATCCAAGTCGCCAAGATCTGGCAGGAATCTAGAGTCGAAAATGTAATCTTCGATTGCCAAAATAAATACAAAATAATAATGTTATGTTTGTATGGAGAACAATCCCTTTAATCCTTTCTAAATTGTTCCAAATCCGAGCAAGACAAGGTGCCGCCTCGTGAATGCTCGCCGGACAAGAATCCCAATGTGGATCCCATCGCACCTGTATCGAACAGCACGCAGGGAAACGGTTGTAATCCCAGCAACTAGCAGCTTTGAGGGACTTAACAAATGATAAAATTTCAAATAAAATATAGTCAAGAATAAAGCCTCAAATTGCAACCAATCGATAAATTCAAAGTTTTGTAAATATCGAACCACATTCACTTTGATAATATCTAATAATAATATCTCCCTTATTGTTTATTATAATTTGACATATTATTATTCATCTCTTGAAACTTAGTATATAATATTAGCTAGAATATATCAAATGTTTTTTTTTCCTTTAAAATGTCCCATTTAAGTGGCGCAAAACTTAGATAATTCAAATTTCTTTGGTTTTGCTCAATAATATTCTGTTGACATTTAGAGGGCAAGCATTAAATCTTTCTTCCGTTCAAATTAAAAGAATTAATTATATATTCTCGAGATTGTGAGCTTTTACCATGCCCTCCCCCCACCAAAAAAAAAATACCGCTACTTGGCCGATGTAATTTTTCCAAGGTGCGATGGCAGCCCAGGAAAATTTCTGGCATATCTTAAGGAAATTAATTTTTGACTATGCTTCACAGCTAACAAGGCCAACGTGCCACAGATTCTAATTATTACTCAAACACACACTCACACACACATACACACAGAGACATATTTGACTATTTGGCCAATTGCGTAAAATTTAGCAAGCAAAAACTTTTGAGCCTATAATTAAAAGAAAATTTTACCTCTGTGGCCAGAGGGGGAGTTGGGGGAGTAGCAACTGCCGAAAAGGATGAAATTTCACAATATGCGCCCTGTCGAGCTGTCAATAATCGGTAAGCAATCCCAGCCTCAGCTTCAGCTTCAGCTCCATCTTCAGCTATTTAGTAGTTTTCAAAATATTTGCGTCTATTTCTATCTCAATCTCTGCCCCTATCTCCATCTCTATCTCCATCTCTATCTCTTTCTCTATCTCGCTGTCTTCCTCTCTCTGTCTATCAACAATACGCTGATTTGGTCGTTTGCCACAATCGCGTCGATTAAGCAAAAACCGCGCGTAACGCATTGCGTATGAGCAATATTTGCATATTTTCAGCTATTTGCAGCCGTTAGGTTTCAATGGAGCATGGACAAGGAGCCTGTTGAGCCATCTGCCGGCTGGCTGGGGACTGAAATTCTATTTCCGAATGTATATAGTCAAATGGCGTCCGTTTGTCCTTGAGTATTGGATTGGTGCATTGATTGAGATTCGCATTGAGTTATTGATTTTCATGTTTTCGAGAAACCAAATTGTTTATAAAACTGTTTGGCTATATAAAATTCTGACCCACAACTATTTCGAAAAGAAATTCGAATTATTTTTTGTAATTAATTCCGTAAACAATTTCAATAACAAAACAAATTCAAATTCCACGCACAACATTAAATTTTGATTAATTTCAATTAATATCGGTTTTTACCGAAAAAACTTGAAGTGATTTCTGCTCAAAATTGTAACTTTAATATGTAAGTGTTAAGTAATTTTGGGCAAGCAGCTTATGTTATTCGTTGCTGGTTGAATAATTGAGTAGGAAATGAAAAACAACAATGCAAATGATTTCCAAATCATTAATGTAATCCGATTAGGCAATGTTGCGTCTTAAGAGCCACTTGTTGCCCTCCGGCCATTTGTAAGCCCCTGGTAATCCCGTTTACCCAAATGCCAATTGCAATTCAATCAGCATATGCAATGCCTATAAGCACATCCACAATATTCCAAACGAACGATGAAACCCATTCGGAAGCCTAGCTTTTATCAAGGGGAATATACTTATATATATATATATATTATAATCATTTACATATGGGACATTTTCTATCAAACTGATTGATTTACACAACTCTATTTGCGTACGCGTGTGTGTGTGTGTGTGACTGTGTGTGTGTGAGTACACACGGGATATGTTGCAATTTAGCAGGCAGGAGCAGACCACCTCGCAGACTGCCTGTCTGATTGTCGGTCTATCTGAACATTTCCCCTTCTCTGTCTCAGTTTTTCTCAATTTATCTGTTACATTTATGACAACATTTTGCATATCACACACACACACACACACAGAGTAAAATAACCAAGTGACACAGATATAGCATGTTTACAAGTTTTTGCAGTCATGTTTTTTATATACATATATACATTTTTCCATATAGCTGAGTGTATTTTTACGGAACAGACCCACATTTTCACACACACGGAAATGTGAGTCACTCTTAAAGTGTTGCATTTGCCGTATAAATTGGCTACTCTACTTCGGGTTTGGACCACGTTAAATACACTTGTAAAAACAGATGTAAAAAAATATTGTTTCATACGACAACAATTCTTTCGATCGATTTTTTATTTTGGTTAATAAATCGCATTTTCATGAAATAAAATACTCACATGCCAGAAACTACAAAAATGCATTCGTTATTTTCAGACAATTTACTGAATTCGATTTTTTTAAATAGGCAAGTTTAGGTCGATAGAATCACTAGAACCAAATGGCCAACTTGTTACATGCTGTGAAAATCAAATCCGAAATGTGGCAACAGAGAGAAACAAAAGAAAGGAAAATAAAAATAATGGCCTAAACCGATTTGTCTGTCTTGTTTTGGGCAACTTTTTGTTTTGTTATTTTGCTTAATGTGCCGGCTATGTTTGACAGCCTTGGCTTAATTATGTTAACGCTTTTCTGCCATTAAAAACTTGTGTTTTTTTTATTTTTTATTGGCAATACGCGTTGCTTGGTCTCATAATTGCATTTTCATGCTGCGGACAAGCCTTGTTTCCGCTGTTTCGCCACTGCTCCTTAAGCTGTCCATCAATTGGATGGGTGTGGGTTGGAAAATGATAACAGGAACAGGCAACAAGATCAGAAACTGATGCTGCTCCACTTGGCCACATATTGGGCACGTTTACAGTAACATTTATAAGCCGGGAGTGCAATAATCGCGCACCTCGTTCTGCCTAGTGGCATCGACATCGGCACGTGTCCGGGCACAAGGAGGTGCCAGGACATGCCAGGACATGCCTGCCAGCGCCTGTCTGTGCTTAAATAATTTACTTGGGAGGCCAGTCCCGATGGAAAAGCTGCGAATTGTGGCGCAGCGTAGCTGGGCAAATCAGCCAGTGGCCTGAGAGGTGGGGCGAAGTGTATGTCTATATGTATGTATGTATGTATGTATGTATGTATGTATATATGTATGTATGTATGTATGCATATATATGCAAACTGAAAATTGAGTTGAAAATTGGTTGAAAAGACCAAGTGCGAGATGTGAACAGACACAGAGGCACAGGCACATTTGGCTATACGCAACGGAAGCTGTTGGTACGTAATGGAGGGGCGGTGAGGGGTGAGTGGCGATTGGGGAATTTTGGTGAGGTCTCCAACTCAATTCATAATTCGAAGTTAATTGCCTTTGGCGCGCTAAGTCGACTCAAAAGCCCAGATCCGTAATCAATATTATGGCCACTGCGCAAATTGTAATCCCTCATTTGCCAATCTGTAGCATGCTTGTTTCTCACTCGATCTCACCTAATCTCTCTCTCTCTCTCTCTCTCTCTCTCTCTCGTTTGCTCTCCACTCTCTACCCCTCTGTCAGGATGTTTTGTGAGGCTGTTGAGCGACTCGTGTGGCCCCTCAAAGCAGTGTTATCTCAGTCATTAGTCTCAAATACCAATGGGTTTTAGTAGGTATGCAACTGAGGATTTGCCCCAGAAGCTGAGACACACACAACACACAACACACACACACTCGGCACACACAAAACATGCAAAGAAACGTCCAAAATTTATCATGTTGGAAACAATTTGTGTGTGTTGTGTGTGTTGTTTGTGTTTGTTTTGCGTGTGTGAGTTGTGGAAATCAATAAAGTCGAATTATTCATTCAAGTTTGCTGCTGGCTTCTCTCTCTCTCTCTCTCTCTCTCTCTCTCTCGCCCCCTCTCGTTCTCTGTTTATGCACCTATCTCTTTCTGTCTTCTGCTGTCTGCAATTAATTTAAAATGAGCTGGCGTTTGGGCCAAATTGTGTGATATATGCACATGGTTGTCACTAGTCGTTAAGCTGCGGCAAACCAACCCCCCCCCCCCCCTCTAGCAACCCCCGCTGGGTTTGGTGTTGGCCTTCAAATGATCAAAAGGAAACGTCTGCCAAAAGCCGATTTAACGCACCGCTGCCAATGCCAACGACTTTTAAGACCCCAAACATTGTTGTTTGAGGCATTTAAGCATTTGATTAATGCGAGCCAAATACAAATCCCAAATCCGATGCCCACACACACACACACACACACGCACACACTCAAATCTCAAGGCCAAACTCGACCTAAGGCTGAAACCGAACTGAAACTGAAACTCCATCCAAAAGCCAACGTGAGCAATTCTAATCCGTCCCAAATAGTTGGCTAGGTCAGCAAAGGAAAGGCGTTGAAGCAAGGCGATTGATGCCCCACTTTCAGCTTTGCCCAGCTGATGCTGAATTATTCTGATTATTTGCCACACAAGCAGAGAATACCACATGATAACAGTTAACTCAAGCAGGTCCAGATGAGCAGCCAGCCTGATGGGGAAAAGAGTCTTCTCCAACGGACGTGCAAGAATTAAAAGTGTTCACTTAAAAGGAAAAACCAAATTTGCGAATGCTGTAGATGAGTGAACTCGACTTGGAGATATAGCTTTTAGTTATATCATCTAAAATCTAGGCTTGGCATATTTTCATTTAAAATTCATAAATACAAGAATAAAAGTTCTGCATATTGAAGAAGGAAAATAAACTTGAGAGTAATTTTTCTAAAACAAGAGTCGATAGAAATGTGGGGCATCTGTGTGTCCAAAGCTGGACTAGGTTAATCAAATCTAATCTAATTAAATAAATAATCAAATCATAAGAAAATCAAATCAACTCTTGATGTTGGATATATTTTCTACTCAGGTTTCAATTTTGAATTCTTTACCAATATCAGATGTTGAAAAGCCTCTTTTCCTCTACAACTTACATTATCTTGGCTTTACAAACTGAGTATTTTAATTAAAATACAATATTATCTAAATTAGGAACGTAAACAAAAATATAAAATATGAGGAAATGTTTTGATTGAGTGGATTTCAATCGAATTATTATTCCTGTATTACTTTTATTTTGGTAGCCTTTAATAAAATTTGCAAGAAACCTATATAAATCTGCCTGTTTTTTTATTGTCATTTCCTTTGTTTTTAGCATTATTTTCTGTGTGTGTTAACGTTCTTTTATATAAATACATAAATGTATGAGCATAGAACAGGATGTGCAGGATTGCAGAATTGGGGAGTGGCCAAAAGGCATTCATGTGTTGGTATCTGGTAACTATCAATTCACAAAGTTGACACTTTGCTGGCTTTTGTTTAGGGGCATTGTCGCAATCAATGAGCCAGAAATGTGTGTTGGAAATGAAGCCAGATACACGCACACACGCACACACACAGAGCACAACACAATTGACAAAAGATCGCAAAGAAAGAAATTCATTTGGCAAGGCAGGCAACACAAAGCACAAATCACAAAACACAAAAAAAAAAAATAAATACAAATAAAAATAAAAATCAAAATAAAAAAAATGAAGACGAAGACGACGAAGAAGGCCAGCTGCTGCTTCTAGGCAACTGGTAACTGGGAGCTGGGAGCTGGGAGATGGGCGCTGCGCTTGGCCTGACTAATTAGGTATCGATTCATTCCTGAACACAGAGATGGAAGTGAGGGGGTTGGTAGGCAGGTGTTAGCATAAGATGTCAACTAATTGGCATTTGATTAAGTTGAAAGTGCACATACCAAAATGAACTTAATTAGCGCTCAGGCATAGAAACCGTATTAGATGCCAAATTGATTTATGTGTCTAACAACAGCGGCTTTTGTGCTTCCTATTTCCTATTTCCGGTTATCTCTATTCCCAGTTACTTCCTGCCACCGAGACAATCTTCACTGTCCTCACAGACTGACTACCCTCAACAGATTCAAGTCAGTCATTTCTGTTTCAATTTGTCAGTACTCGGAATGCAGTAGCAGGTAATAAAACAAATTGTTTTCTCAACAATATCAAAAACATCAAGTAACCAAAAAAAAAAAGATAAAAAAAACTACGAAAAATCATTTAATATGCGCATACAAAATATCAAATGTTATTCTTTCATTTATATTTCATTCACAAAAATGCAGCTTTGCGCACAATTTGTAATCAAGTTTTTGGTATTTGCAAAGGAATAAATTAATTTAAGTTTATCGTTTAATATTTGTATCTATTTTGATTAAGCATTGGAATATAATCAAAGGACTGTGGTTAATAAACCATTTGATTTGACTTAATTGAACCACAAATTCTTATAATTGAATTAATATATTTTGGCAAAAGTTCGCAACACATAAATTGAGACATCAAATCGAATTTTGGACAAAATTCCATCTGATTACTTAAAGCTTAGACTGCATTTGATTTGTTGTGTGCACTTTTAATTAAATTAAAAGCAACTATTTAATTTGTTGCCAATTTATGTGAATTTATTTGACCGACTAATTGGTCGGATCAGTGCAGTTTATTAACTGAAACTTCACAACGGCATAAACCTGATGCAGCCGAATATTTAAAGTGTTTGTGAGGCATGTGGAAAGCGCGACAAATTTAAAGGAGGAAAGTTTTAAATTAGGCCGGTTCGTTGCTGCCGCGCGTGGTAAGCAACTAAGCTAACCATTCACCAATGTGGCAAAGGGTGCATTTACGGCGAGCAACAGCTGCCCACCATCGAGCCCACTCCTGACATGGCTGTCAGCCATTAGCTAATAGCCAATTAAGTAATTAAGTGACCAAGGTGCAAAAACGTGACAACTGCAAATTGCCGTTACAAAAACAACAAAAACAACAAAAACTAGCAGAATTACTTTATGTTTGCGTGAAGTGTTTTTTTTTTTATTTTTATTTATTATATATATATATGTATATGTATTTTTTGGGCCCAGTTTTGAAGTCGACTTTACGTGGCAATGGCCAATCGATTAGCTGGTGCTGCGAGTAATTAAAGTCATGTCTGACATCTAATTAGAAGTAGTTTTCCGACCAAAATTGCCAGCATTAAGGAAATTAATTTCAATTTTTTAATGCAAAGTAAGCATTAGTATAGAAAAATAACGCTGAAAATCTGCAAGCCTTGAAGCTAAAATGCGATTTTAATAAATAGTTTGCAAAAAAAAAGCAGCAACGACATCGAAAGAGCGTTTCTAAAATTAGAAATTACAATTTGCGGCTGTTGGCAGTTGGCTGTTTGGCTGTTTGGCTGCTGGGAAGGTCATGACACACATTACCACTGCAGCGTCACCTGGCGGCTGGGGAGCCACACTACACGACTTGAATAATTGTCGAGCAGGCAACGGAACCAGTCTGCTCCCATTGCAGTGGTATTCATTTGCCCAGCACAACTCCAAGTTGCAAATATTAAAAGTGTTTCCATTCTATTCGTTCCAAGAACAAAACTCTCAACTTAAATAAATCTACTTGACAATCTAATACGATATAATTAAGATATAATGTTCAAATTTCAGCTTCGAGCTGCTCTTGAAGTGCATATTTATGGAAATTTATTAAATATTTTACAAGCAAAAACGTGTATCAAAATTTATGTACAATATTATAAATAAAACATTAATTTTATAGACTCAATAACTAAGTGAAATATGCAGCTAAAAAACAGCTAAATTCTAAAAAGTATATACAGTAAATTTCAATAAAAATTGGTTTTGTTTCAGGGAAAATTTTTGCATTACGACCAATTCGAAAAGAAATATATTTCTCGAACATAGAAAAGAAGCTAGAAATTAATTCTAGTTAATTTTGTTCAGTTAATTTTTTCAGCTTTCATTGTGATTTTTAATTGATGTATAGAAAATGTTTAGAATTAGCCGAGTTGAGAGAAAGTGATTCAGGTTGAAGATCACACTTTTCTGATGGAGCTGCTGATCTGCAGCGAATAGCGCGATTTGGTGCCACTGTGCAGCATGGACTGTAATTAAATCCAACTTCAATTTATGATGGTGGCGATGGCCCAAATGGCAGCTGGCATAAAGAAATTACACGAATCCATCAACGCACGCAATGAAACCAGACGGACGTAAAAGTAGACGGAGCTGTAACCGGAGCCGCAGCCGGAGCCGGAGCTAGAGCAGCAGGAGCAACTGCCACTGTAAGTAAAGTCCGGTCCGAAACGTAAATGTAAGTGGGAGCTGGAGCTGGAGTCACAGTTAAGCGATGCGGCACTGGGGAAGGAGGGGTGTGTAGGGTGTGAGGGGGTCTTAATTATCAGGTTCTGAGGTCAACCAACATACGTTTCCGTTTCTGTATCTCTCACCATCGCCGGATGCATCGCCCCTCCCGTGTCTCTCTGTCCGTATTAACATCTCGTGTTCATCTTAATTTGGTTTCATGTTTTATTTTGAGGAGCCCATTGCCAACGAAATTTGCAAGCCAGCGGCAATAAAGGCCAACAACAACAACAACAACAACAACAACAACGACAAGGACAGCTTAGCATCATTCCAAATGCCAGTGTTGAACTCGATGCTTGGTGCTCATGGTTTGGCCACAGTCAGAGCTCTGTGGCAGAGCAAGAGTCACAGCATCATCATTATTGTCATCGTGATTATCATTTCATGGTCATCGCCATCATGGCCAGTGACAGCGCAGTCAGAGTCAGTGCTGTCAACGTCAAGGGCCCCCCCTCCCCCCACCATCCCCTTCACACAACTCGAAAAGCCCTTACATTGTCAGCAACACGTTGGGCAGAACTGGGATTTCTGTGCTTTAGGTGGGTATGGGGCTTGGTGCTGCGATTGCTATTGGGATTGGGATTGGGATTGGGGTTGGGATTGCAAGTGGTGTTCTGTAGATTTCAACAGCCCATTTCTGTTGCTCCATTTTAAGCTGTAACCCTATGCCAGGCTTGTAACCCTAGTCGTTGTTGTTGTTGTTGTTGTTGTTGATTTCATAGCACTTGGCCAACTTCAATTTAATTTTCACTCTGTGCTATTTTGATTTTGCCCAACGACCTGCTCATCTCAATGGTGACAGTAAAAAAAAAATCCCTTTATTTTTGTGACATGTTCTTGTTGTATTTTATTCATACACAAATTTAATTCAATTTACTATGGAGACTCTTGAGTTGGGCAGCCACGCGCTTTCTGGCTCAAAAGTGATCTGGGAGGGGTTGGGAAGGGGCAGGGGCGTTTGCAGAAATGGGATTTGTCTGTAACTTGGTTTCACTGTTGTCTATTTTGGGCCGACGGACAGACGGAGAGCACAAAGCAATGCACAGGACATTGACCCAAGTGGATTCTATTATTAGATCAAACCCAACAAAGTTGTCAGTTCTTAGCTACAATTTTTACTACTATTACATAATATATGCAAAAGGTCTCTGAGTATTCCCATAATATACTCCAACATGTGTGCTCAAGTATAGGTTGATTCCTCTTGTAGATTGTATTAATAGTTTTCTACATTTTACTGCTAAAAATACTTCTTTGTTTTTTATGTTTCGGAATCATGTTGTAAATCAATTTTTTTTTTTTTTTTGTTTATATAGAGATTAAGTTACCAAATGTGAAAGGCACTCCTATGATTATTCACCGGATGAGGGAAAAAAAACCAAGTGTCGGCTCTGCCCCGCTCCCACTAGAATGCTCTGGGATCAACTGTAAGAACAATAATATCAGAGTATTCAGCAGTCGGATCCATCTTGTTGTGTCCAATTTATGTGATTTCATTTAGGTACATTCAAATCTGAAAACCAACTCGCAAGAAGTTTTAGCCAAATAAGTGATTTGGAGATTTTGGTTAAGTGCCAAAGTTAAGGCTCCAGTTAACGTTATCACATCGTCAGCGAAATGCTTAATGTGATCTGAGAAGCCAACATCGCAAAGAGTTGTAGAACAAAACGTCGGATATTATACAAAAGGTACACACTCAAGCACACACACACACACACAATCAGTCTGAGGGCAAAACGCGAGTCGCGTGCAAAGCTCGTAAATTAATTTTTATATCCTTTTCAATTAGATTAGCCCCGTCGATAGGCCCAAAGAACCACTATCAATGCATACTAATGAGCAATGGGATTTGAAGATTGCTTATCACCAGCTTGTGGCATGCTTAATTGTTATTGTTGTTGTTGTTGTTGTTGTTATTGGTAGTGTTGTGGTCATTAAAATATATGTAATCAGTGTTGGGCGTAGGGGAAATAAAATAATTGCTGCAAATAATGCATTAGATGTTCAAGCGGAAAACCCATTAATTTACCAGCTAGGCAATCCAATGCAATTCAGCCTCAAGAAAAGAATTGGTAACAACAACAAACAACAATTCAAATGAAACGCGTTTACCTCAGCTGCGCACATATATTTAACGGCCAAAAGAACGGCAACGGCAGCAAATTCTGTGCTCGGTTTTATGAAAGCATTTGAATTAATTATACTAAAAGTTGTGAAAATAGAAAATGTTTTCCACCTGATGCCTGCCTGCCTGCCTGACAATGAGTGCCAGGCAGACTGACAGCCGGGATAAAAGGTTGGTGGACAGGCGGGCAGGATGCTAAACGCAGATTCCACAAATAGTTGTGGAAACAGTTGCCAAAGGCAGAATTGCTGTTCCGTCCGTTTCGCCTTGTTCCGTGGCTGTTTGCTTTACGTTAATGTGAAGCCAGCAGCGACTTGAATGTGAAAAACACACACAATCACATTCACAAGAGAAAACTATATGCACAAGTAGCTTATATATGTATTAGAGGGTGTCTGTCTGGCTCCTTTGTGCTCATTTCTAGGACGACTACAACTGCAACTTGTTATTACTTATGTGGGCGTGTGGCAGCCACGACAGATGTTTTACTTTCCACATGGACCCCTTTCTGGGGTATCTACTACTCAAATATGTATACTCACAGACATGTATGTCTATACTTTGCCTTCAATGTATTTATTATCTCGCTTGATTGCACTGCAATTAGCCATAATTCCGAGCTCAATATAAAAGAGTGTGTCTTCTGAGCCGACTATATATATTAAGTAATTGCCAACTGTCAAAAAACAACTGTAAAGAATAACCCTTAAGATATTTGTAACAAATTGCTCAAATGAAAAATTCATAACCAAGTGCGATTTCCGGTTGCTACTTGAGTAACTATTATCTTGGTAATACCCAACCCACCTGGGCACCATCGATCCACCCAGCTGGGCCACAGAAAAACACGATTTTCTGTGTGTTGTGGAAAAAAAGTTTTGATAGAGAATGAAGGCAATTACCTTTATATATTTATACACTACACATCGATTTATGTGCTTACAATTCTATCCTAAATAATGTATCACCTATGATAAAAGTGCGATATATATTTTTATATATATACACATCGACTTGAACAACAACATCAACATGTAAAACGTTTAATGGGTACAGAATATAAAAAAAAAACGATTCTTCGCATTATCTTATATTCTCAAACACACACACACGCACACACATAAACACACACATAAACTTGTGCACACTTGAAAAAACCCACTCGAAAGTTTTCCAGTTTGTTCTTCCTTTTTTTTATTGGTTGTATTACATTTTTATTTTTATATTGAAATGATACTCGAGTTCGAAGACAGAGCTGACGGAAGCACGTGCTCTGGAATATGGTGTGCTTGAGAGTGGTTGCAGGTTGCTGGTTGCTGGTTGCTGGTTGCACGTTGCAGGCTAAGAGGCGTGGGCGGTAAGCGCCAAAATGCTGATCTGGGCACGCAACTTCTCCTTTGAGTTTTTTACGTGCGAAAAACGCAGCGCACAAAAAAGAATAAGATAAAAATCATTTGCCAGCTGGTTGTGGGGCACTTCATGCACCTGCAACACTCACCTCGCTATTACACACACTGCTGCTGTTGCACACAGAGTTTGTGGCAGAGGCAAGCGTTTGCCGAAAGTGTGCCACTTATTCTGGCAGCTCAGGTGCACCTTTTCTGACTTGGTCGTATTTGAGGTGGTTGCAACAAGTCGCATATTAATCAAATATTGGACTGCCAAAGCATTCGAAGTCTGCAAATATTTACTGTGTTGCACAGTGTTTAACCATTCCTCTTCATCATTCAATCCGAGCACAGAATGACTACAGAGAAACATCTAGTTTATGTCTTCTATTGGCATTCTCACTCTGCATCGGTATTATTTCTATTATTATTACTATTATTATTATTCAAATAACAATCTGAGATGCTGTCAATTTGTCTCCATTATCAAGTCAAGTCTTGGTTTTTAACGGGAAAAGTACTTTCAAATTTAAGAGTACTCAGCATGATTATAGTAATAGCAGTAAAGTAGTAGAAAATGTGATAATCCCCAAATTCCGGTTTTATAATTAAATTAAAAACGTTGATTGAAATTTGCAGAATTTATATACCTCACTTAATAGCAGTATTAATGACGCACAACAAAGCCTATAATTGGGAATTGAATTTTATTTAAGTTTTTCTCAATTTCAGTTTCGCAAAACAAATAAATAAATAAACGAAAAAGCCGAAAGAAGCCTCAAAATTGTCGCTTATCCTTATGGTCCTTTGAGCAAACTGTGTGTGTGTGCGTGTGTGGGTGTGTGCATTGCGTGTGTGCTTTTAAGTCTCTACCAGTTGCCACAAAATTTTCACGAAAGTTTTTAAAATGGATTGAAATTTATTATTTTTGAAAATTGCACTGGAAAATGTTTTTGTTTTTTAAATCATTTGCAAATTATGAAAGTAAATGATAAAAAAATGCAAGTAACATAAACAGCTATTATAATATTTTTTTTAATGGTGTATATTAAAAATATAACCAGAAATTTTTAGAATGGCAGCCTTTTTTTTTACGAATTATTATTATTATATTTATTTACTCACTGTTTTTTTTTTTTTTTTTTTTTGTGGTAAAGTCGAATGAATACTGAAAGTGATAAGTAAATCAAATAAGAATTTGATTGGCTTACACAGTTGACAAGCCAAATACACATGCTCTATCATAAATATGCAGGCTCCAAAAAAAGTTGGCAATAAGAATTTTATGGAATTTTCAAAACACAAACAAAACGGGGGAAATGCAACATGGAAAAATGCCAGGCGCAAGGTGCATCAGTGGCACATGCAGGAATTGTGGGTGCTTTCTTAAGCCTCTGCAAACAGCAATTTATAATGCAAAATCAAAATATGTTTACCGCCATCACACACACACACACACACACACACACACAACAACATTTCCATTGAAATTGGCAAGGCAGCTTGAAAATCAGCTTTAGCTTCCACTTTGGATCGGATGTGCTTGAGTCGCAACTTGCAAATAACTCATGGCATGTGTGTGCTTGTGTGTGTGTGTGTGTGTGTGTGTGTTGTGTGTGCTGTATGGCTAGACAGTCCAAACTGCCCAGAGCAAGAATAGCAGAACAACAAATGTATTAGCTCATTGTAATCGCTATTTGTACGCCCGGATATTTGTAAAATAATGTCAACAAAAATCCAATTTCCTTTTACCTTCCCGTTTAAATAATGCACATATTGTTGAGGCGACTCCGTTGTGGTAACGTTGCCACTTTTCAGCACTCAATGGAAAGTGTGGGTGGACATAATAAACCAACCAGCAGCAGGACCAGCACCAGGACCAGGACCAGCTCTGGCAAAGTGCACTTGACATTTGTGCGGTGGTTGTGCAAGGCACCACTGAAAGGTGCTGGTGGATCGCCTGTGGTGCATGCCATCAACAAGCATCTCGCTCAGGTATCTTAGCCATGGCCAGAACTGCTGTATATATATGTATATATATTTCAACTCATAGTTCGCAGCTGATACGATTTGTGCTGCAGTCGATTCAAACAGTTTACCTTTTTTCTTTTGCTGTAAGCGGCATATCCGTTTTCCGCTTTCCGGCATCCGGCACACTTCATCAGCAGTGGCCCAAACGCAAAAGCTGAAGCCAAACTCGATTGCGGATTCACAGCCGGAGCCGGAGCAACTGCAGCCGCATACCGATTACTCTGAATTGTTATAATACAATTCAACTTAATTTCCTAGCGTTTTGCTTTCTTTTCTTATGCTCAAGTGCGTCTAAGTGTGCGAGTCCCTTTGTTGTCCACAACATCATTTTGTACACCAGCACAACTTGATCATCATCATCATTATTTCCATTCCCCTCCCCTCCCCTCCCCTACCCTCCTCAACCACCATCAACCTCGTCAGCATCGTTCCTCGCCGCTCTCGTTGCCATGCACTTAATTTCCTCTGTTCACGTCGTTGATTTTGCCTTCCCATCGAAGTGTTTGCCTTGCACTCCAGTGCTTGCCCGGCTTAGCTGGAGAGCACCACCTGACCTTCAACATAGCCTATGGCCTCACCCAGTCACCGCCTTCATTTTGCCCATGCTTTTCAACAATGTTGCCGCATTATTATTATTGCTGCCGCTGCTGCTGCTTTGTGAACTAAAATTTATTTCAATCAAATTTTAATAGATATTTATGCATTGTTTTCCATTCGATTCTCATGGATTTAAATGTTGACAACATTTCCGACACGCCAATAAATTAAGTTTGCATTCTTGATTCATTGACAGTTTGAAATAGGCCAAAAAAAAAAAAAAAAAAAAAATAGAATGTAAATAAATGATTCAAACCGGAAATCTTATGAAATTCTAATCACGTCAGGATGTTAATCAGGCTTGCATTTGAATTTGAATTCGAATTTAAATGCCCAATAAATTCGATAAAAAATAAACCAAACAGGAAACAAATATTTATACATTTGTTATGATAAAATCAAAAAAAAAAAAACTTATGCCTAAATAATACTGAGCATATGGTTAAAATATTTAAAGAAAAAAAAATAAAAAATAGATAATAATAATAAATAGGAATTGAAACAAATTTAAATTTATCAAAAAATTGAAAAAATTGGTTGATTCAGAGCACCCTTTGACGTACATACACAGATACAGATTAAGGGGAAAATTACAAAAAAATATTTGTAGAAAAGTCCTTGGTGGTAGTTGATGAGTTAAAGTGGGTGAGAAATGAAAGTTCAATTGCTTTACACAAACTATATATATATATATATCGACAACTGATAGCTTACTCAGCACATTTTCAATGGTCTCAAAATGCAGCCCAAACAAAGCAAGTGCAAGTTGCACAAGTGAAATTGAGCTCTTTGCAGCTCTTTACAAAAATCGAACGCAAGTGCAGACAATTTGTGAAAATTAATACTGACAGAACACAGAAATACAAGCAACACAGAATTCGAAGTGATTGAGAACTGTTTCTATGAATACACTTTTGAGCTGTTTGGCAGTCTTCGCTTAACAAGAAAATCACATCAAGCATTTTTGTGGTTGTTATTTTTTGAAACAGGTGTACTGCAAAAAGAAGTTAGCAATTTGGCCAAGTGCCAGGTAACAGCACACATTTATACACACATTATAGATATTTATATATATATATATAATAGATATATAAATTGATAAGTACAAATATAAATTGGTGCGTGTTTAGGTTCTCTTACTGATGCTTTTGCTGTTGCGCATTTGCACAGGTCTATCAATAAATAATAAATGTATGCTTTATTCAGTTTACCGGAGGAGCACGCTCCAGAAACCCAACACAGTTCCGTCGTGATGCTCCTCCATTGGAAATGGAAATCGAAATGGAAATGCCAAATGAAGCTGTTGATGCCGATGCTAAATTGTGCTGATGCATTGCGCTCCTTGATAGCCTTGCATAAAAGATACACTTTCACCTAAATTATCCCAAGTTGCAATAAAAATAACAAGTAAGAAAGGATATCTTGGGCAAAACTAAAGATTACTTGCCTCTCCAGCGTAATTGGTGTCTTTGAACATATATTTTCTGGTGTTATTTGTATGCATATATTTAAATTTTAGTACAATAATTTCGAGCGTATGAATTAATCAGCCCAGAACAGAACCTATTCAAAATCTGTAGAAAAGTCTATAAGGGATAATTTTATAATTGATAGATTTAGATTTTGCTGGCTTCGTTTGTTAAAATGCCCTTAAAGACACTTTTTTCAAAATCCGTAAATCAAGAGATATTTGAACATAGATTCCTCTTTGTTAAGATTACTGTTAGAAATAATACTGGTAATAGCTCTTCTGTCTGCAAAAATCTGAAAACCCATAACTCGCGGAAATTTAGAGTTGGCGCCACCAATTGGAAAAGCAACATTAAAGGATGGGGCAATGGGCCAATTCATTGACAACTAACTAGCCACAAAAACGATACTTGCCACTTGGCATCAGTTGGTATCAGAGCTGCAACACTCTCTCTTGTTTTAGTCTCGAATATTCATTGCCGGTTGCCAGTGCATAAATTTGGAACCCTGCCGCAGGCCCCCCGCCCCCAACCCGTTGCGCCTAGCAATAATTCAGTTGCATCCACGAGTTGTTTCAAATATGCGCATTGTAATTTGACAATGCTGGAAAGGAATGCACAAGTCGAGGCAGTGGATGCAGGCACCCAGCAAATATTCGGTTGGTCAAAGTGGAAATGCTGCTGGTCATGCGTACGCAATGCAAGTGGAACATTACGATTCAAGTGGATTGGAATACCATATTATACACATGGCAGTGTGTATGCCAATGAGTCAGTGCAGATCGTTTAGCTGGATTCGCTTTAAGCTCGTTTTAATAAGCCCGCCTAATAATTGAATTGCATTTTCACTGCGGCTGACTGAAATCTAGAAATTCAAATCAATAAAAAAATGTTGCCATTAATTGTGCTTAACGAAGTTTAAATGGGTTCTATAGAGATTTGAGGCAAGGCATCTATTCTTGCAGTCGGATAAATTGACTCGGCTACTGATCAAAAAGATATTTGGCTTGTGAGTTGGGAAACGTGTCCTTCTGCCAATTACATATGCACTTTTGCCCTCCTCTATTATGAGAAAAGTGGGTGTTTTTCCTGCAGACCAACTGAGAAAAGCGGCGTTTGCTTGCATCAAGTCAAAAGCTCTCAAATAATGTTGGGCTAAATGCAAATTTGGATATTAAAAAATGCTCGACTTGGTTATGCACTGCATTTAGATTTTGATTAGAAGCAGACATATAAATATAAATTATATAAATGAGTAAAACTTGAAATAAACTATTTATAATAATTTTTTAATATAATTTAGTTAATATTTATTACATTTTTTTTTTTTTTTGGCAGTCAATTAATAGTATTTGAATAAATAACAATAATAAATTAAGCATTTAATGCGATATAATTTTTTGTGGAAGTAAAGCAAATTTAATTCCAAGCTTTTTATGTTTTTTTTTTTTTTTTTTTTTAGTTAATCTCTATGAAAAGGGGCTGTAATACCCAAAATACCCATTTAGTGCTCTGATTACAACTCATATGATGGACAGAGGGGTGTGGAGGGGTCTGCTGGTTGTTGGCACAGTTGGAGCAACTGCCGCCGCATATGTGTCAACGACTTGGTCAACATTAAAGGCTTTGCGCCTTCCTTCTCTGTGTGGACTCCTGTCGCGTTGCGCGGCATGTGTGTGTGTGTGTGTGTGTGTGTGTGTGAGTCGGTGTCCTTTTATGTGTGTGCTTCTGTGTTTGTGTGCACATGGTGGGCATAAACTTGGTAAACTTTTGCATATTCATTTGATCCTTGCCGTAAGTAGCTGACATAATATGTAAAATCCTTACGGAATTTAATAAGCTTAGTCCCTGAAACCTATTCAAAGGCAATCGCATACATTTACAAATATATATATATGTATCAAATACAAATTTAAGTGAGTACCAAGCCAGCTGATGCTTATGCCATTTAAATCCTAGGACTCCAAAAAAAAACACGCTTGCTGACCAAAAACAGCACCAAAAAAGAGAAAATCGCCAGCAAGGTGAAATTTGTTTTATAAATAAAGTTTTTTCTTTTATTTTTTTTTATAAATAAAATAAGCAAAATGACAGATAATAACGATGAGTTCATGCTTGGATGTTGGCCAGAATTATACAAAAGTACAGATCTTGTGCCAAGAATCGCCTTGAGTTGGCTTTATAAACATACATTTTTAGAATTACAAAAAAATATATATTTTATTTTTTGTGAGTGTTTGACTAACGGATACCCACTAAATACTCAAAACAAACAAGTTTAGATGTGCGCTAAGAGCAAGGTCAGATTAGCCAAGGAAAGACAAGAATCTTTACTCCTTTCATGCGTTGCATTCCAAGTGACACCAAATCCGAGAATTGGTTTTTTTCCTTTGGGTTTGCGTTAGACGAAAGTGGTTTATTTTCATATCGTTCAGTTATTTTGATTTATTTGTTTGTATTCCACTTGGAGAGCTTTGAGTGCTTGCAAAGCGTGCACACATCCTGGGAACATTTGGCTGCAGCTGTCACTTGCCATGGCAAATCCCGACGCGAGTCTTAGCAAGAGCGGCGGAATTTGTGGGGGCAACATTCAAAGGGCGACCGCGACTCTAAGGACTAAGGACTAAGGACAATAATTTCTTATTTAATTTTTGTGTGTATTTTGCTGCCTTGCAGCATGTCTGCTCTGCACTTGTCCTGTCTGTCAGTCCTTGACTCTGCGCACCTCCCCCCTCACCACTAAGTTCCCTTGTCTGGCCAACAAGCGCCATCATCGGCAGCAGCTTCAGCTGCAGCTGCAGATCGTCCTTTGCGAGTGCTTTGCTGTTAAATGTGGCCAATGTAGCGCCTCCCAAAAGAGCATGGGAGCATGAGAGAGAGAGAGAGAGTGTCAGAGAGAGATAGTGAGTGGTACATGGCAATTGTTTAGCCCTCTACACAGAAAGTTTTCTTATTTTCGCGCCTGCTGCTTTACAGTTACTTACTTACTCGGGTTGTGGCTGTGGCTGTGGCTGTGGCTGCTGCTGTAGTTGTTGCCCCTTGGGTGCTTTATTACAATTTAACTTTTCTTTTATTGCAACATTGTTGCCTTTTGCGTTCGTTGGCCTTGCGGCTAACCAAGCCGACCCTAGGCCCAAAAACACACAAAGGTTCAGCCGGATGCTGGCCACAGACACTGACAGACTCTGGATCTTGGGTCTGATTATGTGCGATGTGCCATCTGCGTCATGTGTGTGTGTGTGTGTGTGTGTGTGTGTGTGTGGGTGTGTAAGTAAATAACAACAACAGCAACAACAAGAACGATAAGAGCTTTGGCCAAAACTCATTTTTATGCTGCCTTAAGTTTCATTTTTCTCTTAAGATTTCCGACTACAACCTCCGCACACACACACACACACACACACACAGACACAACAAACAAAAAGAAAAGACAAAAAAAAGAAAAAAACAGCAGAAATGAAGCTCGAACCCAAACCGAACTCTGACAACGGCTTTGAGTCTGGCAGCTGTCCGTCGCGCCCTGCCATGGTCCACATCCCAGAGTCCATATCCATGGCCCACCAACCATAGCCTCCATATGCATGGTAGGTATGTGTGTTATGGCATTTCTTTTATTTTATATGTATTTTACTTCATTTCACTGCTGATTGCTGCTGCTGCTGCTGCTGCTGCTGCTGCTGCTGCTGCTGCTGCTGCTGCTGCTGCTGCTTCTTCTGCGTCTTCACCCCCCTCATTGCCCGCTTGGCAAGTTGCTTATGTTGTGAGTATTTCCACTTCTTGCCTCATGCATATTTGAATGTCCCTTAAAGGCACTTCAGTGCTCTTTGCCGCTTCTGCTTATATTTCAGTCGTTGTTGTTGTTGTGGCTGCTGTTTAGTGTATCACACACACACACACACACACACACACACACAGGAAAGCACACACTTCACCGCCCACATTGCAAGACCCTCTAGCAAAATCATCATCAGAGTTGACGGCCGCCATTGCCGCAGTCGCCGACCTTAATGGTCAAATGTCTCTCTCCCTCTCTCTCTCTCTGTGTATGTGTGTGTGTGTGTGCACGTATGTGTTTGCTCTGTTTAGTTATGTGTGTTCGCCTGAAAATGATTTCTTAAACTGCAATTCATGCCCTGCAATTGCGATGATGGCGCGTTTTTATTGCCTTCTCTTACTCTCACTCCCACCTCCCGCCTCCCACCTCTCACTCCCCCTCGCTGTAGCCAGTGAACCCCCCCAGCGAAAATTTAATCGAGTTTATCACATTATTATTTGGGCATCGTCCTGCGTGTCCTGCCGTGTCCCAGTGCCAAGAAGCACTTAAGACGTGCTTATTAGGCCCTATTAGCAATAATTGCACTACTGAGTCAATTTAGATATCCTGTGCAGATTTTCGGTTATCGTCATCATCATCATCATCAGCAGCACTAACATCATTATTAGCTTCATCCCAAAAACATTATCTGTGGCCCCAGGTACAGCTTAGACAGACAGACAGACAGACAGACAGACACTTGACTTAATCTTGTTCCCAGTTTTGGCCAATTTCCGTGCTGCGCACGCGTTTCCTATGGCTGGAACTGACCAAAACCTGCCACTGAATGTGATATGATCCCCATCAAGGAAGTAAATACGAATTCCAAAATGGCAATGAAAAATGTATTGTTTCTGCTATTAACTATTAACTAATTGAATACCAAATATGAATATATATATATATATATATAGTCATTGAATAAATTAAAATGGTGCATATTCATGCCAAATTGTAGTGTTTGTATACTGTGGAAACACAGTCGCATCCCATCCTGGGGAGCTGTGGAGGATGGGCACGAAATTTGACTCGGCTGACCTTTGGCTATGCGGCGGCAACTCAATTTGAGGCAAGCTCGCCATTAAAAGGCCAGCATGGCAAATATTTTGCCAAACAAATTGAGGGACAAAAGGCGGGCCAAGAGATGAATACAAACAGCAGACATAATTCTCGTATGCAAAGAGAGAGAGAGAGAGAGGGAGAGAGAGAGTGAGACACAGGTGGAGGGAAATGTGAATAACAGAAAAAAAAAATTATACAAATTTTTTGCTAAAATCACAAATACACAAAGCAATTCTCGAATTCAAAGTCAAACTTGAACTATGAACTCGCGCTTTAATATAGAAGAACTTTCACTCTCCGCCGGCCACCTCGGTCCCTCGGTCGGTCTATATGCAGTATATCAAGGACCTGGACGGAGGCATCTAATCTCTTTTAGCGAGGCATTGGACAGCGAAACAGCCGTCGAGACAGTCGAGATCAAAAGCTTTTGATAAACTCAAACAAAGCGCCAAAGTAAGCGCCAAATGCCACACAAGCACAATGAGACGTAGAGATAGTGAGAAAGTGTGAGAGAGAGAGTGGGAGAGAGAGAGAGAGGGAGTGAGAAAGCATTGAATATGAACAAAAAAAACAACAATACGCAAAATGAACAGCAACAAAAAGAATACAATATTTAAACATTTTATCTTAGGCAGGACCATCACAGCCGACACCCGCACACACCCCAGCCGAAGTGTGTGTGTGTGTGTGTGTGTGTGCGTGTGTGTGTGTCTTCATTTGGCGCAGCTCATTTTGCGTTTTCATTCTTTTGGTCGTCGCAGAGCCGGCGGGCATTTCATTGTTTGCCTTTTTGTATCTGCCGCTTTTATCTTGCCACTTTGGCATTGTTTTATGGCCACCCCAACGCGACGCAACGCGACGCATCGCCTCGCATGGCCTCATGCCCCAACTCCGACGCCCCCCCCCCCCCACCCCCTTCCCCGACCCATTCTCGCACCACTAATTGCATTAAGCGCCTTATTAGATGGCACAGCAATTTGCACATTTTTCGTGTCAATTGCGAAGCAATTTTATTACTCACAAAAATAAAATACCATTCAACGAAACAACGAAATGCATGGCAACTTTAAAGACAGCCACACAAAAATAATTAAAATATTTAATATTTATGACCAGCGGAAATATTATCAGTTTCAATTAACAGGCAGACAAAGAGAGAGAGAGAGAGAGAGAGAGAGCGAGAGAGAGAGAGAGAATGAGAGATTCAGAGGTATCTCTGACAATAATTTGTCAACTTTAACTTTAAATACATATAAATATGTAGTCCTAAAAAATATGCCAATTTTAAACAGCAGATTCATATTGATTATTTCAAATGTCAGATTTTTATTATTTGCTGCTTTAATTTGTTATACCCTGAATCCATTCAAAATCCATGCGAAAAGGAGTATAATATTTTTTTTTTTAAATTTATGTAGAAGTGCTCACATTTTCCAATCAAACTATTATATATTTAAAAGGATGGGAGTATATCGCAGTCGAGCTTACTCGACTACAGCTTTTTTTTACTTGTTTTTACTACGGATGCATTGCCTCATCAGTTTGGTTATAGCGCATTTCCGCATAATTATTTTAGTTATTATTGCATTCATTTGCTTTTGGCAATAATTAAAAAATTTTTTGGTTATTGTGCGATTTATATTTTTCACAGTATTATTTATTACAACTGGCGGCAAACTTAAACCAACTGGATCAATTTTGCGGAAATTAAAATTATTATACACTCGGCTATCTCTGTCGCTCTTCAAGTTCCCAAATCTGTCTCTGTCTGTGGACAATTGTTGATTTATTGTTTGGTCATCGCGGTCAACCAAGGCACACACACATATACGTGTAAATGTGTCCAATAAGCGGATGGACACACAAAATTGCTCGCACAACCTGAGTGACACACACAAAAATGTTCAAGCTGTGGCACAGTTTTTTTTTTTGTTTTTCAAGCCACATCCGCAGTCCCAAGAGGCGACGAGAGCCGGTGCACCTGCTGGTCAGCCGATGGGGCACGCAATTAAATTTATTAAATCCGAATCAATAATTCAGACAACGTCTCAATCAGAACATAATGCATTTTTTATGCAGTTAGTGGGACTAGCACACGCAAAGCAAATCAATTAACTACAACCTTTGAGCAAATCAGAGAGAGAGAGAGAGAGGGAGGGAGAGAAAGAGAGAGAAAAGGCTTCAGTTATAAGCCAAATGTGTTTTAGGCAGCGATAAATTTAGAAATGTTGCTAGTTGCCAAGTATTAAAACACTTCAAGAATAAATCGATTTTTTTTTAAATTAAACATATTTGAATAATATAAATAAAATTATAATAATATTTCAAGTAAAACAACAAAGTATATTTGTGGGCAGACAAATAAACAAAACTAATCAATTTAAAAATCCATTTTAAGAACTTTATCTAAGTCTTCCACACATAACATTTATAATACTCTCTGCAGGCGTGTAATAATAATAATCTTATGCTCAATTAAAGTTAATAACAATTAAAAGAGCCCAGCGCCCAGTGCCTGCATTGTGCATAAATGGCATTGGCTAACGTGGCGTATGCGCAATTTTAATTCACTATGATTTTGTGGGAGAGCTGCTCCGTTGTCATAATTAGGGAATATTCATGGCGAAGAACAGGTTTACAATTTTGAGCGGTCTCTTGAGAGGACATTGATGACCTCCGGCTAAGCTGGATATAATTAGTAATGGTGTTTACCGATCTTATGAGAATGTTGAAGAATCCTCAGAAGAAATTGGCAAGTTAGAACTTCTCAACAAAGACAGAGTTAATAGAAGAGCTATAGGGACAGAAAGAAGCACAAGAAAATCCCCCAATTAAAACAATATTTTCGTTCTCTTAATAAATCTAATATTTAAGTAGCAATTCAACATTTCGTTTCCATAATGAATAATGCAATCCAAATAACGACCAAGTTGGATTGCTAAAGTAGAAGTAGATATAATAGAAGAATCTCAAGTCTCAACTTGTAAATGCTCAATTTGAAAAAGAAATTCTTTTGCTGGCGAAATGTTAATTTAATATTGCAAAGATCCAAGTACCTTTTCAAATTCCATCAATAATTCGGATCTACGAAAACTCAAAGTTGAAATTTGCAGCTCTTTTAGTCGCCGAGTTTGACTTGACCTTTAATGCTGATATAGAATTAATATGCTTTTATCAGAGATGTTCTCATACTTTGAGCAGTTTAATTACATCAATTTCTAACTGATTTAAGGACCACCTTTCAGGTTACAATAATCCACAGTTTGTGGCCATATTCACGCTGCACTTGCACCAAAACCATTCCAATCAGTGTGTGTATGTGCGTGTGTGTGTGTGTGTTTGGTAAAGGCAAAACAATAACGGTCTGGTCACTTTGTGGCCAATTAGCCAGACAGTTAAGGCCTTCAAAATTGGTTAACTGCGAATTCCAGAAGGTTTCACTGAGAGTTGCAGGACACCAAGCTCAGAGCACTGGGTGGCAAAGTGGGTGCTGTGGCATTTGGTCATAGTGAAACTAACCTTTCGCAGAGCATTGTGGCTTTAGTAGAGACGTGTGTGTGTGTGTGTGTGTGTGTGTGCTGTGTGTGGCTGGCAGACAGAATATGACAAGAGCTGTGTGAAATAACCGGCTTGTGATATTAACAGGCCTCTTCAGAGATGATGGTAAAGGATTCCAACTATAATGTAAGGATGGATAAATTTACAACTTGTAATATAATTAAGGCGTGGCAAGGTTATCGAGTTGACAATTAAGAAAGTTGTTGAACTTAATTAAATGTGGTTTCATAGCAAACTCGATTTGTCCGATATCATTCCAGGCGACTGCCGCTGAGCATTGGCCTCGCTTTTGACCAGTTGCCATTAATGTCAGTGATGGCCAACAGCTGTTGTTGTTGTTGTTGTTGTTATTGCTGATGGCCTTGCCCAGAGATTGGTCATGGTTAAAGCCAACTACTTTGAGCTGGTGTAGCTTATGCAGTTGCAGTGTCCAGACAGTTTTGTGGAGCTTGCCGCTTTTGTCTGATTGAGTTGACCGGTCCAATGGACCAACATTATTAATACACACACATACACACACACACACACACATCAGGCTATGGCCAGGTCTGTCTGTGGCTTTGGTCTAACAAATTGCATCACTGTGGTTTTTGGTGGTGTGCGGCGCAGTGCATAAAATATGAGGCAAGAACATAATCGGGGTGGGTGCGGGGATGCGAGGGTGCTCTATAAATAAGCTCATGTTGGCTGGCCAATTTCAATAGAGTCATAAAAATAGTTGGGCCATTTTCAAAAATCCAGTGCAGCTTGGCCCAGTCAACGGCAGCCCTTTTAGCAATTTGTTAAACGTCATTTGGGCAAGTAAAGTCAATTAGAAAAAGTGGCCGAAAATACTTTTCATATGGCCATGGCATGCAGACGACCACGCCCACTCCCACGCCAACGCCCAGGCCCATGCCGATGCCGATGCGAACACCCACAAAGCCCAAAACCACACCCATTGACCAGTTGCCATATACCATTTAAGCCTTAATTGATTTACAACAAAACCAAATAAAAGCAAAAGAAAACAAAAAAAAAAACAAAACAAAAAAAAAAGCTTACAACAAACACGAAATGATTTCACTTGGCCCGTTTCCGGTTGTTGCCTTTAGCTGCCCTGATTTTGCAGTTGCTGCTGCACTTGCCTGCTTCTGCTTCTTCTTCTTATTATTCTTCTGCTTCTGCTTCAGCATCAGAGTCAAAAGCCCTGCTCCAACTACCCGACGCTTGGTATGCCAGAAGCTCTTTTATATAACCTACTCGATTGTTTGTTATTTTAAATCGCTTCTGTTTATAATTGAAGCTGTGTTTATTTACATTATGAAGGCAACCGGATCGCATCATTGCCCCATTTTGGACAGTTGTTGCCTTGGAGTATCTCTCCGTCGAGTTGAGTACATATACATATACGTATATACATACATACATATAATTGACCCCAGTCAATTAATAAATGCTCGCTTTGGCCTGGCGCTGGCTTTTGTTCCTTTCTGCGCCGTTAAGTATGCTGCACTTTATTTGCAAACGAGCAAAGTTGCAATCCAAGGCACAGCACGAAAGGACAAAGAGCGCGAAGGAGAGAGAGAGAGAGAGAGAGAGAGAGAGAGAGAGAATGAGAAGGAGCTAAGTAGCTGAGGAGCAGGGCAATTGGTGTTGGGCAGTGAAAGCGTTTTTTACATTTCGCCTTTGCCTCGCCGCTGGGTGAAATATCTTTATTACAACATAATTAAAAGTAAATTTTTTTTTATGCTCATTAACTTAATGCGTCAAATGGGTGGTGTGCGGGCTTGTGTGAGTGTGAGTGTGAGTGTGTGTTTGTGTGTGTGTGTGTGTGTAGGGGTGGACTTGCCATCTGTCGCAGTTTGATGGCACACGAAACAAAAACTCGTAAATTTAAATTACGCTAACGAATTCCCAAAAATGTATTTATCAAAATAAAATAAGTTCCAAAATATCTAAAACGGTTATTGCAACTTTTACTTTATTGTTAAACTGAGCATTGCGAGGCTGAATTAAAACAACAACGTTTTTTTCCATATTTTTAATTAAAAAAGCTTAACAACTTGTGTCGAGTCCTAAACAGATTAGTTTGTTCAATTTGCGAACTGAATGCCAAAAAGAATTCCAGCTTAACTCGATTTGATTACAAAGCAAAATAAAACCAGTGGGTTTTCAAGTTGATTTAATTATGTATTGCGCAGTGGTTCGATTAAATGCAGCGCCTTCCCCTCACCGCGTGTAAAATAAAACTTGCTCAAAGGTGAAAGCCAAATCCAAACCAGATAATTAGAGAGTTGGCGATGCAGATGCAGATGCAGATACAAATGCGGAATCAAATTTGGCCAAACACTCAACAGTGCAGAGTGGCAAAAAGGACTTTAGAGGCACGTAGCAAACGTAAATGTGGTTGTGTGTGTGTGTGTGTGTGGGTGGGTGTATATCTCTGGTTACTATGTGTTATTCCAGTTACATTGAGTATCTAGTCTCTGCTAAGCGCTTTGTGTTGGCTGCTGGCAATGCTGTTTTGTTGATATTACAGATAAGCACACACATATATATATATATATACATAGATATATATATATATATATATATATATATATAGAACCAACACTCGAGGTTAGCCATTGCATTTGCAGTTGCCCGCAGCTGATGCCCTTTGGCAATTGCCAATTAAAATGCGGTTAGTCCATCCATTTCCCCCCCCCCCCCCTTACAAACTTCTTTACTTAACTCTGGCTAACCAATTTATTGCAGCCATATTTATGTTAATTAAATTTTACTAGCCAACAACCCGTCGACTCGACTTCATAAACTGGGCAAATATTATGCTAAGCATCGAAATTGAAAGTCATCTTTTAATTGTTGTTAGTAAAAAGTGAACTAAATCTTTTTTGTTTGTCAAAATTTCACTAAATTCAATTGAATAATTTATTAAATTAATAATTCTTCAAAATTCATTAGGACTCACAATAACTACGAACACACCATTTGTTGGAGCCATATTTAAATAAATATATATATATATGTGTGTGTGTGTGTGTGTGTGTGTGTGTGTCTTTGACGTTCCTTTTGCAAAGAAACTTTTGAACATTTTGTGACGCAACTTTATTTTCAAACTTTCTACCAGCCTTTTCGGCAGTAAAAAAAAAAAACAACCAAATTCTTGGCAGCTGATTCCCGTGGGTCACAAACTGGAGTGAGATGAAGCCAAATAATGAGAAAGACACAGAGCGGAAGTGGGAGGGTGAGTGAGAGAGAGAGAGAGAGAGAGAGAGAGATAGATAGGAGGAGTGTGGGGTTAGCAGAAGAAAACTTGTCATATTTTCATTGTTTTGCAGTTGGTATTTTAACTGGCTGTTTATTACGAGTATGTGAAACACAAAGCCAGATATATATATATATATATATAAATATGTATATATAAATATACATCTATATATATATATATATGTATATATTTATAAGGAAAGCAGGCCGCATTGGAATTGAGGAGGCGCGTTAAGTTGTCGCTGAGTTCGGAGAGAAATTGTAAACTTTTTTAATTAAGGTAAAGAATTTGCTTTGCGCTGGGAACTCAACTGAGCTCCGCCCCACTCCTCCCCGATTTGAAACTACCCACTCAGGATCTGTGGGTAATGCATTTTTAATACGCTCGCGATGCCAGAAAAGTTGAAATCTCCAAGGCATGCAATAGTAATTGGCCAAAACACAATGCGACTTAATAAATATTTCCATTGAAAATCCACAAATAACAGGATTGACTCTTTCGATATAAGATATTCCAACTTACGACTGACACGTTAAAAATTACAATTAAAATAAAATTAAAATTAAAAGCAACTCTTATTTGCCATAATTTCTTTGTTATATTGTTTATGATTTGGCTCCAAGTCTGTAATGCTAGTTGCCAAATATTAAAACACTTCAAGAGTAAATCGATTTTTTTCTAAATTAAACATATTTGAATAATATAAATAAAATTATAATAATACTTCAAGTAAAACAGCAAAGTATATTTGTGGGCAGACAAATAAACGAAACTAATCAATTTAAAAGCCCATTTTAAGAACTTTATTTAAGTCTTCCACACATAACATTTATAATACTCTCTGCAGGCGTGTAATAATAATAATCTTTTGCTCAATTAAAGTTAATAACAATTAAAAGAGCCCAGTGCCCAGTGCCCAGTGCCTGCATTGTGCATAAATGGCATTGGCTAACGTGGCGTATGCGCAATTTTAAATGGCAAGTTTCACTATGATTTTGTGGGAGAGCTGCTCCGTTGTCATAATTAGGTATTATCATCAACGAGGGCACTGCAAAGGACAGATACAAAATGCATGAGTGTGTGTGCGTGCGTGTGTGTGTGTGTGTGCGTGTGCGTGTGCGTTTGAGCGTGGTACGAATATATTGAGCAGACGCCATTTCTAAACATGTGTCAAATTGCGAGGAAAGGCAGAGCTGCAAAATGAAATGACATTTAGCCGTGCAATTTTGACAGGATTTTAATATGCATGTAAAACCAACGCACAGCTATGTGTAGATGTGTGTGTGCGGGTGTGTGTGTGCGGATGTGTGTAAGAAATCTGACATTGAGCGCTTCAAATTGAAATTACTTAACTGTTCGCTGTTAGCTGCACTCGACTGAAGTCTGTGTTCTGCGCTTGGCCTTTGGCATTTGGCTTTTGGCGTTGGTATTTCGGCAAATAGCCGGACAGCGAAGGCATTTGTTGACGCACAGTTAATTAAGTACGCACACACGTAAACACACACACACACCGTAACAGAAAATGGAATGACAGCTTAAGGCTGTAAACCACAAAGTATTTTGCCTTTAGCAGCAGCAGTTTTATGGCAACGCACGCACTTGGCTATAAGACTAGGCAAATAAACTGGGCAAGTTGAATTAAAAATGTAAAATTTATACGGGTTGCCTCACTGACTGACTCACTGACTGATTGACTGACTGACTGACTGACTGACAGACAGCCTGACGGTTTGCTTGACAAGCCGACTTGGTTTGCAGAATGCGGTCAGCGCCAGGTCAATGCTAAAAATAGACGCAACTCCACTTTGAATAAATAGTGCGTACAGCCAAGGTGGCAACTTGTCCAGGTCCAGGTCCAGGTCCAGGTCACCTCGGTCACCTCGGCTTGCCAGACGTCAAAGTGCTGTCAAGCTTTTTCCATTGCAGTAGGCAATGCCGTCAAAAGCCTTGTGAAATCCAATTGCCAACGCAATATGTACTATTTGTGTGTGTGTGTGTGTGTGTGCGGGTGTGTGCGTGTGTGTGTGTGTGTGTGTCTACCACGCAGCCATACAACCCTTGACGAGTGAAATGTCAGCACTAAATGTCTTTGTAGTCGATTATTAAAATGCCTTACACCTCATTCACCCCTCACCCCTCACCACCCCCCCCCCTCTCCCTCCCTATCCACCAGCAGAAAGGCAGCAAAGTTTCCAATAACTAAGAATTTAACATATTTCTTCCAATTCGGATTGTAATTAGCCTGAATTGCAGCAGTGCAAGTTCGAAAATTTCTTTGCTGGCCAAATTTGATACTTGTTAGCCTTAATTAAATCGATGGGAATTCATAAATTAAGCTTATTTGTTTAAGAATTAAATTTGTTGAATTTATTCACCCAAAACATTATTTCGAAATTTATGGCAGTTATATTTCTACATTTGGCACTCTAAATCAAATTATCGTAAAATAAAGAACCGAAGAAAACCAGAAAACAGTAAATAAACTTCTCAACTCCTGGAAGACCGCAAAGAAAGAGAGAGAGAGAGATTGAGGAAGAGGGAGAGAGGCAGAGTGTGAAAGATTTTCATATAATCAAAGTATTGAATTTTCTCTTATTTTGTGTGTGCCGTCGCCAGCGATTTCTCGGAGAACGGGCATTAAAACTGATTTATTGCTGCAGATAACTTTGGATTTATGTGCTTCGTCTGATGGTCCTTTGCAAACATACACCCCCCCCTACCCACCACTCCCTCCACAATCCAAAAAATAGGTGGCAGCCAGCAAAGGCTATGAGCAGAGCCGGACGAGCGCATCAAAGCGCTTTTAATTAACATGAAACTTTTAATTATGATTTAAAAGATTAACGTGTCAAATTCAAAGACCAAATCGCAATCTACCCCTTAATACTTAGTACGTTAATTGTTTGCTCAAATGGCTCAAATGGCGTTTAACAGTTGCTATCCCCCCCCCCCCCCCTCCACATTAACAGCTGCTTTGGCTAAAGGCGATGCATCGATAGGGATGAGCACAAGGGAAATGATTAAGGCCACAAGGACAAGGCCACCACCCACCATGTCGATGGCATCGATGCCGTTGGCAATGCACATCATTTTCCATTACATTGCTTTTGGCCATTAACTTGTCTACAAACAAACATGTGCTGCGTCGACGTTTATTTTTTATTTTTTTTCTTTTAATTTTTCTGTTTTTTTTTCTATTACTTTTGAAAATAGCTGAAAGGATTTTCTGATTACGCACAACAAAATGGCATCTCAAAAATGCAATATCATTTGCATTAATTGGCAACTAGTGACAAATCAGCAATTAATAACAGTTAGTCAGAATTTCTTAATTGGCTTAAACAGGCCAGTAACAAATGTGGCTCTGACTAAATGAGATGTTTAAATTGTTTCCAAACTGAAGATTAATATAACAAAAATATACTTAATTATTCTCCTTTGCGATGCCTTAGCAATTTTTTATTTATTTGTAAGATGCATTTTTTTATTAAGAATTTCTGCTTGTAAGGCAAATATTATATTTTTGTTTTTCAAGTAAATAGTTTATATAAGTGGAGCCCTGGATATAAGTTTATATATATATTTATTATTGTGCCGCAGCATGTGTGCGAACCTGATTTAGGAAGATTGTGCAACCAGCAGGGATCGACTCCCAAACGTGTTTGGGCTCCTTATCTACAACCCATTCTTTGTTGGACGCAATATTAACGGCTTTTGTTTGGGCATTCGATTTCAGAAAAAAAAGGGAAAAAAAACGCCCCTTCCCCAATATTTGTTAACACATATTGCGCGTGTGTGTGTGTGAGTGTGCGTGTGTTGGATTGTGTCTGTGCTGCGTGAGCGTTAATATTCATTACAATATGCTTTTAAATGTCAAAGGCGAATCGTTGTTTTGGGGGTTGGTTTTGGGGGTTGGCTGGGCACAAGCCGAGAGCACGCTGCCATTGCCCCAAAACACACGCGCCCATCTTTCCCAGTTTCCGGCCGATTTCATAGCCGTCCCTTTTGCGCGCGCCTGTGTGTGTGTGCGAGTGTGTGTTAAGTCTGTTTGTGCATTCGCCTACTTGTTAAGGTTGTTGGTTTGCCGCTTTTCTGCTTTGCTATTTTATTTTATTAATATCAACCGCTCGCAAGTTGCTTTCATAAGTTTATTATTTATAAGTCTCACTCGAGTGCGACACTTTGGACGAGTGTGTTCACAGTTTACTGTGTCCATGGTTCGTTTCAGTTTTACACACACACACACACACACACACACAGTTACACAACTGCAGTTTTTTATGAGCGCCTGGCAATCAGTTTATATTTTGTATGGTTTATTTGCAATTTGCGCCCCAAATGCGGCCAACGGCAAATTTAAGTTTTATTGCAGCTCAAAAGAAGGCGGAAAAATGTACAAAAACACAACGAAAGCATAAGTATTTTAATGCTCTCCCTCTCTCCCTCTTTCTCTCTCTCTCTCTCTCACTCGAGAAAGAGTAAAAGAAAGTGTGCATTGTGCAGAATTGGGATGAAAATATTGTCGCATCAGTAAAAGAACAAAAAACAAAATTTTTGTTATTGTATTTTATTGTTAAAGGCGCTTTTATTTTTTTTTATGGCACGCATAAAACATTCGTCCGCCGGCCAAGACTGACATTTGCTGCTAATGCTTGCGGCGATGAGGGTTGGCGAGGGGAGCTGGCAGCGGCAGCGGCAGCGGCAGCGGCAGCGGCAGCGGCAGCTACAACGATAAGCCTTGTCACGCCCATTTGCACAGCAGGCGCCGTGCTAAACAGTAAAAATTACATTTGCCAAATGCTTTCAGTTAATAAAAGAAAACTGCTAACTCAATGAACAAACGAAAGTCAGCTAACACACACACACACACACACACACATACATTTATATTAAAAACTCTTTTTAAAATCAAAAAGGTGCACAAAAAACGACAATTTGAAAAAGTTGTTTATGACTTGCAGTTCAAATTATTTACCGAAACAGTTAAACACACATGTGTTTAAATACCTTTCTCTCTCTCTCTATGTGTGTGTGTGTGCGCGCGCTTAAATAATGCACAGGTATTCAGGAGAGTTAAGTAAGTGGCAAGTACATAATGCGAATAAGCTGCTTGAATTCTACTTAGGCTTTAGTCTTTTATTTTTTTATGCGCTGAACCCATTAAAAATGGGTAAAAAGGGCAAAATGTTTTTTTTTCTTTTTACAAATATGTGTGTAATGAGAAGAATAACGTATATATATATATATATATATTCTTGATGGGAATCGACAGCCAAGTCGATAGAGCCATATCCCCGAGAGACGGATTTCAGAGACTATAAGTGAGATTGAACGTATATCCGGCACAGATCGGGTGGTTAACTGCCTCCGCTTCTTGATTAACGATAAATTGCGAATTTCGATAAAAATAAATGCCACAATTTTAAAATTATAATCTTCCTATTAATTCAAATTTAACATATGCTTATTATGAATTAAATTTGCCAATATATATATATATATATATATATCTTAGTTGAGCTCACTCGATTACAGCATGCTTACATGTTTAATTAACTGTAGTTAATTTAGGAGTAACTCTGATTTCTACGATTTATATCATGGTTCCACTAACTATATTGATTGGGCCAAATTAGATTTCATATCTATCTTATCTATCAGTAACAAAAATTTCAATTTTTGTTTTTAAATTTATTGAGTTGAGTAGCCTGTCTTTTAATTAAATAAGTTGATTAATTATTCATCAGTTTAATTTATTTTCATATCGTCGAATTCCACAAATTCTTTGCAGTTAATTTACTGACGGTGGGCTGCAATTTGGTAAGTGAGAATATTTTTCGCTATTCATTTGTGGCTCAGTCAAAAATTACGTTATTAATTGAACTGTGAACAATTTCAGCACACATTGATCACAGGAACTGTCACTTATCGATTTTCGATGAGGATATTAACGCACTCATTGCGCGTCAGGTGTTTATTCACAATTTTATTACAAAATGCCGCTATTTTCATAAGGTACTACGATGGCTCTGAGAGAGAGAGAGAGAGAGAGAGAGAGAGAGGGAGAGAGAGAAAGCGCAGCGGGGCAAAAGTAAATGTCAAAGGACAAACAATGCCGACGCCTACCTTTAACCAAAAATAAAATAAAAAAAAATAAAAAACAAATCAAAGTCCCCAAGTCGACGATGAAAAACACTGAAAATTGAGAAATTCTTTTATTTTCATATCGCCCAAAGTATTTTATTTTGTTTTCACATTTTATTTTCAGTTTTTTTCATCAAAAGAACGAAAGTAATAATAAAAATCTGAAGCAAAAGTTATCGAAGACTAGAATAATCGGCTGTGTTTTTAAGTTGTGCTTGTTGAATGTCAAAGCCAATATCAGCAGCTAACACTGACAGTTTGTCAGACTGACAGACCGACAGACTGACTGACTGACTGACTGACTGATAGGCCGACAACTGACAATTGAGGGGCATAAAGGAAATTTACTTTGCCTACTTATTGCGGGGCTCGTAAATATTTTCAGCGCATCCTCCATGGAAAACTCCGAAATGGGAACTTTGATGAAATTGATGCGACTTTAAAGAAAGTGGCTAAAATAACTAATTAACATTCTGGGCCAGCGATGGGCTGTGAATATGTATGCGGTGGGCGTGGCTGATGCTGCAGCAAGTTGTGCGTTGTGCGTTGTGCGTTGTGGCTGATGGCGGGTTGGTGAGGGGGATGAGGGTGGCAGTGGTGCAACGACGAGTATGAGTAGCACATGATTACATTCAACTGACAACAAGAACAGTAACGACAACAATGGCGTCGACAACGAGGCGCTTACAGGCACTGAGCTACAAAGCAAAAGGACTTTAGGCAGCTGCAACAACGACGTGGCAACATCGAGACTACAACAAGGATGACACAGATGAGGAGCTTGATGATGAGAATGGAGCATGGAAGCCTCTAAGCCCTAATATTTGCTGTTGCAAGCGACAGCACAAAAAACCTGTTCACAGCTGAGCCCTTAGAGAGGGCAGAGGGGCAAAGGGGCGGCGCTTAACAAAGCAACAACAACAGCAGTCAAAATTGAGAGGCATACGCAGAAACATGTGCCACACTTTGTGGCAAACTACAACAACAACAACAAGCGAGAGACGCAGCACAAGAGAATGCCACAAAAATCAATTTTTGTGTCAATTTTTCCATTTTTTTTGTGTGTGTTTTTTTTATTCTTTTGCAACCTGCTTTTTGTGCTCTGTGCAAAAGTAACTGTCAAAAAAATGACACAAAAAATCGGAGTATAAAAAAAAATGGCAAGAAATAAAGCAAAAAATTATAAAAATGCGTTTGGTCCTCGCTCAGCAGTCGTAGTCGTAGTCGGAGCCGGAGCCGGAGCCGGAGTCTGAGTGGAATTGGTGCTTTTGTGCCACATATTTCACAGTCCACTGTCTGCCGCGCCTCTGGGCCTGTGTGTGTCTGTGTCAAGGATCTGGCTTTCGGGCCTCTCAAGCTTTATTTGGCCAAGTACTCACGCACACACAAACAATTAGGGACAATCGCAGACGCATAAATCTCTGCCACAATGAACTTGCACCTTAAGTGGACGAACAAATGCAAATGCTGATTTTTGAAAATGTGTCCAAATATTTGAATTTGTTCTGTTTATCAGGGAATAAACTATAATGTTAATTAATTATTGGCGGACTTCTTTTCGAAATATATATTTTTATTTTAGTGAAGTTTTTTGCATTTTATTACAAAGCGTGGGCGTGGGTGTGGGCGTGGCGTGCAGCCAACTCAAATGTTATATTGCGCATACGCCCCCCGTTGCTGCCGATTGTTAAATGTTTGTTTGTGTGTCTTGTTTGCTTGGTTTATGCATCGAGTCAGCACATTCGATGTACGTTCCAAAGTATTCACATGGAATCACGCCCACAAGCACAACAATTTGGCAATTCCTGTGTGCTTTGTGTATGCATATATATATGTATTTGATTATGTGTATGTCGCCCAACTCAAATTCACTTTGATTTAACTTTTATTTTATTTATATATATAAATATATATTATTGCGTAGCGGGCCTCGATACTCAGTCATGCATTCGCCCAGGCCGACAAATTTATGCCGACATCGCCTATATTTATATACGCCTTCACCTGTCTTGCCAAAAATCACTTACGAAATTAAATTTGTTGCTGCCTGTCGCTCTCCATTTGTTTGTTGATTTCGGCTAACTCTCTCCCTTCTCCCCTTCTCCCCTTCTCTCTCTCTCTCTTTGCCTACCTATTGCTCTGTCTCCGTCTCTATGACCTGCCCATTAGGCACCCCATTTGTATTACTTAGCTGCCAATCCACATGAGAAGCTCGCGCCTCAAGCGACGTTTCAATCATTCAACTCATCATCGTCCTCAACATGCAACATCTGACTATGTTCGTATTTACTGCCAACTGGCAAACCCACCAAACACAACTAAAAAAATATAACTGAGCACTAAAATAATGCTTAACTCTTGGCATTTTTTTTTTAGCCCAATAAATGTTAATTTTCTGCAAAACTGAAAAACTAACATAAAAAAAGGCAGCAAATCATCATTTCAACAAATTTACTCAATTTTTATACTTTTGCAAAACAGCTAAAGTAATTTTTGTAAACACCTATTTTATGCAATTAAATAAAATATATAAATATAAAAAAAATGTATGACACTTTTAGTAATTTTGTAATGAACCAGAAAAATGTCCTTTGTTTTTATGTTCAGTCTTTGGATTTAGATATTGAAAGCTGATTCTATTCAACTTTTCTTTTTCTGCAAAATAAACGATTTTCTATAAATTTGAGAGCTTAAAAAAATGATTAAGTAAAGGAAACACCAGCAGAGGAAAGTCTAGATTCATTGCGAATAAATTCAATAAAACCTTAAAAAAAAAGTATTTAAATTCAAATTTTTAAATTGATTAAATTCATCTGATAGAAATTAGAAAGGATAACTAACATTTTCAGTTAAACAATGCTTTTCATCTATGTTTTAATAATTTTAAGTGTTACTTTTTATTTTTTTTATTGAGCTTTACATCTGACTGACCAAAGCTGAAATATTTTACTACATTTCCAAACTGCTTAAAGCCGGATTTCAAAGTTTGTTATTTAGATATTAACCCAAATTTTCTTGGGTTGGTTTTTACTGCTTAAGCCGTAAGACTTAATATTTTTTTAATGGACTGCTTTCCGTATAATATTCAGTTTGCAGCAATAACATGAAACAGGAAAGTCTTAAATAAAGCTATTTTAAAACATACAAAAAATAATAATGTTTCCAGCTCCGAACTAAAATTGAAATGTGGCCAGATTAGCTGTGCTCTGCAAGGGCATTTAATTTTCGATCCGTCAAAGAAAGATTTTCTTACTTTTTTGTTTATGTTTTTGTTGATTTTTGCTTTTTTGCGATTGTAATATGCAAGAGAAAAAAATGTATTTGTCTTATTTATAAATTATATTTGAATATGCCTGGGGTATTTAATTATATTTGGGTACTTCGAGAGTGTGTGTTGAGTGTGTGTGTGTGATGCATACATACACACATACACACATATACACATATATATATGTGAGTACTTGTAAATACTTTTGTTTTTTCATACGTATATTCATTGTTCTTATTACATTGCTCAAAACAATTGAATTCAACTACATAAATAAATTTGCTCTTGTCGTTGACATTGCGCTAATTAAATAAATTTGATCATTTTAAATATATTTATTTGCCTTAAACATTTTGTTTACATAGTGAGTAAATAAATAAAAATGTGAAGAGCAGTTTTAGCGTTCTGTTTTTTTTATTATTATTTGATTTATTGAGCCTATAACTCCTCCATGTTCAAATTTCATCATTTTAGTCAGGTTTCTATATCGATTCTGTTTATGGCAGCCTAAAACACATTTCAATTGTCTTATAAATTGTGCCTCTGCCCAGCCCGATGGCCACAGATATTTTATCACTAATTTATGCCATAAGAATGTTAATTTTATTTTTAGTGAAAAACTTAGCCTGCAAGCAAAGAATATCAAAGAGTTAGCGAAATCGAAATAAATTTATTAAAATTGCACACTAAAAATGCAATTAAGGTCAATATTGTATTTGTTTGTTTTTTTTTTGCCTTTCGATTTTATGTTCAAAAGCGGAACATAAATTAAATTGTGTTTGAGGCGCTGCTAGAAACAATTGGCCGTGATCTCATCTCTAAACATTTAAATGTATAACAAATTAATGCTACTTGGTTCTCAGTAAATAATTGCCCAGAACACACTAAGCACATCCTTAATGTTTATTTGTTTACTCAAAAACATATGCAGGTAATGTAATTAATTAAGCTGTTTTCTGTGAAGTGCTTGAGCCAACTTTATGTTGCATTAGCAACAAAACAATCACATTATTTATTTAGTTGTGTCTGTTGTGTCTCTCTCATTTTTTATATATACATTTTTTTTACACAAGCTTCTGTAGGAAAAAACATCTTTCTACTCTTGTGTTTTTTTTTGTGTGTGTATGTGTGTGTGTGTGTGTAGCAATTGTTGTGCTCCTGTGAAGTTAGTGGCATTTTTTGTTGGCTGCTTTTGGCTGGATGGGTTTTGTTGTTGGTTGTTGTTTTTGCAATTGTTTAAACGCACAAACGGCTCATTAATTATTTATTTGTGTTTTTACTCACCGACAGTTGCTTGGTTTTTTTTGCTGCTGCCACAAATCAATCAAATGTTGCATTGCTTTGCTCGGAATTGTTGAAGATAAATGTTTTTTTTTTTTGTTGTTTTTTTTTTGTGTGTATTGATTTTTTTTAATTTTGTTTCTGTTATTATTACTTTGATTTACTTTTATTGTTATTATTTTGTTCTGTTTTGTTATCAAGTTTTTGCTATATATATATATAGATATATATATGAGATCGTAAACAGTATTGTTATTGTATACCATTTTTGTTTATGCAGTCAATTTAATTTATGCAATAACAGCAACAAGATTTTTCCGCTTAAATGTCCCAACTGTTTAGCGGTTTTCGTTACCTGGCTGCGAGTCTTAAAGGCCATAGTCATTTTGGCAACTGGCGAGCAACAAAATTAAGCCAAAGTAGAGTGCAAATATTTATGCATATAAATTTTTAAAAATTCTGCCATACGCGGCCAATTTGTGGCCTAGCCGAAATTACACAAATTACGCTCATTTCATTTGATTTTAGCCCATTTTGTTTATGCCACAGAATGCAACGATCTGGGCGTGGGATGAGCGTGGGCTTAGGCAAAGCGAACTCTTCAAAAATGATCGAATAATGTCGATGGATGACACGATTATGATTACATTGCAACGGTGCAGCTGCAGTTGCAATTTAGTGATTCCATGCAGCTGGAAACCGTAAAGTATTTTTATTTGCCACAAGGCAACAATAAACTGAGAGTGTTTACAGCTCAGCCAGCAACTTAGCCGATTCCCCTGCGGCCCACCCCCATCAATGGTGAATAGTTTGTTCCGTCAACAAATCACAATCTGCAATCCAAGCAATGACAAACAAATGGCAAAGCCTTCAAAGTTCTCCTCACAAACCGAAGTGTCCACGACCAGCTGAACGATGCGACTTAGCGAGAAACGAGAAATCCTTTAAATAGCCTTAAATACAATATTTAAGCCTATCTTTTGAATACATTTGGATGAAGCGAAAGATGCCAAATTGTAGACACACTTCTCAGGTATCCCAGGTATAAGCAACAGAGAATTAATGCAATGCGAAATATGTGCATATGTTGTTAAGTTTTAGCTTGCACATATGCACATGAATTAGCAGCCATTCCTATTTCTATTTCCGCTGCCTGCCCCATGCGGCGAATGCGTAATATTTTGCATGCCATGCAAAGCTCGGAGCTCATCTGCGCATTTAAATGAAAATGCGCTTAAAACATTGTGCAAAGCAACCAAGCCACACACTCCCACACACACACACACACACGCACACACACGCACAGGCATGCAGCAGCTGCACGGCAAGCCACATATGGAACAAGCCACAGCAACGCGGCGTATGAACAATTTTTTAATAACTATTGCTACGCCAGCTGCTGCTTAAATAACAATATGAAATTAAGTACTTTAAAAAAATTATACTTTTTGTTTGTTATTTCTGTTTTATTACCTTATTAGTCAGTTTTATGTTTTGATATTTTCTGCGAGTTGCTTTTGCCTAATTTGCTTAATCTATTCAAATCTTTAGCTTTCTACACTGTAACTTTTTACTGCGGCAAACGATGAGTTTAATTAAATATTTAGCAGAAATCGGAGTCTGAAAAACTGTTTTTTCAATTTCAAAACACTCCAATTTACATCCAAGTGCAAAATCAATAACAAGTCTTGTTTCCAGAAACTACGAAAATTTGCGAAAATTTTCGTATTATAGCCAACAAATGTTGAGGGTATTTTACTGGTAACCTCTTTCAAATATCAAGCCACACCCATTACGCCCAATAGCGACTCCTGCAAGTACCACTCATGCCACACACACACACATACACACACGCAGACACACCACATGCAAACAAACATTTTGTGGACAGGTGAATTTTGGCTATTCCGACCACATTTAGGCAATTAACATTTCAAGCTGAAATGACTTTTGGCTTAAACTCAAATCTGAAGTTGTTTCGCAGTTTTACGCAAATGTTGCCAGCAGTTTTCGTGGAAAGCCCAGAAATAATAATATTTCGCATATGTAATGCGTAAATATATGAATTGTATCAATATCTTGTGGAAATTTTCATTTTTGAAATAAACCGCTTAGTAAACATAATGAATCCTATATATCCTATATACACAGGCCACAGCAAAGAAAGCGCATCTTTTAATTATATAATTCATACAATTAAAAAAAAAAAGTCCTTGAAATATCGAAAGATCCTTAAAACCATAACAATATAACAACAATGTTTAAAACAAAAGAAAAGTTAACAAAATCGCCAAAACTCCTAACTCAGATCGTCCGTTCAAAAGACGAGCAGAATCAAAAAAGGAAAAAAATACAAAACAAAAACTTCAACTTGAGTTGCTATTGTTGCATTTAAAAACTTTAGTTAATTATTTTGGCTGATATTTAGTCGAACAATGAATAAAAACATTTTGAAAAAATGCGCAGTAAAACGAAGGCGAATATTTTATCTGCGTCAGTTGCACAAACTTAAATGAAATGTCAAAAACCATCGAAAAATCAACAAACGGCATTTTTGCTGAATTCGGATATTGAAATGATCGATCGAGTCGAGTATTGAAAGTGTGAGCAGTGCCCCAATTGCAGCACTGTTGCACTGCCACAACAGCGCAGAAACCTCAAAGGGGGTTTCACTGAAGAAAGCTTCGATCTACAAATCTCCAATCATCTCGTGAGTAATCCACCTGGGTCTCAATGAATACAAATAAAATACAAATAAAATACAAATAAAATACAAATAAAATACAAATCAAATACAAATAAAAAACAAATCAAATACAAATTAATACAAATCAATACTCTCAAACGGGGATCAAATCGCCTCAGATTATGCAGATTATGCCAAAAGTGGTTTGCCCAAAAATCCACCATTAACCGAAATATCAATAGAGAATTTTAATATCCTTGGCTTCAAATATTTTGAAAATTATTTTCGAATTTTTTAGCCAACTGCTCACATTTTTTTTCATTTTTTGTGGCAACCTAACTTAAACAATTTTTTTTATTGGTGCGAGACCGTAAAAAACAAACTTGAAGACATGCGCAAAAAACAGATTGCTAATTGCATAATTATATGTTGGTTCCAAAATTGATTATTGCAATTGTTTATTTATTATTATTATCGGGTGCCTTAAATATTAACCTATATCCTTAATGAATTGCGTTTCTTGTCAGATTTTGGTACCGAATGATATCCGAAGTCAATTCTCTCTTTTCCCTCTGCTCTCTCCCATTTCCATTCCCACATATATCGCATAAATACAGTAATTATACTGATTAATATAATATTCATAACAGGCATATGTCGATCTTTGCTGAGCATCGCCAATAATCTACCTACCCAACTTGATGACGGTAGCCTGTGGCTTTACCGATTGGCAATTATCGATTCTCGATTATCGATTTCGTAAACCTCCTAGTGACGGGTAACACTCGGATTCTTCAACTTTGTCTGACGCGTAAATGTTGCAAGCTGCAAGTCTGCAACTCTAAAAGTGTCGCCAGAGATCAACTATATATAAACCCATAGACAGACAGACAGACAGACGGACAGACGGACACTGTACAAAAATATACAAATAATTTGAAGGCGCCTAAAATAGAATTTAGAAACATTTAGAAACAATCTCTTTGATAAAACAATTCGACATTATACAAATTACATTTGAGTTGTGTTTTATTTAATAATGTTTATTTTTTTGTGTTATTTTCGTATTGCAGAAAAAAATCAATCTCAAAGCACTTTGATTATTTATTTGATTCGCAAATTATTCACCGACTTCCAATTACGACTTTTCATTACCTGCCAAGTTTTTGAATTTCTCAGTTAGATTTGAAGTTTTCTCACAATCACAGAACTGCCAACACCAAATTTTTGAAAAATTTGCATTATTGTTAGTTGATTTTCATGCACCAAAAATACAACAACAAAAAAAAAATGGACGAGAGGAAAATATAGAAATGTTGAGCACTAACCAAAATGAACAAATTGTTTAATGCTTTATTTTGATTTTGTTCTGATTGGTTTTAGTCGCCGATTATCGTCGCCGATGTCGTCGTTCTGTTGCAGGCAAAGGCAAAATGCAATGGAAATTGCGCTACAGCTGCTGCTGCTGCTTCGGCGCCCGCGCCCCACACAGACAAGAACAAACACGTCGTGCCGTCGGCAATGCTGAACGAAAACTGAAAACTGAAATCACTTTGCGCCAGAGCCAGCAACACAACAGAGCAGAATAGAACAAAATATACAACACACACACACACACACACACACAGCAGCAGCAGAGTCAGCGTCGCGACGCTATCCACGAATGGAGAGCATTTGGCGTATTCCCATTTCGCCAGCGTTGGCAGCGAATGCGATTTCGACTGCCTTATCGCATGCGAGACACTTGCTTGCGAACCTTCAGTACTGGGATATTTTTGGGAAATTTACAAGCACAACTTAATGTCCAAAGTGCGAGCGAGCGAGCCAGAGAGCCCAAGTGAGAGAGCGTCCATGGTGCAAAATTCCCTGCTCTTGTCGCAGCGGCAAAACCGAAGCGAATACAAGCAAAGAGCACGACGAAGTCGAATTGTTCACGAAGACGAGCACCAAAAACAGCTGCATGCTGTATCTCTCCCTTTCCCGCTCTCTATCCATCACTCAGCGTATATGTATGTAGATTTACATATAAATATATATGTATACCAACATGCATGTGGCTGTGTGTGTGTGTGTGTGTGGGCGCGGATGTGCGTGTGCCTTAGTGTTTGCAGGCCAACCCAAAAATGTGGGCCTACCTGTTGCTTAGCAACTCAGCAGAGCGCCCAGACGCGCGCTTCATTATCATTGTCAACATGCCAACATGTCGGACGGGTTGAGCAGGTGCAGGGGAGTCGCTGTGCTGCTGCTGCTGCTGCTGCTGCTGCTGTTGCTGTTTTGCTACGAATTCCGTCAGCAATATAGCCGGGAACAGCTGTTAAAACCTAACAACAACATAAAAAATACCTTTGGATTAAACTATTAACATTTCGCAGAAAGGAAGGGATATTTTTATCTGCTTGGTTTTGTTTTGTTTTGTGTGGCATTTGAACGCTCGAAAGTAGGCAAGCATTGCTGGTGTTGCCTCCCATAGAGGATACATTAAATAAGTAGAGTACGTGTTAAAAAGAAATTGACACCACACACGCACACACACACACTCACACACACGCACACGCAGATATGCACAGACACGCACATAAGGGAAATATAAAGAGAAAGGACAAAACGAGAGACGCTGGCGACATTGATAAAAGCACAACAATTTTTGTGCGTGTGTGTGTGTGTGTACGTGCCTGTGTATGTGCCTGTGTGTGTGTGTGTGTATGTTTTGTCTGTGCTTGAAACTTGAACATATTGCGCAAGGATTATCAATCGATTGTATTAGAATTAAACTTGAGCACTTGACAGACATCACACGCAACACCAAACCGAATAAGTCAAAGACCCAAAACACGCAATTGAAGGCATTTCCACAGTCGACCCACTGCGAACCACTGTCAGCAGCATTAACAGTGGCACGCTGACAACTTCTCAATGTGCAAAAAATACATGTTAATCTTTAAAAAAAAAAAATTGAAATTCAATTATTGAAAATTGAAGCGATTAATAAAATTTAACATGTAAAATGAAAGAAAAAATATTACAAAAATGGAATAATAAATATGATCATAAAATGGTGCAACAATGCAAGGATTGGGCAACCCCCGAGAAATTTTAATTAAATCGCAGTTCGCAATGTGATATATCAAAATTAAAATCTTTTATACAAGAAGAAAAGAAGAAGAAGAAGAGCCTAAAAAACCTGTTGTTTTATGTTTATTTAATTTAGAGCCCAATAACCAAAATACATACTTTAATTTAACATAACTATAACTTCGGTATCAAAATATAAAGTGTAATGACCCACTGTAAGACAGGCTAATTAACCCAAAACTGATATTTATTAAAAAGTCACTTATATCAAACACTAAACAAAATGAATTAGTGCTACAATTTTAGGCATTATTTGTTTTTCTGTTAGTCGATCTATAAAAACACAGCCATTAATAATGTATCCAAACAACATCGGTCGAAATTTATATTTTAAATGCAACTCTTATTAAAAGTTTTTGTTTATATAATTAGTAATTAGTAGCCATATTTTTACTTTTGACTGTAATATATTTGACTAAGCCAACATTAATTAATGAAACCGACTTAAAAACTCAATTGAAAATTGCTGTTGTTAATTGGTTTTCGCAATTATTTTTAGATCTTTTGTTCAACTGTCAAAATAGATTCCACTAAATACCAAATAAATACGCATTTTGAGCACTAATTATGGGTTAAAAGGAAATGTTTTTTTGTTTTGTTTGTTATACAGGAGTGAAGTGTTGTTGTTGTAGTTGTTGTTGTTGCTACTACTATTGTTTGCGATGCTTGTTTGCATGTGGCAGCAGGCAGCAGGCAGCAGCCAGCGCACGTATTGGCAAATGTGCCGCAGTGGCACTCAACACTCAGCATGCCAAATGCAAACACGAAAAACACAGGCAACACAAATGTAAACGGAACTGAAGGGGGGCGAGGAGCAGAGACGAACGAACGGAGCAATGTCGAAGAAGTCTTAGACGAAGTCAAAGACGAATTACAAGTCCAAGACAAAGTCCAAGTTCAAGTCGAATTCGAATTCGAATTCGAAGTAGAAGTAAACACGAAACGTGATATTTGACAGATGACTGAAGATATTTAGATACCAACATAAATACTACTTATGCTCTCTCCTCTCTCTCTCTCTCTCTCTCTCTCCACTGGCTCTGCCTTATTGTGTATCTTGTAGTCTATCAGTTCCGCAATTTTTTGCCTCAACCCCCTCCATCATTGGCAGCTAACGGTTATGGCCTCCAGTGTCTCTGGGGTCTTATTGATTTTCTGCTGGCTTTCACAGCCACTTGACGCTCGGTTTGAAGTGGCAGCCACGCATAAAGCAACCAGGCGTAAGTGGAGAGGATAGGCGGAGGGGAGGAGAGTTGAGAGAGAGAAAGAGAGAGAGAGAGGGATAAGCAGAAACACACAAAAACAAAAAAGGCAGAAAACTCAAAATCGGTACAAAAGAATCGAATGATGCAAATATTGTAATGGATTCATGTTGTTCAATGTATGCTCGCTTACCGCATTCCCCTTCCCCTTCTCTCTCCCCCCCACACCAAGCAACAGCCCTCCCATCCACTCAGTTCGCATTTTTTTTTTTTTTGCATCATCAGCTACTCTATGTGGCGTATACTTGATGCCGTTGCAAGCTGCCAAAGAACCACTCAAACAGCATTTAGTGCACACCTACCGTAATTAATTTTGATGCAAACTATTTTCAAAACCATCCACACAAAATCAAATTTACTTAACCCATATTTTTTTAGCATTTCACATTTCTGTTAGTTTTGCAGCAGCAAAAATCTGCTTAAGCAACATATTCAAATCGAATTATGTTTTGCATGAAATAAAACTTGGTGAAACAATTATAAATTTTAAATGGTTGTTAATTGTCACATTGAGCTCATATGGCATATATATATATATATATATTCTGATAACTGATCAGATTCGGCAATTGATCTCTATTTCGATGTAAAATTGTTGCCTCAAAGCCAAAATGATAACAATTACATAAAATATATGTTAATTACTGCATTTTACATATGTAAACAAAAATTTACTTTTCCTAGAAACTATTACTTTTTGACAAGTTATTTTCATGTATGAATTGTTCAACACTTCCACTTAATCAAAACTAAGCCGATTTGCATAAACAATACTTATTTTGGTCTATGCCTAATTTCAGATTCAACATATTACAAAAAGGGAGAAAATATTTGATGACATCTAGATTAAAACTACAACTGAATTTAGAAAACACATGGCACTGAGATTGGGGTCTTACTTTCGATTTTTCCGATAGCAAATAGTTTAAATATAGAACTTATAATTAATAACGAAGAAAATAAATTGATGCGCCATTTGGTAATGTAAACTTAAGGAAATAGATAATAAAAAAAATAAAAATTTGAGTATTTACTCACAATCGTAATATTCATATCGATCCGCCTCGCTGGGATTATTGCTGCCCATGATTTTGCCCAAAACTGCAAAAATCGCACAAAATGCAGGAAAGACTTAATTTTGAAATGCAAACAAAAAGGGCAAAATTGAATAATTGAATTGAATTCACCGACAGTTTCTAATGTAAAAAAAACCCGCAAATCCAAAAAATGGTAATAAGAATGGCGGAATGGGAGACTCACTTTTGGCAAAGCTCCTGCGAAAGCGGACGAAGCAGGACACGGAGCGTGAGAGCTGCGTTAGATTTCCGGGATGGCCGCCGCCCTGTTGGATGCAAATGATGGGCGCCAGCGGCGTAATGCGACAGCGACTGTGGCTGCGACTGCGACGCCGACGCTCCAACAGCGGTATCGCCACAAAGCTGTGATCCGCGGGCCCTGCTGCTCCTGCTCTTGGACCAGCTTCAGCTGCTTCTGCTCCTGCTCCTGCTCCTGCACCTGCACCTGCTCCTGCTCCTGCTCCTGCTGGAATCCCAGCTGCAGGTCCAGCTGCAGCGTCTGTTTGGGCTGCGGACGACAGCGTTAAGTTGCTGGGTAAAATGCTGCCGTTGTCGTTACTATTACTGTTATTATTATGATTATTATTGCTAATATTATTATTATTATTTATATTGTTATTGTTGTTATTATTGGGGCTGCCGATGGTGCCCTGCGGTGGCGCCGCGTTCGTCGCTGCAAAACAGATAAATGCAAAAATGCTCATCAATTGGTTGTCGCTGATTTTTAATTTGTCTACAGCAAAACTAAAATAAAAAATAAATAATTTATAAATCATAAGTGGATAATAGATGAAGGGAATATTTCATTTCGCACGAGAGATGCATCTGTGCAACATTTTACTTTTTTGTTCCTCTTCTTGCACTTGTGAATGCCATAAATCATTCAAATTTGCATTCAATGTATTCGTTCCTCTCCTTTCGCCAGTATTTTCTTCATATTTATATATATATATATGTATATATATTTTTATTTATTTTTTTTTATTTATGCAAGGGAATGTGCCAAATGGCGCAGAATGCGCACAAAACATAACAAGCGGGTAACACTCGTGTCGAGGACTCGACAGCCATTAAAAAATCCCAAAGCAGGGATCCTTGGAATGAGTCAGTCTAGACTAGCAAATACCCTGTACTAATTTGCTTACTGACTGTCGATTCAAAGCGGGATAAAGCTCATTTTAAAAACAAATCTTTTTGCCATAAAAAAAAGATGATCGATTTGGAAAAACCTTTGAAATTAAATGCTTAATTAATATTAATCAAAATTTGCCAAAATTGATGATGGCTTAACGATTAAATAACGTCTACATCATCTGCGCAAGATATATTAGAAATTAAATTCCATATTATTAGTCTCAACTAGGCTTTTCAATGTCGATCCAAAATATATACGCCTTATAAGATCGGAGATATTTCCTGTTACATCAATTTGCATAACTTCATTACACATTTTTCCCATTGTTAATGGCTTTAAGGTATAAAGAAAACAGAGTAGCAAAAACACACTCATTCACACACACACACACACAATATAACAAATATATATATATATATTATCTGAATACATTTCTCCTTCTGATTCTTCTTCTTATATATAAATATAAAGATTTTTTGTTTTGGAATGCGTTGTGGAGCGATTTTGTAGTTTACAATTTCTTATTGTGGGAAGATCTTCAAGTACAGTAGTCACTCAGCGTAGCCAACTAAAAAGGGGCCAAGTTACAAAAATAAGGTTAACATTTTCTATTGCTCAACGGACTGGATTTGAAAAAGATATGGATTTATCTACACAAACAAACAATTAAAATAAATCAGATAAAGTTTTCTTTTTTTGAACCAAAAAGGGTTTACTGAAAAAAATAGTTTCAACAATTTTGTGTGTTAAGTTAATGTTAAAGTTGAAATTGAAATTGAAACTGGTCCTAAACAATCTGAGAAGAATTATTTTCACTTATCATCATCCTCAACCTGGCTGCAAGTTTCTAAGTTTCTTGATTTATTTGACGACAGTTTTTATTTGGCTCGTAAAATCGTGCATTTTGTGGGCTTTAGGAATATGTCAACCTTTTTGGCTAACCATTTGCTTTTGGCACTCTCGTTTTGTTACTATCTCCCTGTATGTTTCTTTCTCTGTCTCTCTCTCTCTCTCTCTCTCTCTAACTCTGTGCTGCTTTGTTGGGGCACAGAGGTCCTGTCCTGTCCTGTTCCGTGTTGTGGGCATTGCTGCAAGAACTCTTATCCTAACCGCAGCTGGTTAATTCCTGGCTTCTTGCCAACTGCAACATGTTCGTACGTGTCAACGTATCTGGTGCGGTTCGGTTTTTGGCCATGTTCATTTGTTGCATATTTTATCGTGCCTCAAAGTGCCAACAAATCGCACACGACAAAGCGAATTATTGTTTGATATACATACACACAAATATACATATATATATTATATATATATTTGCATATATTGATAAATATATGCATGCATCTTTTATATATATATATATAGTCAGACTTGGGGCAGGGTGGGGTGGGTTGTGTGTGTAGTTTTATAGCACGTGTGATTCATCATTTGCTTGTTGAATTTATTTTATGGCCATTGCAGCGACAAACCGTTTGATTTGGGTTGGGCCATTTTATATATTTAGTATATGTTTGTTTTGCTTGCTTGCCATTTATTTGCGCAGCATCACCAACAAAAACGATTGATTATAAAATAAAACAAGCGGCATTGCTAAATTTTGCGCACAGTTTCCGCACTGCCAGAGGGCCGTGTCCAATAAGAAAAACAACAAATTCTGTGGCCATCCATCACTTGCTGTATTAGCAAACAGCTCCAACAACAACAACAACAACAACAGCAAACCCTTCAATGCAAGCAAGTGTGTGTGTGTGTGTGTGTATGCACATTTTTGCGGATTCGTTAGTGTGTGCCAATGTCAGCGTCAAAATAACAACAGCTGAAAAATAAAACACACAGCAATCTTGTCTGCGTATACGCAATATTTGCTGTTTCTGAATGGCCTTGCAACCACGACAAACACACACTCACACACTCACACACACACACACACACGCACACACACAAAAAATTATGACTTCAAACCACATGTACTGCAATCAATACAATTCAAATTGGTAAAAGTGCTGAGCAAATCACAGCAAATCACATTAGCCATATGAACACTTCCACGAATACTGCAGTCGAGTGCAGCTAGCTCACCAACTAGCGACAAGCACATGCATGTCCATATATATACCAATTTTGTTGTGTGTCTATTTGCATACACACAATTATTTCCGCTACAAATTTGTCTATTTCGTGATTTTCCAAAAGTCAGAGCGATGTTCATTCTGAGTGTTATAAAATGCACAGTTTACAGTTTTAATATATATAAATGTAACACTTTACTAAGCCCCTTATGTGTGGCATACTTATAAGTGGGAAAGACTTATTTGAGGCAAGCAGAGCACAAGCCTGGACTTTGTGAGGCAAAGCGTTAAATTAGTTTGTGGTCAAGGCTGCTCTCTTTGGAGCATATCAATAATTAAGTGTACAAATTTCATGAAGGATCTGAGACATCCATTTTATAGTGCAGAACGTATTTAATTTCTATCAGCAGGCTCAACATCTTGTTGCATATTAACAGCACTTATAGTCCCTAAGATGCGTTTATATACCTTTAAGCCATTAATGATCAGAGAAAATGCATCTGCAAAAGTCATAGATACTCTTTATTATTAAAATACAATATCATTATGATGTTAAGTTATATGTTACCGTCCCAACAATTTTTATGTAAACTTATTTACTTATCTATGCTACAGATTGAATACCCTGTAATAAATTGCTTACTGACTGTCGATTCAAAGCGACTTAAGCTCATTTTAAGAAATAATCATTTTACATGCCATAAAATAAAATTGTATAATGTGATTGATCGATTTGGAAAAATCGATAATTGTTATAATTAATAGTAAATTATTATTAATTAAAATTAAATTAAATTATTATCTATCTTACAGATCTGTCAGACATAATATATCGTTGCACTAAGTTCTAAGTAAAGGAAAACTAAATCTTGCACATTCGCCATTTATTTATACATAGACTGCATATACTATATATATATATGTATATATAATAATTACTAAAAGTCATTTGAAATAATGATACATTTTTAATGAATTGATATGAAATGCGTCTGACATTGTTGTTCATAAATTATTCACTTTATTATTCGATTCATTTGAGCTCGCATTCAAAACTATCAACCATTAATTTATCATATATGTGTTGGGATTTGATTTATACAAATGAGCGCAATAATTTTTACTCAACTACAAGATGATAATGCGTTTCGGGAGGCGTTAAGTATCGGCGCTATAAATGTGCACCCCATTATTTCTTGAAAATCAGAAAATGTGCCACATAAACATTAACGACCTAATGACTTGTCATGCAGACCATACTCTGCACATAAATAATGGATGGAATGGAATATTTTGTACTAGTATTATTTAAGACATGTGGCCAAAACTTAGCATTCAATTCAGATCTGTTACTAACTGACATTTTTTGGGGAATTGAGATTGATAGGCATAAATAAATAACTAATTGTTTGGATAATTTTATTTAATTTAATTTTATTATTTTTTTTGGATTCTTGTTGAATGTCAACTTTAAAGTTTTTTTTTCAGTCGAAGTCAATCTATATTGTTTAGATATGCGGATCAAATATGTATATACAAACTTATGTAGTTGCCCGATTCGGTGTCTGTTTAAGATCCGATTCTGTACTTTGACTGCATAGCAATAATAATAATAATAATAATAATAATTTTTTATTGCTTCTCGCGAAATTCGTACGACGCACAAAAACCAAAAATTCTTGTATTGTTGCGGGAATTGCTCCTGGGCCATTTGTTAATGTGGTCGAGGCTGTTCATTGTATTTGTTGTTAACGTTTGTTTTTAGCTTGAAAATCAAGTCATTTTATATACAAACAAAAATTTTACAAGACTCATAAAAACACAAAATTACAAAAGGCCAACGCAAAAATATTTATATTAATGATATGCATAAATACGCGTATAAGTCGAGCACAATTGTCCGATCGCCCACATCCCCCATCGCCCACATCCCCCATCGCCCATCCCCGATCCCCCATCCGCAATCCGTCCTGGCCAATGCAAGCAGTATCTATTCTCTTTGGTATACAAAGAAAAGTATGTTTGCCAAAAAGCTGCCATTTGTTCGTGTGTTTTGTCTATTCCAAAGAGCTATTTATGACGAGGCGATATCTAAACAAATGTTGTATGCAAGAGAAAACATATTCCAGACATTGTTTAGACCTCTGGTCTAGTTTTTGTATTCGATTTGCAGATTTCAGCTTTCAGTTTTTAATTTTGGAGATCGGTTTTCATTATTCAGCCTTCTAATTTCGACAGTTCTGTTTCAAACTGTTGCCAATTGCAATTTGATGGCTGTCTAAGTTACACTGCCAAAAAAAAAAAACACTAAATTCTACTTTTAAAAATAATATAAAAAAAACGTTTATATTTTTTTGAAGGCAATATTGAGAATTATATTAGATATAAGCAATCTAAATAACCCCGAACATATATATAATAATATGTAATATATAGCAAAAAAAAAGTATTTAAAAAAATGTTTATTAATCGTTCGATAAGAAAAATGCATTTTTCATTAAGAAGCAAAAAGCAAATATGAGAAAGCAATCAATAAAGATTTTCAATAAAAATGATAAGTACATTTTTTTTTGTCTAGTTTAAAGTGATTATTTTGCAATTTATATATATATATATTTTCACCACAGGCGAGAGATGATTTGAACGTGCTGCAAAGTGTTGCACAAAATTAATGAGTAGTAATTTTTATTTTATTATTTATGTTTGTTTTTCTCGCTACGTGTTACTTTGATGGACCAACAATAACAACAATAAAGCATTCGCTCAATAAATGATCGACTCGTCAATTGACTGATTGATTTTTTTTTTTTTCATTTTTTTCATTTTTGCATCGGTCAATCAACAATTAACTGAAAAGTCGAAGTAAACAGTGAAGAAAAGTGCGCAGAATATCAGAATAGTTTCAATGCGATATACAATTCAAATTGGCAGTTCAAGTTCGTTTGGCTAATTTGTTTGAGTCGATGTGCTGCGGGAATTCCAAGTTCGAGCAAAACACATTAAAAAGTAACATCAAACGGTGAATTGCCACCTTTTATGGGACCGTCCATAATTCTGTGTGCTACAAAAATAAGTTGCCATTTTAAGCGGCCAAAAATCGAGCAACATATGTTGGCCCAGTTGGCCGAATTGGCTTAGTTGGCCACGTTATTTTTGGGGTTGTTTTTATTTTGTTTTGTTTTCTTTTTTTTATGCGCCTTGGAAAATTCGCCGGCTGCGCTGTTGTTTATTTGCCAAATTGTATTGCACTCGTATTTATTGTTTTTTATCCCGCGTTTTTATATACATCATTTGCTCGTATTATAGAAATTTGATTACACTCGCAATGACCGGGCAACGATTGAAAACGGTTTTCCAACTGTGGCTGGCAATGTGCTGGGCATCTTTGGGAAACTTTTAATGATGCCTCACCCCACAGCAGCCTGCCACTAATGCCGCAAGCTAAATGCTTGCACGTGTTGCACGCATAGCAATTTCAGTTGGATCTTAACACCATTAGTTTCATTTAATGTGTGGGTGGAAATTGTATCTGGGGAATCTATTTTAATGTGATTCGTACGGCTATTGCGAAAGCAATTTAAGCTCAATGGGTGGCATATTGAGTGCAGGTTGCTCAAACACACCCCAGCCCCACATTTAATGCTTGTTGCCACAAAACTATTGTGAGACACATTGTGAGATTCTAGACGACTCTTCGGTTGTCTCACATAAGCAAAAAGTGTTCGCAGATGCCATTATGTCAATGTACTCGCAGCGCCCACCGAGAATATTACTTTGAAACATTTTATGAACAGGCACTTTATCGTTTCCAATAATTAAGAGTTCTGATTTTGCTTAAATCTATGTCAACCTAAGTTAGAATACGTAAAAACTACATCATTTTTACAATTTTGAAACTTTTTCATTTTAAATTGAACAACAATAATAATTCTAACTTAGGTTGACATAGATTTAAGCAATATATATTATATATATATATAAATATGTATATGATATATTTTTATTAATTGGGGGTCCTGTGCACTGCGACCTAATAGATCTATTGTGCCCCCTTCCGATCTTATAGCTCCTCCATCAACCCCAGTTCCTGAACGAATGTCAGGATCTTTGATGGGTCGAGGGCAACTATGTGTGTGACATTCATAACATGTATCCCTCGGATGCTGCATATTTTCCTGACATTCTGTTAGGACTTCCTCGACTTCACAATTGGCTGTTGCTGCAGTTACCCATTTTGGACAGGTGGATATATGATAAATAAAATATATAAATAAAAATATATCGCTGTATAAATTAATTTGTTTACAGATCGTATCATTTACTTTTCAATGTGCAATAAACACACACACACACACACACATATACATATTATATATTCGTAGTTAGACTACAAAGCGTTTGAAAAATATTTTTTTGCATAACTTTCATAAAATTGTTCACATTTCTGTTTGTATACAATGGAAATGTGTAATTTGAAGGGCGAGTCCCAATTTCGTTTGGCCTAACATTTGGTCATATTTTTGCCAGCACGGAAATTAAAACAATTAATTTAATAACAAACAAAACAAAATAATAAAATTTGAAAAATGGTGAAGCGAAAGCTATTAAAACTGCAACGAAATAATTATACAAGATATAAATAAAAGCGATTGAGTTCATAAAAAAAATAATTCATTATTTGAAGAAGAAAACCAAATAAAAAAAACTCATTAAAAAATTTGCAAAAAATCATTGTTATTTAATCAGATTAAAATGTTTATATGACTTTACAAAATCAATTAAAAAAACAGCAACATTTGTTTATCAAAGTCATAAAATCTTTTGCGTGATCTACGAAAAATCAAGTATATATATATTTTTTTTAAATGCCATTAAGTGGATTTATATCTGCCTAATATATATGTAGAAAAATGTGTTCAAATTTTTAAGTACGGTATTCTGTCGTTATATTTTTTTTTTTTTAATGCCAATAAGTGCATTTATATCTGCCTAATATATATGTTCAAAATTGTGTGTTAAAGTATGGTATTCTGTCGTTAAATTCAACATTCAAACTTACGCATCTCCACATCCAACATTTCCTGTGGCGTTGCCATGACGCTCAGCATTTTGGTGATTCTCAGCACTAACAAATTGCGGCTGATACCGCTGGGTACATTATTTTCTAAACACGTACGTATGCAATGTGTCCGGTGCAGTTGATTGCACCAGCCAGTGCTAAAATTAGTTCAGCAGCACAGCACACACACACACACATCACACACGTAACACACACAGCATACAGAAACACACTAATTCAAATCCAAACGAAAACGTGAAAAAAAATACAAAAATAAAACTAAATTATGAGGGCCGAAAAACCGCGATTTATTTACCATGGCTCACAGAACAATACAAACACAATGGCACACACAAACACACACGCACACGCACACACACGTTGGCAAACACATGCTTGTGCTAATGTGTTTAATTAACAAAAGTGATATTAAATTTTCTGGCTTGCACGAGATTTTAATTGAAATTCAATTTGAATTTTTATTTCGATTTTGACTTTGATTTCGATTTCAATTTTAATTTTGATGATATTGCGCGAGTTGACTAAGTTTGCTAAATATTTCCCGCTCTGCGTGTGGTGCTGGATTAGGCGACCAGCTGAACAGCTTCCTCTGGTGGTCGTCTGTCTGCTTTGACGGCTGTGCAGCAAATGCTTTTGCCGCTTTGCCAGTTTTTTACTTTCCATTTTCTTCAGGCAACACACACATTTCGCCCGACTCGTTGCGCTCCCAGCACCGCCCTGCCGTTCCCTTGTACACACACATGTGTACACAGAGATTTTTTGTATTTTTGGCTACACACTGCCACCAATTGCTCCCAAACTGTGTGCGATCATCTCATGGAATTTCACTGCACGCGCTCTCTAAACCGATCGCCGAACACAGAACGAAGCGCTCAAAGAGCTTCGTTGAATCTTTATGTTTAGCGACTGGAAAGCGGATGGATGGATGGATGAATGGGTGGATGAATGGATGGATGGATAGGTAAATGAGTGGCTAGTTGGGTGCATGGCGATGGGGCAGCTGGTAATGCATGTTGTGACAAACATTACTTGCGAATTATCAGTTAGATCAAAGTCGGGCGAAATACTTTGATTTTACCATACGTTATTTAAGCCGATAACAGGCACCAAAGAACAGGGTAAGTGTGCCTCTAAATTTGCTGTAGATTAAAGCTATTAATCTTCATTCCAAGTTTGGTAACTGTAGCTCATAAAATTAAGGAAGATATTTTTTTGTCGGATTTTTTTATTTCCCGGATTTATGTTGATACCAATATTCGTTTAAAATTTCCTGATTTTAACTTTCTGGCGTTGAATCTTTTTTCTTTTGATTTTTTTCTAATATTATTGTAAAAATGAAATAATATGTTGAAATCATAATCTGATTCTTCACACTTCGATTGGAAACAAAAAGAATTTAAAAACGATTATCACTGTGTAAATATAAAGTGTAAATTATATATTTAAATGAAAGAAAAAAAAACTGTCACGGCAAATAGAATCTGGTCAATGTTTATCTAAATTGCATTAAATCATGCGATTTCGAATTCATGAGTAATCAAAAATAGTCAATGAATGATTGGAGTAGTGCATCATTCATTCCAAATTTCCAGAAACATCAATTTGAAGTTGTTAAGAGCATTCCTAAAAGTATGCAATTTAATAGTTCACTTTGTTGCCATAAATTTCACGCGATTATATATATATATATATATAGATACCTGAATTTAAAAACAGAGAATTCAATTTCCCATTTGTGATTTTCTTGGGCACACACCTTATAGACTAAATGTCATATGAAATATCCACTTGAGTGATTTGACCATTCTTAAACTGTGATTCATAAATCGATTCGATCCTGCAATAAAATAAAAGCAAGTACGCAATCCATGGCGAATTTATCAATATTCAGATATTAATTTCTGCATTTCTTCATTTATCAAGCACAATTTATTGAGTCAAAATTAAAAGGACTGTCTAACCACAGCGCCTGATGCTCTGCACAAAAGTAGCGAATTATTGGCAGTGTTTATAATATGGTATTACACTCCAATCGTAATATTCCGCTTCCATTGCGTACACATAACCAGCAGCATTCCCACCATGACCATCCGAATTATGTCCGGCTGTCTGCATCCCACTGCCACGAGTAGTGCCTTCCTTCCCAGCATTCTCAAAATTCCAATGCGCATATGTGAAACAATCCGCGGATGGTACTGAATATATTTTGTGGAGGACGGTGTGGAGCTGCCCGGGGCGAGGTTGTAGGTTAATGCACTGACATGCGGCAAAGAATTTACGACACAAAAAAACCAACAAAAAAAAAAATAAAATTAAAAACAAAAAAACACGCATGTCACAAAACACAGCCAAACGCATATCGAAACGACTTCAAAAGCAAACCGAACGAATTGTTTTGGGTGAGATGAAAATACTTTTCGTATATATTTTATTATTGCATGCATATCGATTCGCCGACCAGAACCCACTCAGTGTGTTAACATCGATGCCATTATTTATTGTCACTCAGTCCATAACACAATCTAAATTGAATTGAATGCTGCAAGCCAAGCCAACGCGATATCCCATCCACCCCAGACACCCCAGCCACCCCAGCCACCACATCCGCCCTGCAGCCACTCAGCCGGCCTCAACCTCTGGGGCAATCCTACGTTCGGTTCATAGCTGGACTCGTGCCAATTGGCAAATGCTTGCCAGCTACGCGGCAAGTTCCTCCTTAAGTGTTCCACCTAACGGTAATAGTTTATTATGCATATTGTTGGAATTTAAATGTTGGAATTACGACTTTGTGCCGCCTCTGATTTTCAATTGGCCATATTGACCAGTGCACTCATCCACCCACCCACCACCCACCGCTCTCTTTCCTTTTCTATTTATATTTCCCTCTCCCTCTCCTGCTCTCCCCCTCTGTTTGGGGCCCATCAAAACTTTTGAAGAAAGTTGCTCTTCAATTTCAAAAATCAACCTAATCCAAACAGTCAAAAGCTGACAAGCTGAAATTTCTTTTGGGCTACATAAATAATTTCGAAATTTAGGAAATTAATTTTCAAAAATTAAAGGCTTATCGTATTTATACTTATTTATTGTTTTGTGAGCTTTTTATATTTATAAAGCATATAAAAAGAATAAAGTTTGTGAGTGTATTTCGAGTTGATTTCAAATTCAATTTAGAATTCACATACTGTAATATCGAAGGAACAATTAAAGGTGCTCACATTTCGGTGCTAACTCTGCGAGGAGAATTGAAAATCCATCACAACTACAATTGCAAATTGAAAACTAAATATCGTAGTAATATTTCCAAACTAAAGTCACGAAATTTGATTAGATTTTAGTTGATAATCTCCCTTTGGGAACTGCACTGGTTGTAAGCCTATATTTTGAACTGATTTTGAGCTAGAATCAACAAATTTGGAATGTAAATAATAATAATAATAAATGAATAATATAATTTCCACAATTTAAATTTAGATTCACAGATCATTGACATCCTACGAAGAACGAGATTTGGAAGCACCAATTGAATTACCACCAATAAAAATGCAGACAAAAACCTAGAATATCGAAGCCTTTGTGGCTTTATTTTTAGCACCGATCTTTTAAAGTTATCAATAAGATTTATTGGTCACGCCTCCTTTCGCTATTTTCAGAAATTGAGCCGCCAGTTTTTATAATATTCACTTTGTATAAATCTGCCTACCAATCGAAAAAAAAAATCCCTGGTTGCACTTTTCCTAGAAACAATTCAAAACAATTTTCTTAATTACAGAGTGATTATTGTGTCGAGTGCAGCGGCCTGTTGCACGTTGCACATTGACTGGCAACTGCCAGCTGCCAACTGCCAACTGCCAACTGCTGACTGTTGGCCATTTAACATGCTCCAAATCCTGAATGTTGTCAGTTGTGATGTGGCAGCTGCCAGTTGTCGAGTTGACAAGTTGTCTAGTTGACTGCTTGACAGTCTGGCAATTTAACAAATTTAACAATTGTACAGCAAAAACATTGCGTGCTTTAGCAATATAATTTACACATAATTTTCAAGGTTGGCTTCAAAATTGGCGGCCACTTTTAGCCATGGCCCCGAGGTCGACTGCGTTTGCCACGGCTCAGTTAGTTCAGCCGCAGTGCAGCCAGTTTCCCATTGAGTCAGTATCAAATATTTTAATTCACACACTGCTCGCTGGTCATTGGTTTTCCTACTTTTGCGCTTTTGGGAATTGGGAATTGAGGCAGGGAGGCTGCGACTCTCAACACACAAGGAAGACACGTAGATGTCACATGTGTCAGCGGGTTTGAACACGTTCCGTATCTCTTAAGCACGTTCCTAATCCCAATGAGTTTTTTTTTTTCACTTCTTGCACAGCATTCGTGCATGTCTTGGTCGAAGAAATCTTCGAAACATGGAACATTTGTCATAAATACATCAGGAGCTGATAAAAGAATTCCCTTTGTATTAATATTCAAATATTCAAATTTGTATGCTGCTGTTGTTTTTGACATTGCTGTGGCCGACGACAAATGTGGTCCAAAAAAATGGGCCATAATTTGTTCACAACCAAGCCATACATTTTTAGTATTCTATTTATGCTATAATAACAAAAAACAAGCAAAATAAAAAAAAAGAGATAGCAAATGAAAATTGGATTAGCAGCCGCAGCAAGCACAAACCATAATAATAAATAAATATAAACTCTCAAAATGTAGTTTATATACTCACCGCAAAACAATACACAAAAAAATCAAATTGGTATTTACGCGTTAATTTATTGCTTTAATGCATCCGAGTTATTGCTTACCAAATACTCATTCGACCGACCACAACACAAACAATAAAAATACACTAAAAAAAAAACCGAACCAATATCATCATCGATTATTTTATGCCCTTCAATTTGTTTGACACTTTTCCAAAATTTGCATACAAAAGCGGCGCACGAGACAATCATTTAATGGAATTTGCATGGTGCAAATATAAAATATACGTGTAGCATACGAAACTATATATCCATATATATATATATGTATATATATATACCGTGGGGGAGCTGCGACTGCAACGCGCTGCGAGACTGCGGGCTAACTGAAAAATATCTAATCAAATGACTGGCCGTAAAAGTTTTTGGAATCACCACAAGAACGCTAACAAAAAATGGCAGGCAAATGGGCAATACACATGTATAATTCACATATATATATAAAAAAATATATATATATATCTTGTCTCGTTTCACATACGCTCGAGAGAATTATGGATAAAAATTCAATTATAATTTATACAATGTTCAGTTTGTAAATGGAGAAGTCGACGTCCGACGTCAGAATTAAATTCACTTAGCAAATAAATTAGTTGAACGCGAACGCGTCCACGGACAAAGGCGATGCAGCACTGAGGCAGCTGTTGGCAACCAAATCAGACAGCGATTTAACATACAACCTGAACAAGAAGCGTCAGCAGACCCAGCATAAGCATCAGCATCAACATCAACATCAACATCAACATCAGCATCAGCATCAACATCAACATCAACTCGTCGTAGATCGCCAGGGTCCAACAAACAGACTGAAGATAAACAAAAGTTATGATACGGAAATAAACTAAATTTAATGTGTTGGCGAGTCGCGACGCTTGTTTGTTTTATTTTTAGCCACTGCCACATGCCGGCATAACTTTGGAATTTATATAATTTTCTTTTTGTATGTATGTATATATATATATATAGACATACAAATATATTTTGGCCCCACTATGGAGTAGATGTCGCCACTTGCAGTTGTCAGCAACTGAGCAGCTCTCGACGCTTGCTCCTCTCTATTCGCCTATTGGAGCAGCCAATCCGTTCAGAAAAAACTATTTTGGCCAAAAGAAGAGTTTATCAAAAATTGTTCAACAGTCGCAGGCCAATTTAATTCTAAAAATCGCTATTTAATTGCATTTAAAACAGACGAGTTTTCTCTCTTCTCTCTTTTTTTTTCAAATTTTCCATTTCCATACACACAAAAAAAATGGCTAGTAAATGATTTATAATTTACATAAAATTTTATTACACTTGTTTTGCGTACAATGGCAATAAATAAATTTGTTTGTTCTTCATATGGCTAATTGATGCTGCCAAAGTGATTTTTAAGTGATATTTTGTAGCCATCAATAATCGTATAGACTTTTCAATACTTAAATTAAAATTCTTTTAGTAAATACATTTTTTTTATATTAGACCGCAGGAATAAAAAAAAATGTTTCTAGCTTTTTTAATAGATTTATAATCATAGCAATTTTTTAGAACTAATTACAAACAACTTATTAGTTCTGTTAGCCAAAGAAAATCACTTGCCCTGAACTCATTTGTGATTGCAGGCCAAAAATTTGAATTTAAAGTAGATGAAAATATTCATTTAATAATACATATCATAGATATGATTTGGCTATATTTCTATTTCCATTGGCCACACTCGAGGGACGGGCTTGGAGCCTTAAAGGTCAGCATTTGGCTTGTCGATGCTGATATACCCAATGCCCTATAGGACATGGTCGTTGGGCACGGGCTTTTCAATTGGCTGTTAACGAGATCATCAAAATGACATTTCTGCCAATGTCGACTGACTGACTGACTGACTGACTGACTGACTCAGTCGGACTGAGTGTTTGGCTAAGTGGCTGGGCGTATTTAAATTCGGAATCCAACCATCGTCTCTTCATTAGCATGCGCGGCACGTCTCCGGCAGTGTTTGTGCTTAGGCGACCGCTCCTTGATTCGGGCCATCCTCAGCTACTTCCCGTCCCTTCCCTTCCCTTCCCTTCCCTTCCCTTCCTCTCCCGTCGCAGCGTCGATGAGGTGTTCAATTGAGAGCACTCCGAGTGCGACGAGTGCAAATTACAGTTGTCTTCAAGAGTTCAGCAGTTCAACTGAAAAGCTCTCATTGAATTCCCTCAGCATTAGCAGCCACTTTATAAAGCTGTTTTTAATTATGATCTTAACTGAAATCTGATAAAGATTAGGAGTACAAAAATTAGTTCAGTTAGCTTAGTTTTTTTCAAACAAAAATGAATGCCCCAATTTAAGCCAAGTGGAGCACACCTTCCAAATGGACTCTTTGATCAATTTACGTGATTAATTTTAATTTGCTATTGTTTGGAAATTTGTAAATTTGTAAATTTGTAAATTTCCTTTTAATTAACAACCATAAGCAATTTACAGCAATTTGGTTTTCAATTAAACGTAAAGTTTAAACATGCAAATAAGCTTAAATGAAGATAAGGCCAACAGATACTAATAACACTTGCTATTAAACATTGAAAATGTAAACAACAATAGCAACAACAACAACAACAACAACAATAGTAACAATGGAATGTATATGGCACAATGGGAGCATCACTGCTGCAATTTGTAATACACATGAAAATATGTATTCCCAGGCAGGATTCACTTGATGCTATCAAGAAGCTGTAATCTCTCGAATATTAAATTAACTTCTTGCATTCCGTATGTGTGTGCGTGTGTGTGCGTGTGTGTGTGTGTGTGTGTCTGTGTGTGGGTTAGTTGAAGTGCACATTTGAATGTTGCCACGGCAACTGTTTAATTTATATTTCGTGAGCAGACCCAAAATTCTAAACCAAACGGGGAATGCGATGTGGCCACAGTGGATATCAGTGGATTGGATTATCAGTAGATAACATAGATAGATAACAAGATATGTAATACACATTAATTGCTGGCCTAATTAGCCAACTGCGTCCATACAACATTGCCATATATTTATGTTTGGGTTTACGCCAGCCAGTGACTACTGTACACGCATTCGCAATGCAGCCTTGGATTTGGCCGCTGCTAATTCGATGTGTGAGCAGCCCCCAGGTAGGCTCTGAATGGTTATTGCCATTGGCGCGTATAATTATTAACATGGCCAAAAAGCGATTCATCATCATGTTTGGTGTCAGTGTTTGTTAGCGCTTTAATTGGACATTGATTTTGACCAAAGGACTTCTGCAAATACATTTTGCCAGCCGTCGCATAAAATGCCCATCCTTCTGGCAACTTTTAAAATGCGGCACTAACTAAATGGCTATGTTAGCTGGCCTAGTGATGGTTATGGTCGAAGAGGTCTTCCACATAATTATAATACTCCCTGCAAGGTTTTAATATGAATATTTGTAGAGGGTACAACAACAATAAGAATTCCAAATGCAATTTTGTAAAACGCAAAAGTTTTATGCATTTTTGTTGGCCTTTTGCAATTGGTGGCGGAGCAAGGCGTGCTCTGCCATGAATCCCAATAGGCCAATCAGTGTTCCACCGATAATCACATAGAAGGCCAGCTGCAGGTCACCAATGTTGAGGACACGCACCCCACTGTCCTCAGCGGGGGTGCGGGTGAGGGCGGTGCGCGTTTTGATGGTCACTTTAAAGTTTTGATCCTGAATCCATTTGGGTATCAGGCCAGCGCTGAGCAGGAGCAACAGCTGTGCATTGATCGCCTCCTCCCAGGGTGCGTTTCTAGGCATTACATATGACATGGTATAGTATTTGGGGCACTCGGGAACGACCCAAATGCGCTGCATATACAAATAGTTGACGGACTCCATCATCAGGGACGAATAGCGGGAGACACCAGACTTGCCGCCAATGGTGGCCACCTCCATTGTCACATCCGCATTCAGATCGCTATTCCACACCAGTTTCTTATTCAAGCTGGCATACAACGGCGACGTCTCGCTGAAGAACAAATCATCGGCCATCGAGCTGTATTTGTATACCACTTTCATGCCACTGTCGTCCAGATCCTGCATGGTTAGGATGTCCTTGTAGTGCAGCGGATGTATATAGACGGTGGCCAAGCTCGACTCAAAAATGGCACCAAATATGACGCTGACGAGACAGAGCGAACCAAGGAACATGCGTTCCGCAATGCTATCCGGCAGATGCGACAGATTCACCCGCACCCAGACGACCCATGTGTCCACCAAAATGGCCAGTGCCTGCTGCCAGAATCGTTCATCCCTCCGCCGCACAATGCGCAACTGCAGATTGATCGCACGCAGCACCATCCAGATGCAGGAGCACATAAACGCCATCAGAATGAAGCCCAGCCAGATTTCATAGCCCACCGCAAAGATGGGCAGAATCGATTGTGGAATATGACGAGCCTTTGGCACATAGATGCACAGCTTATCATCATAGACGGTCACCGTAAAGTCCATATACTCCTGCACCATATAATCCTTGACAAAGAAGCCCGTCAGACAGATATCCAGACCATTGTTTACTATGGAACCAATAGCACCATTGTAGGTGCCATTGGCACTCCGCTCCCTATTCCGAAAAAATTATTTTATTATTCGTAATCCTTTCATTTTTTTTTTTTTTTTTGGTGCGACAAGTGCTCACCCAAAGTAGTTCTTATCCGGCTGCTGCAGCAGCATTGTAAAATTGAGCACCTTGCTCATCACATTGGCCACCTCCCAGTCGACGCCGGTGATCCGTTTCAATAGACCCGTCTTGCGGTCCAGCTGTGGACGGGAGTACACCGATTTGAAGATCTGCACACGCAGCGGATAACCGTGCATGTTGTGAAACAAGAGCTTGGCCAACGCCTCGCCACCCAAATAGGGCACCAAGCGGCCAAAGCCATCCTCAAATCCATTGCCATTGCCGAACGGATCGAAGATGCCATCCCAATTGCCATGCTGACGGCGTGCAAATGGATCATAGATCCATATGGCCACATCTGTGAGTATATAGCGATTGTAGACTCTATGGCGAATCCACAGCTGGCGGCAGCTCTGCTCCAGCCGCAGATGCTGCTCCTGACTCAGATTGCCCGCCACGTCTGCCACAATGTAGAAATAGATGGCGGCCCGCTCCGTGGACTCAGCAGCTCCCTCGTTCGAGATCAGTTGCGCCAGGCTGATGGCCAAGACAAAGCTATCGCGCCTATTGAGTCCAGCAATGCTGATGGACATATCCAGCTGCTGCCCCGCGTCGTAGCTGAGCACGCTGTGTGGCATGTCTGTGTGTTGCATAAACCACTCCATATTCCCGTTGCGAGCATCCGACTCCAGATGATCGTGACGCAGCAGCACATGCATATAGGGAATGCCTCGCATGGGCTCCGCCAGCAGCGCACCCAACTCTCCAGACATGGCCCAACTGTATCCTAGCTTGAGCAGTAGCAACAATTGTGCGATGAACTGGCTTCCTTGGCCACCGTTCGCCATCGCACGGCATTCGCAAATGGGAGCAGATCCGAGTTTGTGGCTGGCCAACTGAATTGACACCTGCAATTTTATTTGTTTGCACAATTGTAATTAGAGACCAGTTATGTCAGCTGGCCTGCTCCCAGCTGGTGCCACCATTCACCTTGAGCAAACAATTGTTGTTGTGTTGCCAGTTCATTGTGGCAAGCAAATCGAAATGGACATTTCTCTGCCTCACGTTGCCGACGCTGATTTATATAGCAGCAATTGCTTTTCGCTGTTTGTTGCCACTCGTGTTTGGGGCCAAAAAATAGACACAGTCCTCTCTTTACAAATCGACCCCAAGGAATGTTCAAAAGCACCAATTCATCGCCAAATCAACCCAACTCAACTCAACTCCTTTCGATTCAATTGAAAGTGTGGACAAATCCAAAGGAAAAAACACACTCAATGGAGATTCAGTTTCTGGATTTGCGCACACTGACCTTTCTCCAACTGCTCCGTGGCATTTTATTTGATTGTTGACCAAAACTGGTCACTAAACAAACAAACAAACAACAAAGCAAAAATTATATCAATTCTGCTAATTATCTATCTCCAAAAAAAAAAATAACATGTGAAAATTGACAAAATATTTTGTGCATTTTAATAGCAAATCAAATTTAATGAGCAAACCAATGAAAATCATAATAATAAATAAATAAAACCAAGATAAATTGTATGTCCATTGAGAGTTGTTAGTTGAAATGTGTGAAATATGTGGCACAGGGTATCTTTTAGTCGAGCATGCTCGAAGAGTCAACATTTGCTGCTCCACTGTGCAAAGTGCGAGGTTTTTTGCCGCAAGAATTGAGTGTGGCTATTGCTGTGATTGTGTGTGTGTGTGTGTGTGTGTGTGTGTGTGCTACTATTTGGGCACGTCTTTCGTCGTAGATGGGAGCAGCAACATCCTCATGCGTGACGTCGTCGTCGCCTGTAGCTGCCAAGTGCACCAACAAAAACCATCAATAAACTGAGCTACACTTTTCTTTCGCAGCTTTAACCCCCTACCACCCCCCCACCCCACACACACACACACACACCCATTTCCCGGACTCTGTTGTTTTGCCGCGCACACACACACATTGGGAGTTTTTCAAATGAAAAATAAATTGGAAAATTGAAAAAGCAATTCATCGCATTAGAAACGTGCATTGAATGGATTGGAAGCTGCTGGCGCTGCACTGCTTTATCGGTCATATGCCAGGTGTGGTGGTGGCGACGACGTCATCAAAGTTGATGCAACAACCTCAACTGACTAACCACCCCACAACCATCCCACTACCACAACAAACTGGAAATGACGAAAATCGTTTCAGATTTTGAATGGTTGTTGTTGGATGGATGAGGAATGTTTATTCGAGCAGTCTTATGGCCATGCGATAAAAATCAAATTTAAAAGATTAAAATTGGAAGTGGTTTCGCCATTTCACAATTTTTTGACGAGGCAGCTATAAGTTCTATGCACTTCACCAGCTCCTGACGAGGCGCAACTCCGGCAACGACGGAAACCAATAATATCCTTTTGATGTGCGTGCAACTGAAATGTTCTCTGTGTCGCTAACAGAGTTGGTCGCTTAGGATGCCATGGATGCAGTGCAGCGAAGCGCAACGAAATCATTTGTGGAACGTAGCATGTGAAATTCGAAATTTAACATTGCACCGCTCCCCCACGCCCACCCCATCGTCACAGTTGCATTCTTATATATTTTTGCACTTAATTCCACATTATTTGGCCCAAAAAAAAAATAAATATAAAAAAGGAGGAAAAAAAAATACTGATGGAGTGTCAGAAAAAAGCAGAAGGAATCCATATTGAGCCCAGCAGAGTGGCGCTTGTGGCATTAATGGTACTGCGAGCCATAACTTCCATTGGATTTACATCTTTTGTGCAACAAGAAGAATATAATGGAAAAATGGCAGCATGGCGGATTTGCCACCTGGCAACAGCAACAGCAGCACCACAGCAACCACAGTTGACGCACAAGTTGCAAGCTTGGCTGGGTGTGTGTGCGTGTGCGTGTGTGTGTGTGTGTGTGTGGGTTTGTGGCATCGATTAAATTGACTTTGATTCGCGCGGCTGCCCTCAGCTTGCAATTGGATTACAATCTACGAATCCTCAATGCAAACAAAATCTGCTGTTGCCACTCCATTTGGCAAACAATTCACTCAGACTCCAAATCAGACTTCGACTCTGGCACACACACCCCCCCCCCCCTTCCCCCACCAGATTAAATAGTATAGACTTGTGACCTTTTCAATGTCACTTGCATACCTACAGATAATAATAATCTATTATCTATAATATATTTGTTTGTATATAGTAAATTCATATCTCGCATAGAAATCGACAAATATGCTTTTAATACAACAACAAAATAGCATTAGTCAAATTGGCATTCTCTATCCATAAAATGATAAGTTTATATGAAATTAGACATTATCTTAAAATGTCTAAAAAGCTAATGTAAGATGTAATGAAATAATAATAATAATGTAAGGAAATAATTCGATAAGTTAAGCTTAGCACCAAAAATATGTCGTCTTTTTATATGGTTATTATTAATCAATCAAAAAGGATTAAAATGGAATTTAGTTTCCAAAACTTTGCATTATTTTGAGATTCGCAATTGCTTGATAATTTCAATCAAAACTTTTGTTTTTGTAGGGTAATTTTATAGATGCAATTAATGTGGCCAGTCAAATCAATCTAATTAAATTTAAAAAAAAATTAAGGTAGACTTTACACTTAAATAAATATTGATATTGGTTTGCTATAAAAATGTTGTAAAAAAAAACAAAGTCGTGCAATTAATTTTTCGCTTAACGTATTTATTTGAAAATTAGAACCAACAAAAAAAAATATATTAATAATACGATAACTTCTCTTAAGTTTAAAAAATAGTTTAGTTTTGAACGCCTGCGGCTGCTGTTTTCTGTTTGTTTTTTTTTTTGTGGCAATTGTCAATGGTCCATGGAGATGATCGCTGCACCACAGCGGTCCACGCCGAAGTTCTGACGCATACGCTCGAGGGCAGCTCGGCTGAAACCACGTGCCAGGAGCTGCGATTCCGCCTGCGCGATCACATCGCGCATGTAGTCCAATGCGCCGGCGCTCTCCGTCAGCTGGCTGCAGACGAACTTGTGCCGGAAGCGCAATTTCGCCTTCTTGATCTTGTTGTTGTAGCGCGACTTGCGGCACGATTCGGCACGCTGACGCTGTGCATCCCGGCTGCCCGTCATCGTCTGGGTATCGGTTTGGATGGTGGTGTGAACCTGAGCCTGGCTCAGTGCAACCTCTGATTTGATTGGTGGTGCACGCCGTTCCACCACGATGGGATTTTCGATGAGCATTTGATCCACATAGCGCTGCTCCTCGTCTGCATAGTGCGTCTTCAGATGCTGCAGCTCCATGGCAACCAGTTCGTCAATCTGTTCCGGCTTATTGCTATGCAATGGTGGCACCTTTACTGGATGCACACTCGCCCCGTGGACTGGACTATATCGATTGCCCAGCTGGCCGTAGAATTTGTTGAGATAAACATTGGTCTGTTCCATCTTTTGTTCGTTGATTGGCGTATCGCTTCTGGCTCTTGGTCTGCTCGGCCCGAAATCACAACTGCATTTGAGGCAACACTTGTCGACGCAGCGCTTTTATAGGCTGCACCAACCATTGGCTTGCAACCATTTTATGATCTTGTTTTTAACGTTCTCACAAAACGGCAAGTACCTGGCAGCACTTGTCCGAAAGGACATGTAAACAAACGGATTAGCGCGTGTGGCACATGCCACCTCATTGGCCCTAACCCTTACCACAAGTGCTACCTGAGCAGTTTCCGACAAACCCATTGAATGTTGCACGTTTCAATTACGAGTTTTTGCATTATGTTTTTTAATTTGACAATAATACATATCAAATTCCAAGCATGCAAATTTTAACGTTAATTATATAAACATTTTAGATAGATTATCAAATTAATATACATTAATTTAATAGTCGAGAGGTGTAAAAAAATTGAAACAACCGCATTTTAAATAACATTTTTATCAAATATTTAAAAATTATATCTAAAATTTCCAGCTTTTTAAAACTTTTAATATAAATGAAATTTGTGTAAAATATTTTCAAATTATCCATTATAAATATTATTATTTTTAATTTAGCACACGCGCTTTTTAAATCCAAGCATACTTAAAAAAAACTATATTTAAATGCTAGTTAGAAAAAATAAATTCAATAAAATGTATTTATTTTTCTTATAATTAAAAATAAAATAAACTACATCGAAGCATCTTGATTTCAATATTAAGTGAGCAGACCAAATTATCATACAATATGATTAGGGAATTAAATAGATACACACACAGGCATACACACACCCACACACACACTCAGATGTATGGCGATAAGAGCTTGGAAGAATATGCAAACATTTCGCTTAGTCCACAAATTCATATTCAAATATACTTAAATGTACATATTTGAGATTCGACTGAGCAAATGTGGACATTTTGGTCAACAAGTCGTCAAGATCAAGTGCATCTCTGTAGAGCAATCTGTCTGGCTATCAGACAATACTGAATTGGCCACATACACATTGATAACAGAAAGCACTCGAGGCGTGGCTCGGACTACTAGCTGTGAACATGATTCGGGAGCGGGAAATACGAGCACGATAAGCACAAAGCCATAAACCAATCAACAATCTTGTCTAGCTGCTCACCATCTACCTGAGCAGGGTTTCGCCCGGCTGTGGTCCCGTTGCCGATGAGTGGTCAAGTGCTGCCACATTGGCAGGTAGCCATTTTGTATTGATAGATTGGCCAACATGCCGATTTGCCTGGTACCTGATGGCTGCTGAACACGATGCTGCCTGTTTCTAGTTGTCCATTTCCTTAGGTAGAAGATAATCAATGGACACACCAATTAAATTAAGTGCCTCCGGCTTTGCAATAACAAAATCACTGAAAAATCCCACCATAATGCGGATTAAGCTGTTTACACTAACCTGGCTCGAAATTGGATTTCACAACACAGACGATGAAATCGATCGGGCAATTCTACAACTTATTCTTCGTGACTACACTCAGAAAAACATCTCGCTAAATTTTAGCAAATCTCCTTATCCTTATCCTAATCACTCTGAAAACTAAAAACACAATCTCGTTTTTAGAAATAAATTTTCAAGTACATGGAAAAAGTCTTAAATCTACAAAAGCTTCTCTAGAAAAACTGTTTTTAATAAAAGAAAATATTTCGAAAAGAGATATGCAAATTCAGAAAATAGTAATGAAATTCGCTCACTCAGCTACTTCACTTCTTAAAATTGAATTCCATAAATATTATAATCTATCTAAAATTCGCTTAAAATACTAATATTAAATCTTCGTATAATTAACAAAATAATGTTAGTAAAATTAAGAAAGAAAATAAAATGGAATTCCATAAATATTATAATCTATCAAAAATTCTCTTAAAATACTAATATTAAATCTTCGTATAATTAACAAAATAATTTTAGTAAAATTAAGAAAGAAAATTCATTCGATCACAATTTGTGATCTAAATTTAAGAATCCGCTTGGGGCGTTTTTTTAATTTTGCCACTTGCCATAACTAGATAACATTAATACCAAAATCATTTTTTTATCTTGTTCAGTTGTAAAAAGATTACGATTTTTTCCCCTTTTTTATTTTGGTTGGGAAAATTAGTTATGCCAAATTCGCTTATGACTTCATTAAATTTTGGAGGCGCCACTGCGGCAGTTAAATTCACATCTTTAACGAGCAGCTCAGTCTGAATGTGCCAGCGATTTCTAAGTAAGATTGATAATAATGCAACAGTAAATATATAGCAATTGTATTCAAAAGATACGTACATATGTAGTTCCAATTCCATACATCGATTTGAATGTATAGCGATGGCCTAATTGAAAAGGATGGAGAAACAGTTGATCTGAATATAAATTACTTGTTTCGTAGGGGAAAGGCAGAAGATGTACCCTGTCAGATACAGCGTCCAAAGGCCCAATCATGTATTATATTACAATTATATTACAGACGGGGAATGTTATGATAGGAAAAACGGTTCCATTTCCAGTCGGCTGCTAAATGGGGACAAAACGCCGTTCACAAGTATAATTAAAAAAACATTTATATTAATTTTGTCGAATACTGGTCGAAAGCAAACAGAAGTTGATCCGGGCGGAGCATGCACAGAGCCACCCCAAGCCTTCGACCGGCGCCACTTGAAGTGGGCCAACAGCTTTAGTCCAGTCAAGTCCTGTGCTGACAATTTCCGAATGTGGGAGCCATAAATACGCGCACACAGCAACATGCCACATGCCCCAGTCTCCATACGCAATGCCAAAGCCATTGAGTTTGAATTATGTCAGCGCAGTAATAAATTGCTCAGAGCATTAAATTAAAATATACGATACATGTGTGTGGGTGTTAGTGAGTGGGTGTGTGTGTGTGTGTTTGGGTGTATGGGTCTACATGGGCGAGGACGAGAACGTTAACACACATATATATATATACATATGAGTATTAGGCAGTTGGCATTGAATGCCCAATAGGATTTGTGGCAAGAATTTACTACAAACTGGCAAACATGTATTGTATGAAAATAAAACAGGATTTTGAGGCATTCACTTGATCCTTGACAACTCGTTTTTTCTCTCGACAGCACTGCCTGGTGGAACATTAAGGGATTAGTAATGTTGGAAGGATGTGTGGAGCTGTGGGTGTAAATTTAAATTACCGCACTGTACTTTTCCATATATACAAACTATTTTATTACGCCTTATAACATGTGTAATTCTGTATTAAAATAATATGTATATTCATCCAAAGATGGTTATTATCACTTTGTCCTTTTGTAACAAACTATTCCCTCAATTTGAACCTGTCCTCAATAACTTTTACATTCATCATAATTTGCAATTTTAAGTCGTTTGAATTTATGAACTAATCATTTTTTGAAAATTTAAACATTTCCCAATACAAGATGCATATTTTAAACAGCTATTTAACATACAATATTAATATACGTTGCTGTAATAAATGTTCATTTTAATACAAACTTTATTGAGGTTTCAATGATTTTCTTTTGATATAATCGACGACTTAATTACACACATACAATAAACGTACAATGAGTTTATATGTAACTATCATTTGGCGTAAAATACATCAAAAGTTCACATTTTATGCTCTGATATCAATAGTAAGAGGTCAAATGGGCAATCCTCACTTGGCACACAGTCACACTTGTCAGTCAGAATCACACACGAGAAGTTTGTTGCATATGGCGAATTTAAGACTAAAATTATGGTTTATACATGGAAATATCGTTCCATCTGATGCGTTGCCAAATGGACCAGTTCAGTATTAAGCGAAAATGCTACAAGACTATAAGCTATGCTAACTATCCTAGGATGCCGTGAGCGGATTAGCCAGAGCAACCGCGGCAGCCGCAATGAACACATTCCACAATGCGACCCTCCTCTAGTTTAGATTTTGGCACACGACAAATGCAATTAGTGCCGAAATTCGTGTCGCGCGTTTGAATGCAACGCAGACAGCAGAGATTCTCATAGCCGGACTTCTTCCACTTGGCTATCAAATTACTATCGGCAATCTTCTCCTTCAGGCAGTATTGATACAGCTCGCGACTTATGGCATTGCGGCGATAATACAAATCATACACGTAGCGCGTTTTCTGGTGATGTATCTTGAAAATGGGCCACAGTGATTCCGTAATGCGCTTGCCCTCGTGCGGTTCCGTCTCGGCTGCAAATAATAATAGCGTTCAAAGTTGACTGAATTCAGCTAACATATGGCAACAATTTGCGTTTTTAATTACCCTCGCGCATTTTTTGTTCCAGCTCTTCCAATGTCGGTTCAATAAGTTCCCAGCCATCTGGCGGCGGTTTACGACTGCGACGAACTTTTGGCATTTTGATTTATTTATTTAAAGTGCGCGTCTCAAATAAATTCTCTGTGCTGCGATAAGTGAAATAAAGCGCAAACAGCTGACGAATGCCAACATTGTCATGTGTTGCAAAACACTCACATTACGAGCGAGCGCAAAACACCACTTACTTATCAGAGCTGCAGCAAGCAGACACATCGATAGGTATTGCTCCTATCGATAACAGTAATAGTTCATTTTCCAATTCAGTGTGTATGTAATCGTAGAACTAATGAGTTGATTGTTTTTGTTATTTTTTATGTGGCTCGATATAAGCTTGTTAAAGCTATTGTGCTATTTATTTAAACTTTAATCGGTGATCAATTAGTGCTGCTTAGCAACATTAAGTTGTTAACACAATAAGTGGATCAGCAATCAAACTTCGCAAACACTGCGCAAATAAAAGTAAGCGAAGCCCAAAATAGAGACAGACTTCGTGTGTATTGCAAATGTGCATGCGCATGTGAATGTGAATGTGCAGCAGCAGCGCACAGCCCACAGTGCTCCATAATGCAGCCTAACGCATACACACAAGTTAAGCGCAGCTTCACATGAGAATCAGTACTGTATTATTGCCATCAACTGCAGTACTTCGTTTTATCTCAGTGACAATTAATTACTTAATAATTGCTTCGCTCAACTAACAGCGACAACAACTTAAATACCATAAAAAAAAAACTCTTGTGTGTTAGTGTTAGTGTACTATTATTATTGTTGTGTCTTCGCTGTCTTAGTTTTCTCGTATTTATTGTAAAGACCCACTTTCATTCATTAATAAGTCCGGTAGCTTTCTTTACGCAAAGCCACAACACGACCTATCTACAACCCACAGGCGATACAAATTGTGGCCTTCGCCCAATGGACCTTTTCTCGATCTCTCTGTCTCTCTTTCGCAATTGCCCGCATCTTTGCTACTGCATTTTCCATTCGTTTGACGATTTGAGCGTACGCTTTGTCATTCGCATTCGTTGTATTTAGTGCATGGTACGTGAAATAACAAAATTAAACATGTACACAGGCACACACACACACAGCTGCACAAAGAGAGATCAGCACACCCCACCCCCCACCCATTTTGTTGGCACATTTAAACGCCCCCTTCGACGGCGTGTCTGTGTATTTGTTTTTATGTATGTCTGCATAAATGAACTATGTATGTATGTTGGTAATGAGCGTTGTAAATCAGAATTGTTTTGTTTTTGGATTTTGTTTGTGCACATTCCTCATTTCTGCCATTTTCCGCATTATGCACACATACACACATGCCTACGTACACCCTAAATTGTAAAATTGGCTGCGAAATCAGAAGCTCCACTTGGAACGTATTCCATGAAACCGAGTCACCCACCACTCGTAAACTACCTGCAAATTGGAAATAGTGTGTATCTACTTTTAAGTACACCTATATGTGTAGACATGTATAAGTATAAGTAAATGCATGTGTGTGTGTGTGTGTGTTGACAATTATTTGAAGACTTTAAGTAGCCTGTGCTTACAGTAGATATTAATATTGATATTGATAAGATTGAAAAAAGACAATAATTTATAGGTTAAACAGAGTTAATATTATTTTATGTGAAAGTTACTTCGAGTGAAAATTGACAATATATTGGTCTGATTGGGGTATCGTTACCATTTTTCCCCCCTTCTTAAATATGAAAATTTCGAAGCAGTTAAATATAGGATATCCCATAACCATAACGCAATCTATCTGTAGTGCTGTAAATAATCCTTTGACTGAAGTATCATGATTTGGAAAAAAAGACTAATGAAATTAATTTGATTTGTAGAATACTGTAGAATCAATACACGTTGATTGGCAAGCTGTATTTGAAAGGAATTAGTTTTATGCACTCATGTGTACATATGCATTATCTATACCAACAAAATAGTAATTGTACATCAAAAAAAGTTGAAATTTATTTACAATATTATCAAAAGAAAAAACACGTTGTTAGACGAGATAAGTATAAAGTAATCCAAAGAAATGTCATGAAACCGGCAAACCTTTTATTTATTTATTTATGCATATGCATCACATATGTTTATTCATTTCTCTCGCTCTCTTTCTCTCTGTGTGTGTGTGTGTGTGTGTGACTGGCGTCTTATTGCATGGCAAGTGGGTGTTAATTAAAGAACAAATAGTTCGGAATGGAGAGATTTACTGTACAATATTCTATAAATATCACTATACAAATTACAAGTTTGAATGTTTATGCTCGACTGCGATATACTCTTTTCTGATACAGAAAGTAGTTTGTTCAATATAAAAATAAGTTTTGATTGAATGAGTTTATTTTTTTTAAAACAGATTCTAATTTCAAGTTATATATATAAATTTATCAATAAATAAAAATGTGCTAAATTAAATTTTCTCCATCTTGTTGATCTGTTTAGCTCAAAAAAAGTAATTACAATGGAGCCGACAGCAGGCGGCAGTCTGCTGGAGATCATGGATCTAGCAAAAAGTCTGCGCCAGGAGCATCTATTCATAAAGCAAGAGAAGGAGACATCCGCATTACTCACACATGCCCTGGAGAAGAATGCGGAGACAATAACAAAGGTACCAACTACCAACCCAAAAAAAAAAAAAACAACCCACATTTCTTAAAAAACTATATGAAGCGATATCACGTCACATTGCATTATATTGAGTCACTGTTTACCCCACATTCCCCATTTAGCTGGCATACACATGCGCACAACAAAAACAGAATCTGCATGAGTTGCTGCTGGACAGAACGGATTACGATCCCCTTGTTTGCTGTCGACGTGCGATCGCCTTCGAGAATGCCCCATTCTTGGATGCCAAACGGGTGTTGCCCTACCAGGTAAGCCACAACTCAAATGTATATTGATTTATATATTTACATATATAGCACTTGGCTTGGATTGGGTTCTTTGTTGGCTCTATGCAAAACGAGACGTAATTAGAGGAAATATTGATATAGAAAATGCGTTTTTCATAGGCTAATCCAGTCTAGGAAACTATTTAGTTCAAATATACTTAAAGTCGCAAATTGTTGATGCCAGCCATTAGTAGATATAGCTATAAATCGCATATTCCTACAACTATTTGTAATTTAAGCATTTTCATTTTAATAATAACAACGCAAAATATGATAAAAAAAAAGTAGCCTTGCTCCGATTTTTGTTGAAACCGGATAAGATTTGCCACAAACTACAAAACTAGAAACCTAAAAAATTGTATTTTTTTTTTGTAACTCCAAACTGATTTTTTTCTTATCAGAAAAACGTACAATTTTATGGCAACACTTTTGAATCAGATTTTGTATATTATGTTTACAGAATGCTCTGGCCTACGAGGAGCTGTTCAACTATTTGTACAACACACCGTATTTGCTGGCCCTGTCGCTGGCCACAGCGGATCGGCTCTCGCTGATATCTCCGTCGCATCTGGGACAGATTGTGAACACAATTGTGACCGGTTTGTATGGCAATGCGATCAATACAAAGGATGTGGAGCTGCTCCTCAAACTGCTGCGCGAGCTTATCGAGCTGCAGCTGCTGAACACCGATCAGCCGCGTCGTTTGCTCCGACAAAATGGCAGCGCTTTTGCCCGCCTCTATCAGCGTCTGGTCGAGTCGCTCTTCTCGGCGCGCATCTTTCTAACGGCCGTGCTGCATGATCCGCTGATGTCGGTGCTCAGCAAGCACGATGCATTCATCGATGTGGATCCGCACAAGCTGCTGCAGAGCTTCACCGATGAGGAGCGTCAGCGTCGCTTCGGCGAAGATAAGACCTGTGCCGCCTACCAGCACAATGTGGCCCGCTTCTATACGGAGACGCTCGACAATCTGCATATCCATTCGGATGCATTTGTGCGGAGCCTGCAAAAGAGCTGGGCCCTGTTTCCCAGCTCGCTGCGCTGGCTGCTCCAGACGCTTGGTCAGCAGTTGAGGCAGACGCAGCGGCACAGCGATCACGATATACGCCAGCTGCTCTCCGATCTCGTATTCACCCAATTCATTTGCCCGGCGATCGTCAGTGCCGATCTGCTGGGCATCATCAATGCGAACGTCAACAATCAGATGCGCCACAATCTCAATCAGATTGTTCAGCAGCTGCAGCGCCAGGCACTCAGCGATGGCAACACTGATCTGACCCAGCTAATGGAGCTGCTGCTGCTGGGCCAAACGGGCGAGGATATCGTTGCCATACTGCCGCAGCAGAGCGATTTTGAGCGCGCCCAGCTGGCGATCAATGAACGGGAGTTGCAACAGTTTGCGGACTTCTTTCGCCTGCTTGCCGCCCGCGACGAATACGATGTGTCCGCCGAGCAGCGGCAGCTCCTCCGGCGCATTCTCGCACGCATACCCAAACAGGAAGCGGCACCGGCACCGGCAGCGGCAGCATCGTCCTCGCTACCAACTGGTACCGATGCAGCCGCCAGTCCCGAGAAGAATGGCAAACGCTCCACCAAGAGCCTCATCAAACTGGGCAAGGCCACCAAAAAGAAGCTTGTCCAGGGCATTAGCTTCTCACACACCACCAACAGCAGCAACAACAGCAGCAACAACAGCAGCAACAACAGCAACAGCAACAACAACAACAACAATAATAATAATAGTAATAATAATAATAATAATAATAACATAAACCACAACAGAAGCAGCAGCAGCAGCAGCAGTAATCTTGCTCCAGAATTGGGCAATGGTAGCATTGCAAATGGTGGACCGACTGCTGTGGCCAATGGCGATGGGGATCCGTGCTGCTCCTCGCACAGTGGCAGCAACACCAGCCTCAGCTCCTGCGGCGGTGTCGGCAGCATCAGTAATGGAGCAGCTGCAGCTGCAGCTGCAGCGCCATTAGTCGAGGCAGATGCACCCGCACCCGCCGATGCGGATGGGCCGATTCTGATGTTTAGCTTTTATAATGCGGTTGGCAAAAGCAAATTGAAGCCGCTGACCGAGGAGGATCTGTTGAAGATGAACTGTATTGGGCAGGAGATTGAACAGCCAGTGGCTGTTGCCGCTGCAGCCGCATCCTCAAATGCCGACGATGCGAGCAGCTTGGAAGCGATGCGTCGCCCTCTGAACGATGATGCTTCAATTGGCAACTCGGACAATTTGGAGGCAATCAGCGAGGCGGCACATTCGGCAAACCATTCAGTGGCCAGCTCGTTGGATCTGGAGGAGCAGCAGGAGCGCGATGTACACGATGCCGAAAACGATGACAATCTCTCGGACATGGTATCCGCCAATGTTTCGGGCCGTGGCACACCGAATATTAGTGGGCGAGATACGCCCTCATCCCAGGTAACAGATGGCGATGGCGCCGGCGGTGAGTTGACCCATCATGTGGCCAGGCCGACACCCCAAATGCAAAAGATGCTGCTGTCCAAGGCACGCTCGGACATCGAGGACAAGTTCTGCAAGTTTGAGCTCAAGAAATTTGAGGGCGATGAAAATGTGAGCATCATTTCGGACACCTGGTCGACGGATGTGCTGGCCAGTGACTCGGAGAACACGCTGGATGCCAGCAGCGAGCAGCAGCGCGAGCGGGACAGAGACAGGGAGCGGGAGCGAAACTTCTCCACACCACTGATACCATCCGCTGTGGTGCTGCCAGGCGATAATAATAATTTTGTGGTGGAGGCACTTGCTCGTGCCGCTGGCGCTCCAGTGTTGGATGCCTCCGATCAGCGTTCCGAGTCCAATTGGAGCACCGATGTGCTCGCCAGCGATTCGGAGAAACTGGCAGAGATCGATACCGATGACAATGCGAGCATCACAGCAAAATCTGATATCGCAATGCCGCTCGCCCTTGCCGCCGTCCTCGACGATGGCGAACAGACGCCAGGCAGCAGCGGCGATGCGGATGGGGATGGTGATGCCGGTGGCAATGCGGGGAATGCCAGTGCCAGTGAGCGCAGCCAGGAGGATAGCGCCTTCTTCGATGCGATCAACTCGTACGAGGATGCTCACCTTTATCTGGCTACATCTTCGCTGGCTCGCAGCTCGGTGCGGACCAGCTACCATGGCCTGGGCGGGGATTCCGGCGACAGCAGCTTCCAGCAGCAGTACAAATGCAGCGGAGCGGAGGGTAGAAAGAGCACACCCCTCATGGGCACCGCCTGCATGCGTCGCCAGACATCCGCCGAGAGCAGCATCTCCAATCAGAGCCTCAATCTGGAGGAGCCGCTGGCAACCACCAGCAGCAGCAGCAGCAAACAGCAGTCACTGCAACAGCATCAGCAGCAGCAACAGCAGCTGCATCTTCATCATCTTCACCAACATCACCCTCATCCCCATCCCCATGCCCATCCCCATCCTCATCATCACAAGAAGAAGAAGCACTCGACGACAGCGGCCAGTGGCCAGCAGGATCTGATTGATTTTAGTGACTATAGCGAGGACAAGGAGGATCCGCCGGGTCTGGTGCAGCAGCTACTGGACAAGTTTGGTGACGAGCAACAATTGCTAAGTGGCGTCCAGCATCGCCGCATCTGCATTGACCAGCGCATAGCAAGCGTGGATGGGCGACGCAATGGCATCCTTGCCAGCGCCGGCTGCGCCAGCAGCCCCAGCGAGCGACGTCACCAGAGTCTCAACTATGAGAACCACGAGATTATGCTACAGTCCATTGTACCCAATGCCACCGAGCCCAAAACGGACGATGATAAGCAGCAGGAGCTGCAAATGCTCTGCGCCCGGGCTCAACAGCTACAGCTGCACGACGATCCGCCTGCCGGAGATGCAGATGCTGATGCTGATGCGGATGGAGCTGAAGCTGGAGCTGCTGCCGGCGCCGCGGCGGGCTCAGCAATTGAGACGGCAACTAGTGCGGCGGCCAAACCGAACAAGGCAACCGGAGCGATACCAAAGAGCATCAGCTTCGATGCCAGCGCTGATAAGGAGAAGCATCGCAGCCAGCGGGAGCAGCAAGCGCATAGCCCCGGCATTCTAAACAAACTGAAGCACGGCATCTTCAAGAATCGACGCAGCAACAACAGCAGCAGCAGCAAGTCCGCCTCCCCAGCGCATAGTCAGCGTCAGTCCAGTGCCAACAACAGCAACAGCAACAACAACAACGACATTAACAATAGCGAAGCCGACATAGATCCAGCTCGTGCCCTCAACATTGATGTCAACGCGCTTTACTGTGATATCAGCGAGGACATTCTGGCCAAATATAGGCGCAAGGTTAGCAGCTCCAGCGAGGCAACCAATTCGGATTCCATGGGCAATGGCCATGGCCGACCAGTTCAGCCCCCGTCACCCGAAATAATTATCAAGTGCGGGTAAGAGTAGTACTCCAAACTCAGCTCTCCAAATGAGACAGCAAAATATATTTCTCTCTCTCTCTCTCTCTCCATCTGCAGAGAATTGCCTGTGGTGGTGTTTAGCACCGTTAAGCAGAAACTGCGCATGGTTTTATCGGAGACTGATTTGCACAGCGGCGACTTTCGGCAGATGACGCTGCGGCCGTTGGACGCGACACCGCTGCAGACGTACCTGCAGATTCAGCTGGCGCAGTGCACGAGCCTGCAGCGATTGCCGCAAATGTCGCATGTTTCGGAGGCGTTGCGGGTGTTGGCGGAACTGGAGCGGCCGCAGCATGCCCAGCTGCTGCTCGAACTCCAAAATGATCGGCAGCGTCGTCAGAGTTACCTGCAGTACCTGCTCGTCCATCGACAGCAGCTGCTGCTGCAATACGAGCAGCTGAACCAGCTTAAGGTTCGCCTTCGAGATGAGGTGCGCAGCTGCGAGCGTTGCCTGCTGCAGGCGATGGTCCGTCAGTATTTGGGACGGCAGCAGTCGAAGCTGCAAACTTTCTGCGCCAAGTTCGCAGTGCTCAGGATCATCGATGAGCGACTGGAGCTGATCGAAGAGTTTGTCGAGAGTCTGCTGCAGGAGTTGCGTGTGAGCGGGATGCAGGACGCCAGACAGCAGGAGCTGGCACGCGAGGCCATTGAACGACTGCTGTTCGAGCTGATGTACGATCAGGTGATGTTCCCCAACGAGGATGCCGATTTATCCAGGGATTCTGTGCTCTTCGCGCATATTATGAAACTGCAGAGCTTTATGCATCCGGCGCATCCAGCGCTTTGCATCCCCGATGAGTACTTGGGCGAGGCACCCTGGATGTTTGCCCAGAAGCAGCTGAGCTACATGGCCGCCTACAAGACATCGCGAGAGAAGCTGAACTGCATCATTAAGTGAGTCGTTTGGCGTCCGTCCATTCAATCAAATCAAATTAACTCATTCGGATTCATTTTTTGTAGCTGCATCTCAAGCATCCTCAGTCTGCTGAGAATGTCCAGCAGCCGTTCGCCCTCCGCCGACGATGTCCTGCCAGTGCTCATCTATGTGGTCATTATGGCAAGTCTTGAATCTTATATAAAAGGATAACGTTGTCATTATCAAATTGATGTCTTCATTTTTCTGTTACAGGCGAATCCTCCCTTTCTGCTTTCCACCGTGGAGTACATCTCGTGTTTTGGGGAGCTGGAAGGGGAGGACAACTTCCAGTGGACGCTATTCGCATCCGTTGTGAAGTTCATCAAGACCATTGACTACATGGACTGATGTACGGTGGATGCTCTTGAAGCATTCCATCGGAAATATTTTCGCGCATTCGGGGATTAGTTTATGTATATGTTTAAATGTATTCGACTTGGGGTTCCGTCGACAATTGATATTTCTATATTTGTTAAATGTGAAAGTAATTCTACATTCTGCTTACATTAAGATCAAACACATATATATATATATATACACACATTAATATACGATATTTACATATGTGTAAAATTGAAATCGAAGACGGCGAAACGAAACAAATTTTGCGAGCTGCTCAACGATCTAAACTATTTTTCGATGAGCGCATTCTATTTATATAATCGTACATACTTAGTATACTTGCATTAGATCATACATATATATATATATATATATAAAATAATATATGATATTTACACATGTGTAAAACTCAAATCGAATACGGCAAGACGAAACCAAGTTTGCCAGCAGATAAATCCAGCGGCTCAACGACCTAAACTATTTTTCGATGAGCGCATTCTATTTGTATAGTCGTACATACCTAGTATTAGTACTAAATACCTAAGTGTAAGTATACATATATATGATATTTACACATGTGTAAAATTGAAATCAAAGACGGCAAGACGAAACCAAGTTTGCCAGCAGATCAACGATCTGAGCTATTTTTCGATGAGCGCATTCTATTTGTATACTCGTAGGTACATACTTAGTAGGTACATGATGTAAACATAGTACATACGTACATACATATACAAATGCATGCATGCATAAATATAAACATATATATATACATATTAAGGTAAATACATATACATTTACAGATGCATGCACGACACATGAAAATCAACTTAAAATTCCTTATTGTGTAACACAAAATTAAAAAAGAAATTTAAATACAATTTATTCAAATATATTTTTTATTGTGCTTTATATAAGTACGAATATTTTGAGAACTTCAGCGGATACTTCTGAGAACTAAGCCTAATCAGAATATAAGTTTTTAGGCTCTTGAGTGACAACTGTTCGATGGAACTGGTCCTATTGGGATTTTGCCAAATTCAAGGAATATTTTTGTATTCTTGTGCCAACAATTTGGGTCAACTTAAATCATTATTTCAGCAATGATTTTATTTTAGAATTTATAAGCTGATGTTTTGTAAATTGAGATTATTTTTGATTTTTCAGCAGCGAAAACTGAACGTTTGTTTGAAAATACGAAACCAAATTTATTTTAAAGTAATTAATTAAGAAATAAACAAAATTTTAATATCAAATTTGAGCCAGTTCTGCGAACCAACAAAAAAAGTTAAATTAACAAGAAAAAAAAAATAATAACAATTTGAGGATGAGGCGAGAATTGAAGATGCTTTTGTGCTGCAGAGATTGGAGCTGCGGCTACTGACGCAGCGCGTACTTCTCCAGGTTGGTGTCACGGCCACCCATCAGGTAGCTGTTGATGCACATCTGGGACATGATGCGTACGCCACGCTGCTGCAGATAGGCAAAGTCGTGTGGGGGCAGCGGTGCCTTCTTCGGATCCACGAAACAGTGGGTGGCACTCGCCGCCGTCGCATCCGAGCTGAAGGGTGTGCAGGGCTCCAAGAGGTGGGCACCGCCGGCACGCAGCACATTCTTGATGGCCGCCAGATTGCGCTCCTGTAGACTGAGGATGACACGATGGTCACTAAAGGCACCGCTGCCCATTTCCAGTTCGGTGCGCCAACGATGCGCCGCAGCAGCGATCTGCTGCTCCTCCGGCGGCAGCTGCGGCAAATTGAGAGCCTTGGGATTACCCCACTCGTACTGGCACTCATCCAAAAAGGCACCGCGTGCATGACACTGCTCAATGTAGTTAATATGCAGCACCCATTTGCCGGCCGCCATACAGCCGAGCAGCTTCTCGCCCCGATTGGGATGCTCGCAGAGTAAGTGGGTGCAGGAGGGATCATAGTTGGAGAGATTCTGGCAGATGTGGCCGCCCAGCAAACGAATGCGTTCCATGAGCAGTGTGCGTTTCTCCTCATCATCGCCACAGGAGATGGTGAAGCATGGGGTGCCCTGGTGACGCATGAGCGACAAGTCACCGTCGGCGCTGCGCTTGGCCCCAGTACATTCGGCCGGATCCCGCCAGCCCACCATATCCTCGCTGCCGGCTAATGCAAATCCTTCCGACTCGAAGGGCTGCACAAATTGCGCCTCACTTCTAGCCAGGCCATCGTGGTCACGCTTCAGGCTACTGCGACGCGTCTCGCGGCTCTTCAAGTAGTCGGTGATCTGCTTGAGTTCCAGCGAATTGTCCGTCGTCTCCTCAAAGCTGATTTTATCAAAATTAATGGTGCTGCCACTGGCAAGCTCCTCCTGGGCAGCTGCGCCTGTTCTTCGGGGGCTTTGTGTACCGGGCACAGTTGGTGAGCCGCCGGCTGCTGCTGCTCTTGCTCCTGCTCCTGCTGCTGCTGCCACCATAGTTGATTCCGGCTGGAATAGAAGGCGTCCGATTGGTTGCTTCTGCTTCTGCTTTTGGGTCGTCTGCTGCTGCTGCACCTCTTCTTCCTCGGGTTCGCTGTAGTCAATGCCCAGCGTCTCGCAAGTGATGCGCATCACACGCTGCCGAATCACCGCGATGGGCGTATCCGGCTGAATTGGCTGCTTGGGCAGACGCCAACGTCGCTCGAAATCATCGGCCATGCGCTGCTGGAACTCGGGCGTCAAACAGAAGTTGGGTATTCCAGGTGCTGGTCGCTTTGACTGTCGGTCATTCACTGGCGTGCACGCCTGCCGCCTAAGCCTCTCCAGCTCGGGCGTCGGATTCTCGCGCATCTCGCGTATAATCTGACGCACACAGTCGCGCGCCTGACTCGTGTCCAGGCGCTGCGCCACCTGCTCGAGGAACTCAAAATTGCATGCACCACTAGCGCCGCTGCCTTTCTGGCTGAGTGGTGTTCGCGGTGAATCTGGTTGGGTTTGTAGGGCCATAGAGACGCCACTGGAGCTGCGCCGTCGCGCACTCGGCATGCCCGTGACCAGCTCCGAGATGCGCGGATTGCGTAATGGCGTTAAATCCGGCCTCTGTTCCTTATCCTGGTCCTGTTGCTCCACATTCAACTCGTCTGGCTGCTGCCGCGACGTATTTTGAGGCGTCAGTGTTTTGCTCTTGTTGGACTCCTTGAGACCCGGCGAGATGGGAAAGTCCCTGGCACTTTTGCCCACCAGAAAGCGAGCGTAGGGCAGCTTCTCGCCACGCTGGGCGCACTGCATCAGCCAATCGGCATGCACCACCGGATAGCCCCATTTGAGGGCACCCTCGTATTTGGAGCCCTCTGCGCTGGAGCAGACCAGCAGTGGTCGCTCCCTCTTAACGAAGGCCTTGTTCAGCTGCGCGCCCAGCAGCTCGGCCAGCGAATTGATGAAATCTCGCTCCAGTCCGGCATAGATGGATATCACAACTGTCATGCCACGTAGCGGTTCCTCTTGTGCCCGATGCGGCACGGGTCGATGATAGTACTCCAGCGGCAGCAGCTTGTTCTGCTTCATGCAGCTCTCCAGGTAGAGTTCGGTGACCACATGGCGTGCTCGAACCGGCAGCACAGATTCATCCAGTACCTGCTCGAAGCTGACAATGGCATAATCGACCAGATCCGCATAACTGGGTGGCACAAGGCAGCCCTGTGCAGCTCGGCACTCGTTTAGCATCTGGTCATAGAGTTCGCCGCTGAAGCACGACTCGTGCACATAAACCGAGGTGCCCATCAGGTAATCCAGCTTATCAAAGTCAATGGACAGCGTGCTGGCACTCAGATCCGACAGGGCAGCGGCCAATGATGTCTGTCGAGATGGATGCGGAAGCGGAGGAGCAGCTACAGCTGTTGAGAGTGAGAGCTGTGTGGAGCTGGCAGCGGGCAATGGCATTGCTGGCTCATGTTCCTGCGAGTAGTGTGTGAGCAGTTCCGGTTCGTCTTCAGGGTCTGCCCGCTCGAACAGTTTCTTCTTGATGGGCGCCGTTGGCTGCTTGAAACTGTGATTCATGGAGCGCAACGTTTGCTTGCTCGCCGGCGAGGCGGCATCCGGTGGTTGGCCATGCGGCAGCAAGATGCGATATCCAACTTCACGGACCATGTGACCAGCACGTATGCTCTCCAGCAGCCAATCCAGTTGCACCACTTGCACGGTGGAGAGCAGGCCCTGCGCTTGCCACTGTCGATAGTCGGTGTCCAGCAGCTGGCCGACGATGATGTGCGTCAGTCCCTCGTGCAGTTCATCGTATCGTGTGGCGCCGCCCGTATTTAATACCCGATGCAGCTTCTCGCGTTCAACGCTGCGAAAGCCACTCAGATATACACAGCAGCCGTCGAGGAAGCTGCCAGCTCGCTTCGCCTTGCGCGGACTAATCTCGGCCAGCGTCTGCTGATATTGGCTGCTGTTCGATATGGCCTGTTTGAGCAGCTGGTTGGCAGCACTGCCACTCCCACTTCCGCCTTCGCTGCCGTTCGCGCTGCAGTTGCTCGTGACGGTCTCGTTCAGTGTGGTATTCTCGCTGAACATGCGTCGACCTGGCGCGGATACAAAACTGATGCGTGACAGATCCGAGAGCTGGGTTTGATCCGCAACGGTCTGATTGGCATGCCGCTTCGTCGGCGTGGACATCTGCTTGCGGGGATGCACCTCGTACTGCTTGGTGGGCAGCGCATAGCCACGCTGGTGACTATCGAATATCCATTCGGGCAGCAGGATGTCCTTCTTGAAGCGCAGCGCCGCCTTGTATTTATCGGAATCGGTCTTCGACTGCTCGGTGATGACAATGTCGACCAGTTGGGATCGGAAGGCGCGATGATAGATGCCGCCATTCTCATTAACCAGACGCATCACTTCATCCTTACGTGTCGCCTCCAGGCCGCTACAGGTGATGTTAGCGCCAAAGAATGTGGGCAAACGGTACTTGTCGAATTGTGTATCTACGGCGCTGATGCCGCCGCTGCTGGTATTCTGTATGGACGCCCAGACGCACTGCACCCAGTCGACGTGCATGACGGGCACATCGTTGAGCGTGGCATGCTCGTACTTGTTCGACTTGATTGTGTTCGAGATGAGGTGTGTTATGGTGCGTCCGAAATTTTGGAAATAATGTCCGCCCATCCAGTGGACAAGCTGCTTTAGCTGTTCCTTCTCTTTGCTGCTAATGCCGGTGGCCGAGATCTGCAGATCGCGCATCGCTGTCCCATAGATAGGACTGCTGCCCAGCGGCACTGGCTCACATCGGTCTAAGCACTCCACAATGCAGGGCGGGCCCAGCACCAAAGCCTTTGTCATCTGCAGCTGCGCGAACAGATCGCCCTCGAAGTGCGCCAGTACGAAGACATCCTTCTTGCTCAGTCCGCCGCTGGCGATCAATGGGAAGCCCTCACTGGGGCGAATCTCGCGGATCTGGGTGTCGGCAAGCTGGGCTCGCATCAGCCTTAGCGCGTTGGCATATTGCTCGGCGATGGCCCGGTCTGCATCCGTTTGGCTCTTTGTGTTGTTGACAAAATATGCGCATATCGATTCGTCCAGGCTTGTGCTCATCTTTGCTATGTTTTTCGCCTTAGCCAATTGACGTTATTTTGCGAATGTTGACACCGCAAAGCCAGTGCACTTTTTTCGCGTACGCTTTTTGGCGCAATTCCCGATCTTAATGGCGCCACTGTTGATAACTGTTCATATCTATCGTTTGGTTTTTGTTATCGATATTAAGTGCGTTACTCAAATGTGTTTATTTATTATTTGAAAAGCTCATTTCAATTACAATAAATGAACATATATATTTGTAGACAGGAAAAATATTAGTTAGGCCTGCTGCTCTATATTTAAAACATTTGCAGGGAGTAACAAATAGTTCTTGCATATATGCACAATGTATTTATATACGATAGCTATCGTATTTTATGGCAATGGTTCAATAGGGTGGCAGGCCTAGCCAGATGGTTTGAATTTCGACAAACTGGCGCGTAATTCAAATTTCTAATACCCATTTAAAACTCTTATGCAGCAAAGCAAAAGCAAATATAATTGTGTTGCACTGTACAATATGTATTTATTTGTATGATTTATGCGTTGTGTTTTAATATTATGCAAGTTTGATTTACTTTTAATTAATTCATGTTTTGTATGGAGTTGATTGCAGTTTACATTGCTTAAAGTACACATTTATTAATGCTTATTTTGCTAATTTGCTGTTTGATTGAGTCTATTTTAGTTATTGTTCACGGTTGTTGGATAAGTGTTCATGTTGATGTTAAGCATTAATTTGACTCTTATCGTTAAAAATAATACAAATCATATAGATTAAATATATAGATGTATACATATAGTTAATTATATAAATACACATGTTGTTTATGTATGTAAGCAGATACTTTCGTTCACTGATAGTCAAATAACAATTAAAGTTAAATTAAATAAATAAAATACAGCTATGTAGGATTTAAAACGCTAAATAAATCAAATTAAATGCGGGTGTTAGTTAAATTAAAGTACCGATACTTTAACTTGGCGAAAACAATCAAGAAGACGACAAAAAAATAATACATGTATATATGTATATTTATGCAATATATTTAAATATATATATATTTTGAAACAAAGCAAAGACACTACGATTCTATGCAAAAATTCATTAGGGTTGTGACACTTTGATTTGATTTTCGTACTTATTTTAAGATCTACATTCTACGCATATGGTTAGCAAAAAAAAAGATGGAAAGAATGAAAATTAAGGTAGATAGTTTTTAAAGGTGTGACAAAGATGGACACTGTGTCTGTGGAAGCAGGACGGCACATCTACGCACAACTGCGCGCTCGACGTTGAAAGCGCTTCATGCGTCGATACCAATCGTCCTTCCACTCGATAACTATCGACCGCGGTCCAATTCCCAGATAACCGGGCGGCGCCTCCGAGTCCCGACCCAAAATCAAATACGATCTGTAACGAATTCAACAAAAAATAAAGTGAGTTATCGATATAATTTTTAGGCTATACAGAATATAATGATCTGATGTGCCTGGCCTTTTCATGCGTCCATATTAAAAACTACAAATTGAAAAGTTTTTAAATATATCATAACCAAAAAATAAAGACAAAATAGTAAATATCGCGTTACTTTTTCTATTAAAGAAGAATTTAGAAAACATTTCTTCGGCTCCTGCCAGGCACTTGCCCATATTCCACCTAGCTGGGTTATTAAATTACGGATCAACAAATGTTAATCTATGAACGCATCCGGTTGGATACCATTGGGATTTTGTCCATTCATTCAGTGACAGAATAAAGAACGATAGCAAAATCGGCGTAATTCTAACCAAAGTGAGTAAAATTACTGGATAACATCCAGTTGCATATATATATAATAAATAAATATCTTGAATATGAAATACGTTCTGAATCTTAGGAATGATTAATACCGAAAGTTATGTTTAATCTGGATAATATTCGCACATGTCTGCTGGTATAAGTACCAAATATGATCTTTAATAATATTTCTGATTCTTTGGTAGATTATTTTTTGGTAGTTATGGTAATCGATTATATATTGCTACCTGTTCACTTTGATCTTGGGACAGCGACACTCCAAATTCTTAATCGGTATGATCCAGGTCATAGGACCTCGTTTGAGCATTGTATTCGGCATTCCATAGGCGCTGGTTTTGCTGCGCTTGAATACCGCCTGGATTTGCAGATCGTAGCGCGTGGTTTCGCTGTCGTTTGGATAATCCGGCACGCTGTCGCTGTTGATCCCAGCCGCTGACCGATACTCGTACTCCTGCCCCCCAACCCGTTGCTGATCCATTTCGTAGTCCGCGTCCATTGGATCCATTGCGCGACGTCGCTCGCTGCTGGCCGCCTCGCTGCTCGTATCGCGGCCAATTACTTTGGCCATTATTGCTGATTAGAGATTAGAGAAAGAGAGCGAAAGAGAAAGAGAAAGATGGAGAAATCATTGAAATCAAGGTGGTTCTTTTACCATTTCTTATTTTCTTTATTATTATTACCGTAATCTCTTTTGCAGTACTTGTTGAGATTTAATCTTTTGGTGCTGATTTTGCATTTTTCGCACACTGAAAGAAACAGAAACGGGGAGTTATTAAAAGAATAAGTCAGCTTCGTTGCTTAGTAATGAATTCTGCACATATGCATTTATTAATTAGCGCCAGACCTTCGATGTAATCCCCTCCCCTCCCCCCCACCCACCACACACACACATGCTGCCACGCCTACGAGGATTCTTTTTCTTTTTTTTTTGTTCGTATTTGTGTTTACAATTTAATTGCAAAATTTATGTCTTTATGGCCAATGCCAATTAGCATGTCCAACAGCAACAGAAACAGACGCAGCAGCAGCAGCAGCAGCTATAACAACATTAAAGCGCGATTGGCATTGCATTAAAGCTGGCACGCCCCGCACCGCACCGCACCGCACCGCAGCGCCCCACGTCACACGTCCCACATGGGGCAGCATTAAGGTCGCCATTGACTTCTTTTGTGTTGCATTAAAATTAGCCCAGCGATCATTTTGCTCTCTGGTTTTGTGATAGCTGGCAATGCAAATTGCATTGTTTGTTTGTTTTGCTGCAAATCGCTGTTGTTCTCCTTTTTCTTGGCACACACACACATACACCCACATAAATATATATATATATATATATACCCATTAAAAATTGATTTTTAAAGCAATTCTCTATAGCAGACTTTTTCAATATTTTTAAAACAATTGCTAATTTTAACAAGACTCTTAGATTCGTGCAACTTGCAACTTGCAACTTGCATCTGCATCTGCCCTAATTATGTTGACAGCTCTATTTATAAAATAAGAACTTTTGCATTTTTTATATTTCTTTTGCGCATAACAATATTTTTTCCATTTTTCAAAGTTCCAATTCTTTCATACTGGCTGCTGCTTTTACAATTTCAAAATCTGTAAGTATTATCAAAAATGCACTAATTAAATAAACCGACTTTTATTTGGGACTGTTTGGAATTGTAACCACTGACTTCGACAATATTAGATTCATCACAAAAAATGGGTAGTATTCGGAAGTGGTCCAATTTACGCGAAACTTTGTCATTTTCATATTTAACAGAAATTCTCAGTTTCAGTTTTTTTATTTTTTATTTTAATTAAAATATTCTGGTTTATGATTGCTTACTGAGTATTAGCTAGTCGAGCAGTTGTAGATTATTTCGTTATTGTCGTTCCGACTGCAGCTGTCAATGTCATCAGCAAGTCGTGACACAATTGAGGCAAGGCGTGTTGCAAGTGCGACAACTTTGTGCCACATACATATATGAATAGGCGAGCGATCGATCGCTCGATCGATTGATCGATCCAAGTGGGTGGGGAGGAGGTAAGCTTCTAAATTTGGATGAGTGCGCCAACATTTCGTGGATGTTGCCACCAATTTGGTATTTAATGTGCGCACTTTCAAACAGCGAAACGAAACCCGAATTTTATTTCAGTCTTGTTCATCCTGTTAAGTGGCCCGGCCATATTTATCGCAGCTATTTGCGGCTCTGGCGCTAAAGAGCACTGGATACGCCCACAAGCCCACCAAATATATATATAGATATAGATATATATACATATATATATAATATTTATATGTAAAGAAACTAAATATTGTGGAGCAACTCTTGCTGAGCGACTAGTTAATCATTTACATAATTGTGCATTAGATTAACATGTCATTAAATCTGGCATGCAAAATCAGATACGAGATGTGGGTGGTGAAGGGGGGGGGGGGTGTGGGGGTGTGTGTGTCGATATGGGGTGGCGCCCCAGGCAATTGGGGGATGAGGAATGTGGAATGTGTTGCTTGCAGGCGGCACTAACTTTAAATTGACTCAAACTCGACAGAATTTCAAATTAATTTAATAAGATTATCAAATTATAAATTCATAATTAATATTCATGTCGAGCTGTCTCGCCCACGCCTCGATGTTGCACAGCTCATACACCGCCACCCTCTCCACCCACCACCTTGCTCCACAGCGAACACTATGCAAGGACTAACTTTTTGGCTCTATGTGTGTGTGTGTGTGAGAGAGAGAGAGAGAGAGAGGGAGATTCGGTGTTTTAGAGTTTGTCCATTTCGCTTGTGCGCTTCTTGGTTACAAAATGTGCAAACTTTAACTTCATCTTCAAGTTGTGTTTCTCGGCATCAAGTTTGTGCTTTTCTTTGCCATTGACAAATAAATTTAACTGACTGACTGCCTCTTTAAGCTGCAACAGCGGGGCATGCCACTTTAGCTGCAAGTCCTATTTGCGTTTGATGATGGATGCTCTTCTGAATGGGCGCCCAATGTGCGTTCCCATTTAGTTCTCTGCACACAGCTACTGTTTTTTACAGTTTACATTTCTTGTTCTTTACTTTTTATTTTATTTTATTTGATTTTCTTTTCTCCTTTCTTTTTTGTGAAAGTTTACAGTTTTTTTTTCTTTCAAATTGTATTTAAGTGTGACTTCAGTATGATTTTAGCATATTCTGACAACCAGAATCTTTTTCAAATTTATATATTTAAATTTATATATTTATATATTTATTTTTATATTTATATATTTTTAGATTTATATATTTATATATTTATATATTTATATATTTATATATTTATATATTTATATATTTATATATTTATATATTTATATATTTATATATATATATATTTATATATTTATATATTTATATATTTATATATTTATATATTTATATATTTATATATTTATATATTTATATATTTATATATTTATATATTTATATATTTATATATTTATATATTTATATATTTATATATTTATATATTTATATATTTATATATTTATATATTTATATATTTATATATTTATATATTTATATATTTATATATTTATATATTTATATATTTATATATTTATATATTTATATATTTATATATTTATATATTTATATATTTATATATTTATATATTTATATATTTATATATTTATATATTTATATATTTATATATTTATATATTTATATATTTATATATTTATATATTTATATATTTATATATTTATATATTTATATATTTATATATTTATATATTTATATATTTATATATTTATATATTTATATATTTATATATTTATATATTTATATATTTATATATTTATATATTTATATATTTATATATTTATATATTTATATATTTATATATTTATATATTTATATATTTATATATTTATATATTTATATATTTATATATTTATATATTTATATATTTATATATTTATATATTTATATATTTATATATTTATATATTTATATATTTATATATTTATATATTTATATATTTATATATTTATATATTTATATATTTATATATTTATATATTTATATATTTATATATTTATATATTTATATATTTATATATTTATATATTTATATATTTATATATTTATATATTTATATATTTATATATTTATATATTTATATATTTATATATTTATATATTTATATATTTATATATTTATATATTTATATATTTATATATTTATATATTTATATATTTATATATTTATATATTTATATATTTATATATTTATATATTTATATATTTATATATTTATATATTTATATATTTATATATTTATATATTTATATATTTATATATTTATATATTTATATATTTATATATTTATATATTTATATATTTATATATTTATATATTTATATATTTATATATTTATATATATATATATTTATATATTTATATATTTATATATTTATATATTTATATATTTATATATTTATATATTTATATATTTATATATTTATATATTTATATATTTATATATATATATATATTTGATTATTATTATGACTATATGATATAATTACCTTTATATATATGCATATATATTCTATCTATAGATCTATTTATTCTAATTCTAATATTCCCGTCGAATCGCATTTTATTTTCTTGAATAATTTTTTTATATTGTACTTATATTTTCAACTTCGTCACTTATTAAAATTTGTTAAATTAATAATAAATTGTAAAGTTGACAGTAATTGGAATATCCGTTGCTAAATGCACTCTGCAAATAGTTGACAGCAATTGGTGCAGGAGGGGCAGGAGGCGAAGTGCCACAGTGGCACTTAAAATTGGACGCCGTTGCTCATTCATGAACAAATTAAATAAAGAAACTTTTAATACATTTGCGTGGCAAGTTGCGAGTTGCGAGTGGCGAGTTGCGAGTTGCGAGTTGCAAGTTGCTCGCCGACAGTTTTTCTTTCCTTTTTTTGTTCGCTTTGTGCAAAGTTTACTTTTGCTTTTACTTTAGCACGCGCCACCTTAGGGCGCCAATAGGATGAGGCGGGGAGTGTGGAGTGGGGAGTGGGGAGGGTGTGCGGGTTGTAAGGCGGCGGCTTTAGCATGATTTATGCTGTTGTGGCGCATTCCGTTTGCCGCTTGTTGCTGCACTTACCCCATTCCATGCCGCATGGCCAAAACTGTAACTAAAAGTTGCGTTCAAACATTTGCTCCATCTCCTAAGTGCTGAACGCCCACGCGGCCATCGTCTGCCCTGTGCCCTGCGCCACGCCCATAAGCGCTTTAAGTTAACAGCATGTTGCAATGTCTTCACCCTCCCCCCTTACCGCACACCCATCAAACATTGCCATTGTCTTGTTTGGAGGCACTGGGCCGCCGCCGCCGCCGCCGCCGCTTAACCGACAACCGACTGCACTTTAGCGGATTTGTGTTTTCTCACCCATTTGAAAGGATTACAAAGCGAGAGAAGCGATGCGGCAAAAAGTTTTGCCGTCTGACATTGTTAGTAGAAGCGACCATAGCAACAACCACCACAACAACAACAACAACATTAACAATAGTGGTTAACAGACACACACACAATGCTCATACTAGCTATGAGAGTGAGAGAGACAGAGAGAGAGAGAGACAGAGAGAGAGAGAGAGGGAGAGCACTTACTTACCCCTGCCGCCCTCGGTGCGATAATATGGGGATTGGGCGGCCGCCGATGAGGCGCCTCTGTCCACGCCAACGCCTCGGTTGACTCCAGTTCCAGACTCGTTTGGCTCTGGAGCCGTATTCTGCGTATCCAGCATGTTGATCGAGCGCGGCGATTGCTCTGCAAAGACAGATTACAAACAAATATATTAGATACGGCTTAGCGCTGAGACTTGACATTTACTGCTTGTGGCCGACAACATTTGGTAATAAATTTCCAACCCACACAATTTAAAAAAAAATACAAATATATATATATATATATTTCTAAAGCTGATATCGTAATAATATTAATAAATAAAAATGCTTCACATACATACATAATTTTAAAATCATTCCAAGCTGAGTTTGAGAACAAATTCTTAAATGAGATTTATCAATATTTTCTTTACTTTTCCCAATGTAAATATTCATTTGCTCTCTATAAAATATATAAACATATTTAATTTAAAGGTCGGACTTTTATTTATGCCGTTATATCAGATTATATATTCAAATATTCTACGACTTTATTGATCCTACAACTTCGCCCGATTGCTCCCTTGACAGCTATATGAACTTTTGTGAGTTTGGATAGGATATTTTTGGTAAAAAATAATTAATGTAATGCGAAAACTCATCTTTCGTTCGACTCGTTCCAATAGAAGAAGTATTTAGTGGTTCGAGTGGTGCGAGCCAAGCTCGACCAACGAGGGGTTCACAAAAGGCTTACCCTAAGATGTGTACCGGAACACTGGGAAATAGCTGGGAACGAAGCGGCGGATAAGCAGACTAAGATGGGTGCAGAGAGAAATGAAGACAGACAAAGCAGACTACGGAGCTGGGAGGAGACTCCGACAGGCTAATTGTCTTTGGGGTGGCTATAATCTTAAACTATTTAAGCAAGTAATATCCATGGTTAGGAATTGGCTTAGGATACTTGTCGGACTACTGGCAGGACATTGTAGGCTAAGAGGCCACTTATCCAAACTGGGTATCTATAGTAATATTAAGTGAGAGTTTTGTGAAGGTGAGGAGAAGTCCTCAACTCACATCCCAACAGAATGAGTTACCTTATCCAGGAAAAGATGCTGCATCCTAGGGATGCATTGACACTCTGCCAATGACATAGTAGTCCCCAACCCATCAAAGATTTTAGCATTTGGCAGAACCCCCTATTTATTATCTTTCTAGTGGGGAGTCTCCGGGAGTCTCATTATACTTGACCAATGTTAGAAGATTCAAAATTAATCACGACTATATCGATTCGGCTAGTGATGCTGCTGAATAATCCTTGAAACGTAAAGACACAATTTGAATAGCTTCTTTAAGGTTAAACAAGAAAAAAAATAAATAAAAAATATTGCATAAATATTGACAAACTGCTTTGTGGAAATAACACTGATAAGGGTCGGGGAAGATTAAAAGTAAAAAATAAATATATACAAAGATAATGACAATAATGAAAATCGGGGGAAGTGTCGTCTACTTACTGATGCATGGCGCGATGTGGGAGCGGCTTTGTTGGTAGCCGCGGGCACAGCGATTGCAGGTCAGCCCAGTGACGCCGTCCTTGCATGGACATTGACCGCTGGTATTGTTGCAGATCTTGCCAGATGAGCCGATCGGATGGCACTCGCAGGCTGCAAGAAAGGAAAAAACAAGAACAAGTTGAGTACAGTTGAAATGCATTGAGATACGCTGTAACCAGACGCAGATACAGATACAGATACAGATGCAGATGCAGATGCAGATACAGATACAGATACAGATACAGATACAGATACAGATACAGATACAGATACAGATACAGATACAGATACAGATACAGATACAGATACAGATACAGATACAGATACAGATACAGATACAGATACAGATACAGATACAGATACAGATACAGATACAGATACAGATACAGATACAGATACAGATACAGATACAGATACAGATACAGATACAGATACAGATACAGATACAGATACAGATACAGATACAGATACAGATACAGATACAGATACAGATACAGATACAGATACAGATACAGATACAGATACAGATACAGATACAGATACAGATACAGATACAGATACAGATACAGATACAGATACAGATACAGATACAGATACAGATACAGATACAGATACAGATACAGATACAGATACAGATACAGATACAGATACAGATACAGATACAGATACAGATACAGATACAGATACAGATACAGATACAGATACAGATACAGATACAGATACAGATACAGATACAGATACAGATACAGATACAGATACAGATACAGATACAGATACAGATACAGATACAGATACAGATACAGATACAGATACAGATACAGGTACAGATACAGATACAGATACAGATACAGATACAGATACAGATACAGATACAGATACAGATACAGATACAGATACAGATACAGATACAGATACAGATACAGATACAGATACAGATACAGATACAGATACAGATACAGATACAGATACAGATACAGATACAGATACAGATACAGATACAGATACAGATACAGATACAGATACAGATACAGATACAGATACAGATACAGATACAGATACAGATACAGATACAGATACAGATACAGATACAGATACAGATACAGATACAGATACAGATACAGATACAGATACAGATACAGATACAGATACAGATACAGATACAGATACAGATACAGATACAGATACAGATACAGATACAGATACAGATACAGATACAGATACAGATACAGATACAGATACAGATACAGATACAGATACAGATACAGATACAGATACAGATACAGATACAGATACAGATACAGATACAGATACAGATACAGATACAGATACAGATACAGATACAGATACAGATACAGATACAGATACAGATACAGATACAGATACAGATACAGATACAGATACAGATACAGATACAGATACAGATACAGATACAGATACAGATACAGATACAGATACAGATACAGATACAGATACAGATACAGATACAGATACAGATACAGATACAGATACAGATACAGATACAGATACAGATACAGATACAGATACAGATACAGATACAGATACAGATACAGATACAGATACAGATACAGATACAGATACAGATACAGATACAGATACAGATACAGATACAGATACAGATACAGATACAGATACAAATGTACAGTTATGATTATGGACACACATTGAGATTGTTGATTCACTTGCAGCTGCGGCACGTTGAGAGCTTAATTGCGCTGGCCGCACTTCAAAGCAAATTTTTTTTTTTATATTTTTTTTTCCGTTGTGTTGCCAATCGCAAATGCAATCTGCAACTGGCCAAATGGCCATGGAAGCTACTTGAATTCAACTTATTGTTGCTTTCAACTTTTTGTTTCCTTCGACTTTGTGTGGCAAGTCAGCGGGTGACGATTGCCAGTACCCCCCCAACTCCTCCTCCCTCCTCCCCACCCTCTCATTAGCTACTCTTGCTTATGAGCCGCGGAAATGTGCATTAACAGATAACAGAGAATGCACCCATCCCGCACCCAGCTCCGAGCGCCCACTGACCAACACTCAGCATTCACCACCCACTGAAGTTTGGCCAAATTGAGTGCACGCTGTCAGTTCATTGCTGGCCAATGTTGCCACACGGCTAATTGCACATGAGAGCGCAAATGTGCTCGGAACAGCGGCATTCTTTTTATCCCGGATCCTCATTGCTTCCACTGACACAAATTATTCAATTGCTTCACGCACAAATCTCAAATTGACCCCAAATCAATATTTTGATTTCCAGCAGTCGAGCAACGCCCACCGATTTTCCGATCAATTGAACATAATCGTTGTTGTTGGATCAAAAGATGTGGCACGTGGCTAGTGTCTTGTGGCATGAGAAAAGCGTACGTCTCTCTTAGTTATACCTTTGTGGGATTATTATAGTATTGTCTTCTCTATATATACCCCTGATCAGCAGCACTAGCTAAATCGATATAGCCAAGTCAGCCTGTTCCTATTTAGAGCTATCCTAATTATTAATTTTTATCTTCATATTTTGGAATCGGCCAGATCGAATTACTATAGCATATAATTGCTATATAAAAGACCGGTCGAAAGTAAAAAAAACTGTTTTTTTTACATAAATATTTAAAGCTATATTTTCCAATATATATTTGTCGGTCAGATTCTGAAGTGTACAGTACTATATCGAAATTTAGATACAATGGATTTAATATTCTGGGATCCTAAGATGGCGGTTCTTTTTTGCTTTTCTAAGCATGTTTGTATAACAGATTTCTTGCCATTTTCCATCAACTCAGAATTGAATATTTTTTCTTCCTATTTGCTATTTTTTTTTTTTTTTTTGTCTAGATTTTAATTTATACATGACACAAAAAAGTCTTCTTGGGGGCCCCCAATATGTAGTTGCACACTCGACTGGCAGTGATTTAATATATATATTATATATATTATTGGCTGACTGGTCTTTTGCTCTTTGGACGTTGCTTTTGGCCGGGCCTGGGCTAAGTGTGCTGGCTGAAAAGCCGCTTTTGGCCACACTTGAATGGCGGCCGAAGGAGACCATCAAGCAATTTGCCTGTTTAAAGCATTAAGCTGGAAATTGAGACTCTGTCGTGCAACGGGTTGCCTAGAATGGGACTCGCGAATGGGAATAATAACTGAGTGGGGCATGGTTGCAGGGAGTGGAGTAGAGTAGAGTGCGGCGTGCGTGCAACATTTGGTAATTTAATCCGATTTACAATAAATTAAATGCGATTTATATGCACAGAGCGACACATCCGGAAGATAACAACAACAGCAGCAACAGCAACAGCAACAGCAACAGTAAAAACAACAATGACATTGACAATGACAACAACGACAGCAGACAACAATAATAACTTGCTACAACAACAACAACAACAACAACAACAACAGCACTTTAACCATTTTGGCGCTTGTGTCCATTGTTGCTGGCCACAGGGCGCACTCAGCAATGAGGGGTTCAACAATATGGTTTTACACATATGTACATGTGTCTGTGTGTGTGTGTGTTGCGATATCTGAACACACACACAGCTCGCATACTGCAATCCTGTTGAAATAGCCAAGGCAAAACAACACAAAAATAAAAAAAAAAAAAAAAAAAATGAGTGGCAGCAACAACGAGTTCATTACGCATCCTGCCCCATATCAGAGCTATGGATATGAACTGAACTCCGTTTCAGTTCCCACTCCCAACTCAAATATGCATATGTAGTTATAGACGTGTACACGTAGAAAATAGCACTTTCAAATTGTATAATTACAACTTCGAAGAAAAAAGTTGGATTTTTCACACAACATTTTTACGTCTTATTTTTATTGCATTCCCAATTTTGAATTGAAATTGTTTTTGGAAAAACAAATGTATTGCAATTGCTGACGGTTTTTGTAAACTTAAAAGTGCTTCGAATTTTGAAATATTTTTGGCAAGTTTTAAAATGAGGTGTTTTACTACTAAAAAGCCTACAAAAAATTGTTAATAATTTTTAAATAGATTTTAAAAAGACTCGTTTTCAACAACTAAAAAGTGTTTCGAATTTTGAAATATTTTTTGGCAAGTTTTTCAAATGTGGTGTTTTACTACTAAAAAGCCTACAAAAAATTGTTAATAATTTTTAAATAGATTTTAAAAGACTCGTTTTTAACAACTAAAAAGTGTTTCGAATTTTGAAATATTTTTTGGCAAGTTTTTAAATAGATTTTAAAAGACTCGCTTTCAATATTTATTTATTTTGTGTTTTGTATTCTTTCAGTGTACTTTATATATATGTATATATATGTGCAAAACTTGTGCATATGTTTTTCTGTATTTCTGTCTGATTTCATACGCTTTTTTTTGTGGACTGACCAAGCAAGAGATTATGAATTTTCATTATACCAACCCACAAAAGGTACACAAACAAAGATGATGTGACCAGTGGCATAATCACATTCATTGCAGGCACTCCGAAGCCCCAGAGCCTCCGAGAGAGATATCATTTGCATCATTTGCAGCAAATGTAATCGAGTAGCTGCATTTTTGCAGAGCTTCAGTTGGTCTTCTATTTAAAAATTGTGGCCACATGCTGCATGCGGCATGCTGTCTGTCTGATTCATACAAACTGGCATATCAGTTGCCATGGACCACTTTTCGCCGCATTGAGTCACTGCGCGAAAGGACGACCCAAATAACTAAAATTGAATCACATTTGAGTTGCCGCTGCTGTTGCCGCAAAACGAGTCCCACACAAAGAGAATTCAGCTGCCGCAGTACAGTCAGTCTCCGGTCTACAGTCTCCATTCTCCTGTTCCACATTCAGTGCGATTCCAGTTACACAGTTCCCTGAAAAGGGCTCTTAATTAGGACACCGCACATGAATCATTGCCAATGGAATAATGGAAGCCAGCCAAATGAATCAAAGCCACACATTCATCACTTCAATGCTAATTCTTATTGATCATCATAAATAAAGAGCAGAAAAACAACTTCAAAATTTACGATTTTGTGACTCAAGTCAATTGCTAGACTTGATTCATACTCTTTCCATGTAAATCCCACCAGGCAGTTTGCCATCATAATTTGTAATAAATAACTTTACCATTTAAATACGTTACTAAATTTTAGGAATTTTTTAAATGCTTATTTTTTGGAGAACGCTAACGCAAAATATGTATATATATATATATAATTTTACTCATTAGTTGAGTAGTAAAAATTAGCATTTAATGTGCGCAAAAGAATGCGGCATTGATTTATATTTATTATTCATTTTCAGTTTGTTGTTAGACGCTTCACTAAAAACCATAAGCTTGGCCAGCAAAACCAACTATTGATCTCTGTTTTTACACCTGGTCGTAGACACCTGTACAAGTTTCGATGGCCATCAGTCACTGATGGAGTCATTTTTGGGGCAGCTATTCAGTTTATTGTCGGCTTCACTGCTTGCGGCCTATTTGATTTTCACAATTTTCTGGCCTTTAATATATATATATATATATATATATAGGCATAAATATATTTGGTCTGTGCTTTGCTGATTCACTTTTATTTACAGCGCTCAAAATCAGTTTGGCTGTTATTTATTTTGTTTGGCTTTCTAAAAATTAATTAACCAAAGTTTCACTCGCACTCACGAGTATACTCGCACTCGCACTCGCACTCGCACTCGCACTCGCACTCACAATTTCCATTCACACAGCGCTGCTCTGGACGAAGTGTAAACATCATAAAGCAAATCAAGCGCAATTTGTTATTGTTTATTTCAACTTTGCGCAAGCGAACAATCTACCGAAATATCCACGCCCACCCCAACCCCAATCTCAACCCAACCCCACCCCACCCACAGCCCAATCCCACGCACAGACTTCAACCTCAACATCCCGGCACTTGGCTGACCGCAAGCAGAAAGTGCTTCATCGTCGTCGTCGTCGCAGCGCCCACTTCCCCCCAATTGCCATAGGTTTTTTTTGGCCCCAAAAATCTGGTAGTCCAGCTGAAAAAAATAAAAATGGTGAGTAATATGAAAGCACAGCTGCCGCCAGTCAGTCAGGGGCACGGGGCAGGGGAAGGGGTTGGCCGCAGGGTGGGCGGTGTGCTGCGCCGGCTGTTTGTTATTATTAGCAAAAATAAGAAGAAATCATGCAATTTTCAAAAGAAACCAAACACAACACAAGAATTATGAAAAGATTGCCATGTCGAGTGGACTCGACTCGCAACCGAATGATTTGCCACATTTTAGAGGGATTTCAGCTGGCCAACTCAGGTGAACACTAAACAGACGACGCTCCATGGCCATCTGGCTGCATCCGATAAATACAAATTAGCTTAAATTGTGAGTAGTCGAACATCCCAACACAAATACTTTGGGCTTTTGCAGGAAGATAAATTTTTTTTTTTTTTTTTTTTTTTTTTTTGAAATTTACACAGCTTAACTTTTTAAACGAGTCCACTTGGAACATGAAGATCATTAAATCCAGGTCGAAATTCAGACTATATATTTTACACTGCTGGGAATCAATCATATTGTGGCAAATCCATTAAATCCCTAATGGACATCGTTGCTCTGATTGCTGGAGTGAAAATCCAAACTAAAATTGATTCGATATTCCGCATTCTGGGCAAGAGCCAAGTCAGAGCTCTAATCACTTGAAATTAATTTTTAATTCAAATTAGGATAAAATACTTGTTATTTTCGAATAGTCAAAAATTACTTGCATTAAATTCTCGATATTTTGGGGCACATTTAAATAGGATCTCAAAATAACTGTTCTGAAGGAAAATTAAATAAGCACCAACTGCAACTGCTCAGCTTGTGTGTGTGAGTGTGTGTAATGAAGGGTGTAGGGGGGGGGGGGGGGTGTTGTCTCTTTTCAAGCATATTAATAAATCAATGGCTTCGCACGACGCGACAAAAGTTATGGCATTGCTTCCATGCAACTGCAACTGCAACTGCTGCAGCACCTGCCCCTCGCCAGGCGACACGTCAAAGTTTATCGCGGTAGCAACTGCGGCAAAAGTTCGCCCCAACTTTTGCGACAACGACAACGACGGAGACGAAGACGAAGACGAAGACGACGGCAAATGAGCAAAGATGTCGCCAGCGAATCCCTCAATCAGCCAGCAATTTTGTAGCATGCACCAAACAAGATGGCAAAAGCAAAGTTTTTCGCAGGCAGCAGGTGGCAAGAAATAGGAGGTCAATTGTATTCAAAAGTTTGCCACACTCTTCAAATGGTGCGCTCAAATTGAGGTGCAGATATGAAAGTCTATTGAAAATTCAACGAGGCGCATGAAAGTAGGCAATGCCACAATGTCAAAATAAAAACTTGGCAAGCAGCAGCAGGTTTTGGGGGTTTTTGGGCCCGATGGCAGTGCCAATTTGACGCTCGAACAATTTGCACAGCTTTAAATGTCGACTCGCATGCAAAATGTCATAACTCAAATCCCGTGTCCCCATCCACCCCATCCACATACACCCCATCCACATGCACACCAACAATAGCCGCCACAACAGCCACGCCAAAAGCGTGGCCAGCATCGGGCATCCCACTGGGTGGGTGGGATTTGGGTTGGGTCGGTTGGCCTGCCTGATATGCAATGAATTCGATACTAAGTAAAACTTTGCTAGGGTTGATCAGCCCCTCAACTTCTCCATGCAATGGGGTGATTTGTACACTTGGAAAAAACAAATCGTCCGTTTAAATTACACAATTTTCCTTTTACAACAAATTTATTTACATACAAAGGGAAAAAACAAATTTTAAAATTACAAAAGTTGTTGCTGGAAGAAAACTATTTCTAAAAAGTAGAACAAAAAATTGTTATCAAAATTGCTTTCTCGACTATATTTTTTTTTGAGTTTAGCACTTCTGTTTATACATTTCAAAAACCACCTACTAAAATAGACATATTTTTATAAAACTTTTTCTTTGGTTAATCTTCTAAAATTCAGAGTAATTATTTATTTCCGGTGCTCGCTGGTTTTGGGTTTAAAATAATAAATGAATCTGATTTCATACTCACAACTCGATTTATAATAATTTTTTCATACTTTTAATTGGATAAGTTTTTAATTGAATATAATTTATTTTTATTATTATTTAACAGAGTATTTTGCATTGCTTATGAAATGGCCACAGATGAAAACAAAAACCTTCGCTCTGGTCACACAGTATTTGTTATAGTCGAGTGCGCTCGTCGCCGTGTTGGTGGCATCAACTTTTATTGCTTCGCCAGCGTAAAATTTGCAACCTCCCCCCCCCCCCTACACATACACACAACCCCTCGTAATAGATTTGTGTAGCTTAGTTTTTAAAACCATGCAGACTTAGTGGCTGGCAGCGTTTCCCCCCCTTTTGTTAGCCGAATGATAAATGCATTTTAGCCTGGCATTCAATTAAGTCAGTTGGCCTTTAACCGATTTGTTACAGTTGCAAGGCGTGTTTTATGAAATTCTAATGATGTTTGAGTGATAGTCCAACATGCCCAACCCTCACAACACACACACCCACACACACACACAGCTGTAGCTGTGTAATGATTATGTTGGCAGCGTCTGCGTTTCATGAACTTGGCATAAAATGGGCAGTAAAAAAAGTTGCTCCTCTCTACGTGCGGTGGTTGTGTAAAAGTGTGAGTGTGTGTGTGTGTGTGTGTGTGTGTGTAATTGTGTGTGTCGCATAGGTAATTCATGACATTATTTTAATTGCTGTTGTTGCTGTGAATATTGCTGCTGCTGTCGCTGTTATAATTCGCACGTGACTTTCTGATTTTATGGCTTTTAATTTCACGTATTTAGTTACGGATATTGTTAATTGTATTAATGAATGCCACATCCCCCACGCTATATATATATATATATATGCTCATATATATGTATTTGTCTCTTCCTATGCCACAACACAGGTAATTTTCGGCATCATAATTACTAAATATAAATTTATAATAAAAAAATAAACTTTTATTTTGCAAGTTCATTTAAATTGTAGTAGTATTTATCTGCTGGGGGTACGTAGCATCTGGTGTCATGTATATTCTTGGTGTTGCATGGCGCGTAAAATTAATGATGCCACTGCGGTTACATAAAATGCGATGCATACTTCTTGGGGCAAGCATTTAAGCTTTTAATTATCCAAAGATCTGCAGCGGCAGCAACCGCAGAACAGACAATCACAAAACTATTATGAATAATGGTCAGTCATTTACAGCTGTGTGTGTGTGTGTGTGTGTGTTGTGTATCTTGCAATCCCTCATTGGACAAATATTATGTAATTTTCCGGTCATTGAAATATTTGCGCAAATAAGGAAATTGGCTGAGCTGAAACCCAAAATGACTTTGACATTTCGAGGGATGTATATATGTGTGTGTGTGTGGGTGTGTGTGGGTGTGCATGTTTGTGTAATGGTTTGCGTGTGCATCCGTTTGGACAGGCCGCAACGTCTGCACCCACCCTGTCCCTGGCCCATCCTTGTCTGATGAGTTATGGCTGGCAACGTCTGCTTCATTTTACTCATGTCTGCTCGGCTCAAGTAAATCATTTGAATATTTAAATTAAATCGAAATCATGGCAACAACAGCAACGTCGACTCCACTCCGTACCCGGAAGTCTCCCTCCGTCCGGCATCTGCCTTAAGGCGATAATTATAATGCGAGACATGCGAGAGACGCGTGATTTGCAATCTACGTGGAAACTTATGATTTCTCATAACAAATAAGTCGCAAATTCAGAGAACAAAATTATACACACACACACAAATACATATATATATATGTATATATATATATATAACGTTAATAATAATAAATTAATTTTATATTAAATACACACATTTAATCTGAACAATATTAAAATCACGTATAATTTAATAATCTCAACAAGACACAAAGATATTTTCAAATATTTATGCAAGTAATAATTGAAATCAGTTGCCAATTTGGCAATCAAAGAAATCAATTATTAAATGAATAATAAATAATTTAATCTAATTTTATTTTTGTATGTAATAATGTAAGTAATAATTGAAATCAGTTGCCAATTTGGCAATCAAAGAAATCAATTATTAAATGAATAATAAATAATTTAATCTAATTTTATTTTTGTATGTAATAATGTAAGTAATAATTGAAATCAGTTGCCAATTTGGCAATCAAAGAAATCAATTATTAAATGAATAATAAATAATTTAATCTATTTTTATTTATGTATGTAATAATGTAAGTAATAATTGAAATCAGTTGCCAATTTGGTAATCAAAGAAATCAATTATTAAATGAATAATAAATAATTTAATCTAATTTTATTTATGTATGTAATAATGTAAGTAATAATTGAAATCAGTTGCCAATTTGGCAATCAAAGAAATCAATTATTAAATGAATAATAAATAATTTAATCTATTTTTATTTATGTATGTAATAATGTAAGTAATAATTGAAATCAGTTGCCAATTTGGCAATCAAAGAAATCAATTATTAAATGAATAATAAATAATTTAATCTATTTTCGCCAACACTAAGAATAATTCTCAGCTAGAGGCCTAAGTTGCCAATGTTACTGCAGAATGATTAAGTATATTTTCAAATAATGATAATAATAATAAAAATTCGAACTTAAATAGTTGACTTCTAAGAATATGGTAATTATTAAATTTGCTTTTATTCACATTTTATGCACTTTCTGTATTATGCTGCTTTTAATAAGAAAAATAAACATTGCGAATTAATTCGTCGTAAAAATGGGCTCTAAGTAAAGTGTTTTCCACAACTCAACTGTGAATTCTCATTTCTCAATTTCTCATGAAATTCAACAATCTCACATTTTTCGTAATAAAAAATCTTTTAGTTGCAGCTGTTTGTGTATTCTGAAGAAAATGTTTTTGCAAAATGTTTCGCAAATGTTTGATTGAATTTCTGATTTTTCAAGGTACTTTTTATATATATATATAATACGTATTTATCTGTGCAAATGGTTTTCGAAAATGTTTACTTCATGATCAATTCAGATGCATCAAAAGAACATTTCATCGCCATGTGAGCTGAGCCACTTGTTATGGGTTCCATTGCGTCCACCGGATGCTGTTCCCGCTGCTGCTGCTGCTAGTCTGCGTGATCTGAAGTATTCCGCAATTTTTTGCATTAAACATGCCGGCTGGCTGGCCAAGACAAGTACGGACAAGACCAGACAGGCTAAGACAGTTGACTAATTGAAAGCCAACCGCTCTGAAGGGGCGCCACGGGACAAAGCAAAAAGCGAAACAAAAAAAAACATGACGTAAAACATTTTGCCAGCAACAAGCAACAACAACAACAACAACAATGCGAATTAATCTGAAACCACAATGCAAAAATGTTTTAAACAAATTGCACGCGTGTCAAAATTAAAATGAATAAATTTCTTTCAACGAGGCGCACATAAAAAACAAAGCACAAAAAAAAAACTCCAAACCGACAAAAATGACAATAACAAAAAAAAAAAAAAAAAAAAAGAAAAGTAAAGCAGAATTTTGCAAAGAGAAGCCGACAACGTTTAAACTCAGAAAATGTGCGTGTGTGTGTGTGTGTGTGCAGCTGCTTGCTTAACTTATTTACGATGTGCACATTTAGCTGGCCTTGTAAATTTGGTGTTTGATGTTGTTGTTGTTGTGTCGTATAATTAATTAAAAATCGATAAGATTTTGATTTGGTTTAACTGCTTTTCAGCATTATAATGCTTAGTCAGCAGCGATGCCCTTTTGAAAAATGATGACAAATGGGACAAGGCGTCGTATGCGCAATTCACAGCTGGGGCACTCCAACAAACAACAACAACAACAACAACAACAACTACAAATGATGCCCATTACTTGCATACAATTTGTTGTTTTTATTTTTGTGGGCAAAATATTGTAGTTTGTTTATTTGTTTGTTTTCGTTGCTTAAGTAAATCTTTTGTTTATTTACAGAATTCTGTTTGCCAATTGGCCACACGAAATTTGAATATTCTTTGCAGACGTCAGTTCTGATGCGATATGCTCGTTAAGATGGATGGAAACGACTGTGTGTGTGTGTGTGTGTGTGTGTGGGCCAAAAATAGTAATTGCCCAGCCAGCCATCTGCTGTTGTTGTTTGACTCGAGCTGACCAACTTATTTGGCCGAGCTGTTTGAGTATCGAGTGAAAATTATTATCAGTTAATAAATTACAATGTCGCAATTCCCAGTTCCTGCTGCTCTCACTAAACACTAATACCCTGTACTCATGCACATGGCAGGGTATACACCAGTTATGGCAAACAACTCGAAAGCCATACATCAAATATCGCCATTCAAATAAATCGTTTAATTAATTAATTAATTGGCATATTTTTTATTTATAAGATGAGCACAGCGTATCTTGCAGTCGGGCAACATTTTTGTTTCTCTCTGTCGTTTCGGTGTTTTTTTTCCCCCTTAATTGCCCATCGATTGGCAAATTGATCGCTTACATAAATTACATAAATTATATAATAAATATTTAAGTGTTGCTGTGCTCAGGTTTTGAATTTTTAGATTCCAGCAGAGCGCTACGAAATATGGACATTAATTTGAGCTAATTAATGTAAATTTATCTTTACCGTTTTGATATTTTTTTATGTGTTTCTTTTGTTTCTTATTTTTCTGATTTATTTCTTGTTTCTTTTTTTTGTTGCTTAATGTGCGAAAAGTTAATTGATTTACGAGAAGTGGATTTGGCTGGATATTCACTCTAAACTGAATTGGTTTTTTAAGTTAATTTTTTGCCGAATTTGAAATCAATTATTCTATTTATAATTTGTCGCCTTTGAATTTGTTTTTAAACATAAATTATTTGTCTATATATAATCACTATAAACTGATGTGTTTTTTTTTCTATTTAATAGTAAAATGCAATTTTTTAAAATTGTTTTTATTGATAAATATTTAATGTTGACTCACCTTTGCACACCTTGCGATGACTTAGCGGTTTGCTGGGATCCCTGTAGAAGCCCTCCCTGCACTGATGACAATTCCGCCCAGTTGTCGAATGACGACAATTTTGGCAAACGCCGCCCGAGACGCCCTCCGACAGTCGAAAGATTTCCATATTGAAGCGGCATTGGCGCGCATGATTATTGCAATTGCACACTGTAAGAGAGGGGAACGGGGCGAAAGAGAAAGCAAGAGACAATTAGAAATAGATCATGCCACATGCACACATTTAGAATTATCATTTGGCTATTAAGATTGTCTTGACAACAACTAGTTATGTCTTTAACACCACACACCCCATTTAGCCGCAGCCAGAAAGAAAAAAAAAAAAAACAGAAACTGGAAATGCCATGAATGGAAATAAATGAAAAGCAAAGACCAAATCGATGGGGCAAAAGATGGGCTGGTGTGGATTGGGTTGGTTGCTCAGCGATGGCATCGATGGGGCCGAAGCATGTCATTTTTCTAGCGGGACATTGGCATCAATTGCATAATTTATACGACGGATTGATTTGTTTGATCTGCTTTAAGAGCAATCATCGAATTCAGACAGAACAACCATTGCCACTGGCCGTGGCTTTATGCTCGATTCTACTCTATCCAACATTGGCCAAGATTACTTTATGATGAGCTCCGATGTGGAAAAATTGAACACTTTGAAATCGCTAAACAGATAAGTATGAATCTTTTCTTCTTCTCATCTCATTATTTCCATTTTCTTTCAATTTCCTATTTTTAATTTTTATTTTTTATCTCAATTGTATTGTTGCATTTTTAATGCTATTTATTTATTCCATATGTAGATGTATATTTATATACATATATATATATGAACAGCTTAAAACTAATAGAGTAATTTACAAAAGAAAACCAACTCATAAGATGTATAATATTTATATTTAGAAAGCGTATTCGAAATTCGTAGTGTGGCTTAGATTCATAAATTGGTTTATGCTTTGCCTTTTGCAAACAGTTTTGCTATTGACATTAGATGGCGACTGCTGTGTTGGCATCTTTAGCTCGGTTCGAGTTGGACGCCAAGTTGAAGCTGTCAATGGCACAGGCCAACGCTTGCAGACACCAAAAAAAAAAAAAAAAAAAAAAAAAAACAAGTGCGGCTGCTGTTGTCAAGTGAGCTCGACTACGATATAACCCGCAATCAGCAGCTGAATATATTTATATTTGATTGGCAAATTTCCTTATAGAAAGCACCCAAATGTGATCAGGCTAACTCATTTCTTATAGCAAACACAGACCGTCAAAATTAAAACAATCTAATTAAGGCAATGATTTTATGCACAAAGCCGAACTGATCCCTAATTGGCTGTGAAGAAACACGGGCATACACACAAATACATACCTACAGACATACCTACTTACTTACATATACACATACGTACACGCAATTGTAGGTAACGGCGTTTTTCAGAATACACACAAAAACATATTTACGCTCGCATCGATTATCATGCCATCTCTTTCTCTCACATGCGCTCGCATCGATTATCATGCCATCTCTTTCTCTCACATGCGCTCGCATTGCGGCTGCGGGCAGAAATGAGATCATATGGAAATATAATTTGGACTATAACTTTGGTGTTTCTTATACGATAAAAGATGTATCTTCTATATTAATAAGAAGATTCTTCTTATAAAATGGTGGCATTTATTAAAAATATAAATAAATATGAATAAAAAATGTATCGATAATCGATCAAAAATAAAGCAAAACTTGCAATCGAATATGTCTGTCCATCTGCCTGTTACGTATATTTGCACCAGACCATTATACCCTCTTTACTAATTTTCAATGGGTTAAGAATATAAAAATGAAATAATAAAAAACTTGAAGTTTGTCCCAGCTTTACAACTGTCCACCTAACCAGACTAGGTGTGTGTGTGTGTGTGTGTGTGACTGTACACATGTTATAATTATCTTTCACACATTGTGAGGCGCAGACAAAGCGACTGCCTGTCGTCTGCTGCTGCTGCTGCTGCTGCTGCTGCTGCTTCTGTTTTTCCTCTCTCTCTCTAGATTTCTCTCTTTATTTCTCCCCACCTCCTACTCGACGCATCCCATTGCCGAATGGGCGCGCGCCAGCCGCAGACAAAGTTATGTCAGCGCAAATATTTGAGCGCAGTCGAGTTGTCGAGCTGTCGAGGCCATCTAGTACAATATCAACACACATATGGAGCTGCATGTGTGTGCGTGTATGTGTAGCTTTAGTAGATGTTTGGCAGAATCATCAACAAAAGCTTTGTGTAAATATTTAGCTACAAAAAACAGAAACACAATACAAAAAAAAAACACAAAAAAATGCAAAGCTCAGCACGGCGTGTGGCTAATTGGCAAACCTCCCAGCCGGGCCAAGTCCATCCGTCTGAGGATCAAGCGCGTCTTTACGACAATGGGCTTGGCACCATTCGGCTTCCATATCCATTTCCATTGTCATGGAACGGTGTTAAAAAAATGCTAGATAATTAATTTTAATGACACACTTACTGGCTGCTGCTGCTGGTTCTGCTGCCGAATGCCGAATGCCGAATGCAGCGTGATTTATGCAGCAACATTTCGATTTCGTGTTCACCTCTATTTTTATCTCTCGAGGAGATTACAAAATGCGCCCTAAAACCTATGCATTTAACTGTTCATTAAGCCACGACGCTATCTGAGCCACGCAACACGTTGCCGATTGGTAATTAACTTTAAATTTGATAAGTGAACCCAAAAACTTGGCCACGAACACAATCAAATTGCCAGTTGTTAACTGTATCGTTGTATCTGCATTTGTATCTGCATCTGTATCTGTGTCTGTGTATCTGCATCTGCAACATTAGCTGGGCCTTCCAATTAACTGAGGCGCTTAAGTTACAGCTCAAACGCGTATTCCATGTCTACAATCAGAAAATATTAATCACCTCAAAAGGTTGAAAATCGCCCAGAAAATAAACTCTTAACTTACAAAATCTTGAAAATTAAAATCTCTCTTTTGTGAAACAAATATTTCTATTTAATCTTCGATTACTTTTTAAAGAGAAATACGAAGAAATTCCTAATCATCGATTTTTTTTTTTCCTTTAAACTTGCAGTCAAAATTGTTTCGTGACAAGCCGAAAATTATTCTATAACATATTAGATATATTTTTTATTTCGAACAAAATTCTAAAACCTTGACGAACAACAAGAAAAATAGTCGGCCAATATCGCTTCTCGTTTTCAATTTTGAACTGTCATCGCTTGCTTAAATGTTCAATGTTCAATGTACAATTTCCGATGTTCGTTGTCCGTGGTCCGTTGTCCGTTGTCTGCTGTCCAATGTTTGATGTCCATTGGCCGTGACCTGGCAGCGTTTTCAATTTTGCTCTCCTTTGGCGCTCGTCGACATTTCATCGTTCTATGATTGATTGCCCTCGCATCGCTGTGATTTTCAGTTTACCAAAAATGGTGAATTGACGCAATGGTGGGTTGGCTATTGTATGGGTGGGGGAGTTGGAATTGCGGTTTAGAGTGTGATTGCGATTGTGTGCGTTCATCCCGCTTCCCGATCCCCTGACCCCTCCTCACCTTGTTGGTGTTCGTTTGTGGTTGCGGTTGCTGCTTTTGCGTTTTGCGTTTTGCGTTTTGCGCTGCAATTTGACAATTTCATCGCAAAATTGTTTTGGTGTTTGTGGCCATGTACAGTTGTGGTGTGTAAATGGATTTGCATGTGTTTGCTGTTTTTGTTGTTTGTTGTTTTTGTTTGTTGTTTTTGTTTTTGTTTTTGGTGATTTATAACAATTCACAAATATCTGTTTACGTTTATGCTCTGGCAATTAATGGCAATCATTTCACAATGCTTTTCGAGTGTTAGTCGACTTTTGAGATAAAACATCAAAACGTACCATAAAAAAGTGAGAGAAATGTGCACTTTGTTTGAATAATACCGTAAACATGTGTTCTTTACGATTTACAGTTCAGTTTTTGTAATTTACAGCCGGACTTAGATTTAATTAATTCTTATTTAGTCTGGGCACTCCTGGAACAATTTGGTATGTATTGACCTATTCCAAGTGACCCAGTTCACTGGCCACTTGGCCATTTGGTAATTGCTACTTGGTACTTGCTACTTGCATCTTTTAGCATCTAATTATAAACATTTTCTGTTTAAATGCCCGAGGCAATCATTAAATTTTCCCGTTCTGTATAAACTTTTGTTTTATGCCTTCATAAATTGCTTACACTTTCTTCGCTGGAAGCGCCCATAATACGTGGAAATCCATTGCTGATTGTTGCATATGCCATCGCCTTGGATAAGCACAATATATATTTGTATGTGCATATATAATTATACCGTAAGCAACCGAATAATTAGCTTATAATGTATTGTTGCTGAAAACTCGGTTGTTTCTTGAAATTTGTAACTTTTCACACTTCAAAATAAATCGCATTAATTACAAATTATTTATTAATCTGTAAATAAGTTTTATGGACTTTTTTTTTTGGCTAGCTCTCCCAGCGATTTCCATCTTAGAAGTAGAGAAATTGTTATCCTGAATGCGCTCAGTGATTGAAATGTTTCGAATCCGTGGAAACGCAAGATAATTTAATTTGTAAAACATGCAGTTGGAATCTGTCAATTGGAAACAGAGTGAATGAAATGCAAAAACATATCGTTGGCAATTTGCTATTGCTATTGCCCCACGATCAGCGTCAGTTGTGGCATTTGCCACTTGTTTTGCTCGTTGGCTGCAACAAAAGCATATTTTGTGCCGCTTCCTTGCAAGTGCAATTAAGACGGCAAGCGCGACAAAGCAGACAGATGGACAGATGGGGGAGGGAGGGGGGTGTGTGTGTGTGTGTGTGTGTGGAGGATGCTGTGTGACTTGCTTGCAGCTTTCGCGTGCCACAGCTGCAACATTTTCCTTGTCAACGGCTGGCAGGCAGGCAGGCAGCAGAACAACGATTACAAATTGTTTGCTGCCAGCGGCAAAGTAAATAAATAAATACACAAAAAATGTCTGCTTAAAAATAAATTTTTAGCTCAGTGTGGAATTCTGTTTCTGCTGTTGTTGTTGTTGTTGTTGTCTGTTGACTGTTGCAGTAGTTGCTGCTGCTTTGGGGTTTGTTTCCAATTAACGCTAACGAATTAACATATAAATATATATGTGTGTATATGTTTAGAGAGCCAATCCCGATATCCTGCCGCTAATAAAAAACAAAGTTCATAGCCCACACACACACATATTTATATATATATATATAGATATATACACACACACACACACACACACACGAACAAACACTCCCTGTGAGTGAAGCTAGATTGGAATTGTGTGAATTTATGTTTAGTTTTTCCGTCGAATTGCTTTTTGTGTCTGGGCATTTTGGGGCCCGTTTTGTTATTTTATTTAAATCAAGCTACAACATTATTTTCAATTTGCCTTCAAATGAGTCGAGCCACCACTTGGACTCGATGCGAGTCGACTCGAGTCGAGTCGAGTCGACTCTGCATTTATTTTATTTTTTTTTTTTCCTTTTAATTTCTAATTTCAAATTCCGATTTCAATTTCTGCTCTCAAAAAATTAGTGAAATGCAGCAACAACCGAGGATCCCAAAGAAAACAATAAACAAATTTTCAAAATGTTTGTGTGCTCAGCTTCAATTTGGTGTTAGTTTTTGCCTCAAGAGCAAACGGGCAAGCAGATATACAGACAGAGAGAGAGAGAGAGAGAGAGAGATGGAGATGGAGGTAGATGTGTAACAGAATGGAAGAGCAATTGAGGGTGAGTTAAATAAACGACTCGTTAAGACACATAAATAAAACGCACCAAGTTTCCTAATTAAGTCGCCCCACTCACACCAACACACACAAATAACGCAGGCAACACACACACACGCACACACACACACCAAAAAGTGGCCCAAAAATAAAAGAAAGAAATCGGGCATATTATAAATATATAAGAGTAACGATATGAACAATACACTTTCCATTTGTAAATCGGCAAAATTTATAGAATTCTCGGTGCTGTCAAGAAAATGGGAACTTATTCCTTTAAAACAACTATAATGTTTACAAAGAATGAGAATGAGATTTTATATCTACATCTATCTATGTATTTTTTAAGAATACCAATGGCAACAATTTCATATATAACCTATATATATTTTTTGAATTAAACCTTATTTATAAATAATATTTATGTATTTTCATGGGATTTATCCAAAAATGAACTAGATATATGATCACATATTTGGTGCTAAAATGGTATTCTAGTTTGCCAATATAACAAATAAATAAAGCATCAGCATTCCAGATGAAAAAAAAGGACAAACTCGTTTTGGCTTAAAGCAGGCTCCTCTCTCTCTGAGATGACCTTGTCTGGAAGATTGTCCGCAAGTAAGCAGCCTAAGATCAACATTTGATTTTGGCACATTATTGTGCTTGAATCAAGACTAATTACGAATTAAATATTATTTTTATTATTATTATAATCAACAAAAAACAAGTGAAAATTATGTTATAAATTAATTTAAGCCAACGAAAATTCAATATAATTGTATTATGCAATTAAATCGTATTAAATATAATATTCAATATGCAAGATCAGTTTTTCTATATTTCGCTCTCTCTCTCTCTCTCTCTGTCTTCGTCTTATTAACCGTTTGCTAGGCTTAACAATAATGTAATTGTTTTTGGCAGCGAAGAAAATTATGTGGAAAAAAAACTCATTGAGTGCGGTGTCAAAAAAATCAACAACAAAAATCGAGCTGTGTGTGTGTGTGTGTGTGTTTGAGCGTGTGAACGTGTGTATGTGTGTGTGTAGGTTAGATAAACACAACAGCAGCAAGATCAACAGCAGCAGCTCGCAGGTGATATGCCAAGACATAAAGAAGCAGAGCTGAAAAGAGAGACAGCAACTGCAACAGAAACAGCGACTGAGCTGCATGCATGTATTTGTGTTTGTGTTGGTGTGTGCATGTGTTCGAGCGATGCTGCTTTGCATTGACCGCCCGCACGCCCGCTGCTTACAGCCAACGTCAGCGTCAGCGTCAGCGTCGCCGTTGACGTCGACCTCAAGTGTCTGCTGGCTGAGCTGCCGCTTGTTGTTGTTGTTGTTGGTTTTTTGATCTTTGTTTTGATTGGGATTCGGATTGGGATTGGTAGTTGGAGTTGCAGTTGGATGGTGGATGTGGATGTGGATTTGGTTGCCAGTTGCCAGTTGCCAGTTGCCAGTTCAAAAGATCATTCGGCTGCGCTTTGCATTTGCATTGTGTGTTGTGCGCTTTGTCATTAGATGACGGCTAAAAAGGAGCTGCAACAGAAGCTGCGGTGGTGGTGTTGAAATGTCAGCGGTGCCGCACTTCGAGCACATGGCCTCCAAGTGTGGCAATATGTTTTGTTTAACTTTTGTTGTTGCTATTGAATTTGAATTTGAATTTGTTTGTTTATCTTACAATATCTGTATATACGAATCTCTCTTTCTCTCTCTCTCTCACTCTCTCTTTCACTGCACTCGGTGGCAGCGTGGACTCTGTGCAACGGCTGACGTGCTGTTGCAACGCCTTAATTACAATGGCACGGCTAATTCATATTAATGATTTTTAAATGCGCAAAATATGCGCTACTGATTTGAAGTTGACAGCAAGTCTCCCAGAGCAGCTCAGAGCAGAGCAGCGCAGAGCAGAGCAGGGCAGAGCAGAGCAGAGCAGGGCAGAGCAGAGCAGAGCAGGGCAGAGCAGAGCAGCACTTTGAATAGAGTTGTCGATTGTATTTAATTAAGCAAAGCCATGTTCTACACCTCTTATGCACTCTCTCTCTCTCTTCCTCTCTCTTTCTCATGCTCTCTCCCTATATCTCTGATTAGACTTTGTCCTGTAGATGGCCTATCATTTTATAGCTGCTTTGGTTGTAACAAATTCACTAGAATCGAAGCGGCAACTGAAATGCGATGCGCCCAAAAGGTCAAAACAGCCAACACATAAATCAGCACCACTCTCATTGTCTCTCTGTCTCTCTCTCTCTCCCTCTCTCTCTCCCTCTCTCTCTCTTCCTCTCTCTCTACCACTCATTCTCTTTATTGCGGCGGCAAATTTCAATGTCACATTTTGCAGTTGCAGTTGCTGTTGCAGCAACTTGTTGCCCTTTTCCCACAGCGGCGTCGCAGACAAAGCAGTTGCTCTGCCACTTTTGTGCGTATCATGGCTATTTCAAGTGGCTTGCCACACAGTGGCCACTAATCAGCATGACGCTGCCAGTTGTGCGTCTGCCGCTGTGCTCGTTATTTGCATCATGTGGCAAACAATACGAAAAAGAAACACAAACAAATTCAGCAGTAGCCAAAATTAATATCAAGACTTTTCAAATTATAGCAAAAAGTTCACTCAACAAAAAAATGAGTAAATATTTCAAATTACTCTGTTTTTAACAGTTCTGAAAAATGCTTAGTTTATTTGCTGGTATTTATTTTTTATATAATGTTTTTTTAATTTTTGTTTGTCGTTGTGTAAGTGTATCTCAGCGTCGGCTTGTATTTGTACAATCATTATTATTTACTAGGTTTTCGTTTTTTTTTTTTTTTTTTTTTGTACTTATTGCTAATTTGTCTTGGTCACATTGGGCGTACGTGTTAAATCTCCAGCTGGGCGGCAAAACGAAGGTAGGAAATTCAAATCCTTTTGTATTGCAGAGTTTTTGCCATTTATGGCACTTAAGCAAATTAATAAAAGATGCCTTTTGGGCGGGCAAAACGGGACAACGGGCCAACGGGCACAATGGCATTCAGCATTTGGATGAGATCTTGTGGATGAGAATGCGAATGAGGATGAGGATGAGGATGAGCAGCATGAGGATGAGGCTTGTGTTTGGGCTTGGTTCGACTCACTTTTGTGTTCATTTGTGCATTTTAATCTTTTTGTTACGCCTCAAGCAGGGAGAGGGACAGGGAGAGGGAGAGGAGGGACAGGGATCGGCAGCAGTGCCTCATTGATTGTCTGCCAGGTTTCGAGGCTTCGATTTGGTCAATTGTTCAATGAGTTTTTGTAAAGCGGCAGCTGTCGTCCTTTTGTTGTTGCCTTGCTGCACATTTTGGCCCGAATCCATTCAGCAAAACTATGCAGCATGCAAACTATGTCCCCTCTACCCTCTACCCTCTGCCCACTCCACAGTCCACTCGTAGTCGTTGCTGTGGCTGCTCCTGTTGCATGATGTGGCAGCTCTGCGAATTGCCTAGTTGCCTCTGCATTTATTTACATTTGCCAGGCGGACAAGCGCTTAGTTGGACATATGGACAAACGGACGGACGGACGGACGGACGGACGGACAGATGGAGCTGAAAGCAGAGGCAGCCTGTCTGTCTGTGCCGCATTCCCATTGCCATTCATGCAACCAGCGCATTTGTCAAGCCTTTTTCTTCTTCATGCTTTGCTCTGCTGTTGTTCCCAGAGCGGTGAAATGCATCCAACACCCAACAGGTGACTGTGTGTGTGTGTGTGTGTGTGTGTGTGTGTATGTTTGCCACATAGTTGTCAAAATGAAAATGTTATTTTATAAAGTGCTCGACAGAGTCAAAAAGAACAGATACAATTTGTATACTGCCAACTAATCGATTAAAACACACAAAATCGATTCATATTTTTGCCGAATATTCAAAGAGTGCTCAAAAACTCGGAATTTGTCAAACGTAAAATGAGCTGCATTTTAGCAAAAGTCTTCTTCTTTTTTTTTTGAACTCTTTTGATGCGATTGTTAAAGTTCACAGAAATTAGATTTTAACTTGGATAAGAGATGAAAATTTGCTTAATGCACAAAAAGATACAAAAAAAAAAAAAAAAAGCGACAATCTTTGAGTTTTGCATTGTCAGAAGTTAAGTTGATCGTTTATCTTTGATATTCTTGGGAATGCTCGTATTCAGCTTTGGGCCAGATAGAGAGATGCCTATCGGAGCAGTTGACTTGTTTGCAGCTGCAGTTGGGTCACCCGATAGCTGAGGACTCAATTCCCAGTTAGCCCGAGCGGAAAGCGGCAACAGCAGCAATTGTCAATGCCATTCACTTTATGGCCGAGGCAAGTTGGTAAGTAAAAACCGTATTGTCAATTCGGAGTCAACAGCAACAACAATAATAAGTTTTTGCATGGCAAAACCAACAAATCGTGAAAGTAACAGAAAAAAAAGACCACAAAATCACAACCAGACAACAACAACAACAACAACAACAATAACAAATAAATGCGACTCAATAAAAATAATAATAATAAGTAAAATGCACAAATCGAAGCAGATCGACGATATTCAATACTCGACTCGAATCTGGGATTTGGTCATGATTCGGCAGCAGCATTGAATCTTTATTAATATTTTTGTGGCAAGTTGGGGGCCAGATGAAATGTGCGCGAGGTCAAAATGAAATCAACCGCGATTTGGTCTACTAGTTTGCGGCATGATGGGCAATTGAACCCTAAACCTGTCTCTGCCACAAGGAGCTGCAAGTACTGAAATACTTTGGGGAACGAACAATGCAATTTGCATATTAAGACAATGGCAGCGACAAATATTTTTGCATTTAGTTTACTTTTTTTTTTTTGGTTTTTTTTTTTTTTTTTTAGATATTTGGCTATCTGGTCTTTTGGTCTAGGCCTTGGCAGAGCGCTCACGACAACAGGCAACAGGCATTTATATCAGCAGATAGAACTAAACAAAAAAAACATAAAAAACAAAAGAAAAATGCCAAACAAAACATAAGTAAAAAATAGAAAGGAAAAATCACACACAATAGAAGAAAAACAGAGGCAAAAAGTTAATTGTTTGCAGCGTTGACTTTTCGAAGAAATTAACACTTGACCAAAAGCAACCAACTTGGCCAACACACTCGCAGCTCCAGTTTGAGAGCCACAAAAGGAGCATCAGGCTGTATACAGATAATATTTATGGCCAAATGACAAGGCAAGAAAACAACAACAACCAACACACACACACACACACACACACAAAACAAAAGCCAAAATGACACAAAATATGCGAATGCGAAAGTATCTTGTGGTTTCTGCAGTTGCCTGTATCTTTGTATCTTTGTATCTTTGTATCTTTTTGCCGTTTACTTTATGTATTGTGGGCAGACATTTTGCAATTTCATATTGCTGGGCCTAGGACACCGCCCGGTCTGGCACCAGGGTCCTGGTGACCCGCTCCCATGTCCCATGTCCCGTCTCCGGACTCGTTGCGGGTGTTTATTAAATGCTCGCTGGCCAAAAACTCTTGACAAAGGCGAGAAACCCTCTTGGGGTGGTTGGAGAGGGGGTGGGGATTCAGGCATAAAAAACATCGTCGAGGCCTTAACGACTTTGCCAGTTTTTTTTTTTTTTTTTTTGCTCTCTCTACTGTTTTTTGCCTTTTGGGCTATCTTTCACTGAATGACTCCTACTCCTTGCTTGCAGTGTTTGTTTTTTTTTTTTTTTTTTTTGTTGCTTGTTTTGCTTGTTGGGTTTGTTGTCACATTTATCGCACTTTTATAATTAAAAGGAAGGCAGGGCGAGTGAGAGAAAAAAAAAAACTAAAGGCTGACAGATAAGCGACTGGCCACAAAATATGAAGGAAGCCAAAGGGACGCCAGTCCAGCACTTTAGCCAAGTTGTCCTGCCAACAGCAACAACAACAACAAAAAAACAAGCCAACAACTGCTGCGCGGCTATCACTTGGCTAAATAATGATAACAATAAACAAAAGCCAGAGCAGCGCATTGTTGCAAACATTTATATATATTTTTTTCAAGTTGTTGTTGTTGTTGTGCGCTTTAAATAAATTACATATTTATGTATCTCTGTCAAGTGGAAGAAGGTAACGACGATTGCCACTGCGATTTACTTGGCTAGTTGGCATAATTGTCAACTCCAGAGGCAGAGAGAGAGATGGAGAGGGAGAGGGGGACAGAGGGGGAGAAGGAGAGTGCTAAGATTAACAACTTCCGAAATGGCTTTTTTAATGACACCAATTATGATTTTCTTATCGGTGCAGCAGCTGCCCGAATAACTTGGACTTTGAGATACTTTTGATTCAACTGCTGCTTCTTTTTTTTTTTTTTTTTTTTTTTTGTTGTATTTCCAACTTTTAATGAAGTAATTTTTCTCTCTTGTTCTCAGGCAATGGCTGATGCTGATGTTTAGGGGGGCTTGTGGGGTGTATGGAAATCTCTGGTAGCGCTTGCATTGTTTGGCCAATACAAATATTGTTACATGGCAGGTGACTTTTAGGCCGGGCAACTTGCGACTTTCGCCGCTTTGTTTGTCATTTATAATCTCTCGCCAACTTGGCTTCTCAAGTTGTTATTTTTTTCTTTCTTCCCTTTTTTTTTTGTTGTTGTTGTTTTTTGGGTATTTGTATTGTTTGCTGAGTCGCTTTTCTTGCTCAGCCCACATAGTTTGGGTGCGATAAGCAAACGTTTGTTCTGTTCAAAAAAAAAAAAAATAAAAAATAAAAAAAAATCAAGTAAAGACAATCAGCAGCTACCAAGCAGATGGGCCAGCTTAGATAATTATTTGCTGAAAAATCGTGGGGGATTAGCTAGATAAAAAAAAAAACAAAAAAAATCAACTTCAGATTTGCTTGCTAAACTGTGCATTGATTATATGGAAGCAGATCAGTTTAAATATATCTAAAATGTACTTCAAAATTAATCATTAGCAAATGGGCGATAAAACCATCTAACAAAAAAAAAAAAGAAAAATATATATATATATATATTTATTTATTATACGAATCTGTACATATATATATAAAAATACACAGATTCTCAAAGTTTTTCTTTACTTATTTATTGAATATCCAATTTTCAGAAGCAAAGCAGTATAATTTTTTTTTTGTTTTAATTTAAACATATTAAAAATATGTATGTGAAAAAGGGAAAATACTATTTTTTCCGAGATGAAATAATTTTACATAAAATCTTTGGGAAAATATAAATAATCATTCAAATATTAATTAATACAAAAATAATTAACCAAAGTTGCGAAGCACAAATGTTTATATAAAAAACTGAATTGTTTTAAATAATATGTTTTTCAAATGTTTATTTATTTATTTATTTACTAAGTTCAGCTGCATTTAAAAATTTCATTATTAAAATAATTTGCCGACGCTGATTAAAGGGTATTTCTAGTCGCACAGTTTCTACCGGAAAACTATATTTGATTTATTTATGTTGTTGGTTTTTTGTGCGTTCGCCTTGAGACAATTGCCCACTTTGAGCATTTCGACAATAGCTCATTTAATTTGAGATGCTTCACACCTTTCACCTGCCACCTGCCACCTTGAGCTGCAACTAATGAGTTGCCTCATTCACAATATTTGTCGCCTGCACTGGAAAGCTCAAATTGTTTGTGTCAATGAGACGACGACCAAATCTGCATTTGCTGCGCACACAAATTTTCAATTTGTTTCAACTGATGATTCGAGGCACTCCACATCGTTGTCGCTAATGAAGCCAATGCCAGCGGCATGCCACACCACAACCACTGGCGCCCCCAATTGTGCAACGTCATCAGGCATAAGCGAAGCAGTTCCAAGTTAGCGCCACAAACTCTGCTCGATTAATTAAATCTAATTGAGTTTTAATAGTTAAAAAAAAAAAACAAAAAAAAAAAAACTGCTCGACTAATGGCAAAATGCAGTTTGGGAATCTGAGATGGTGATTTTGATGCTGATGCAGATGAAGATGATGATGCGGGTGGTGTTGCTGTTGAAGGTCGCGTGGGTGCTTGGACATGTCGGAAAGATGCTGTGACAACAACAACAACAACAACAACAGCAACAACAGCAACAGCAACAGCAACAACAGCAACTCATTAATGACTTGTCTGAACTGGCGATTGGGAAAGCTCTCAGGAAGCCTCGCCAACAACTTTCTGGCTATGGGCCATCTCAAGTCTCGTATCTTGGCTGAAGTCGACTCGAGTTGAGTCGCCTCGAGTTGAGTCGCCTCGAGTTGAGTCGCGCTTAACAATCACTTAGCGCATTATTAAAAACGCTTTTTGATTGCGCTTTGGCGTGTTTGGTCTTTGCATGTCGGCCGATTGAAATCGATAGGCGTTTCCAACCATTCCCCCCGCACCCCCCCCCCCACCACTCGCCAACAACAGCAAATGGGCTACTTGGACTGTGGCAAGCGATATGCAACACCAGCTCTACTTGGATGTGGCAAATAGGTGTGAAGTGCTTAAAACCTCTTTTTTTTGTCATTTTAATGTGAAAATCTCTAGCATTAAATTTAATGAAAAGTATACAAAATAAATACTTGACTTGTGGCAAAAGATAAATATTTTTAAATTATACAAATTTTAATTTTTCAAGTCTAATTGCTCATTTTTAAAAATATTTTTATATGATATAAATTTTTCAAGTCTAATTGCTCATTTAGACTTTTCCGAAATGGTAAAAGCTTTGGGAAAATATAAATAATCAATCAAATATTAATAAATATAAAAATAATGAATCAAAGATGCGAAGCACAAATGTTTCGAGTTGGATAAAAAAAAGATGCAAGTCCGATTTTTGTGAGGGTATTTTGAAAAATATGTGTTTTTCCCTCTTGATTTTAATTGACCATGGCCAAGAAGTCGCACTTGGGAATGTCTCAATCAAAAGATACGACAACCCACGGCAAATCAACATAAATATTTGTTGTTGTTGTTTCTGTTGTTGTTGCTGTTGTTGTTGCTGTTGGTTTTGCTGCTGAGCCGGAAAAAATCGAAGGGTCTCAAAACTTTTTCTTTTGTTTCTTTTTTTTTTTGAGGCACGCCCCGCGCGTCGATATAAATGTGTGTTTTTCTTGTTGTTGTTGTTGTTGTGATAGTTTTTGATAATTTGCATTTGATTATGGGTGTTAGTGTTGTTGTTTCTGTTGTTGTTGCTGCGAAAATTGTTCCGGCAAAAGGCTTTGATTTCTAATCTGAACTGTTAGATCTAAAAGCCACCAGATTACAGCTCAGAGCAGAGATATTTTTTTTATTTTTTTTTTGTATTATTTTGGTTTTTCTTTCGACAAGGGTTTTATATGATATTTGATCTGGGCAAGCTATGTCAATGAAGTTGTCAACGTTCTATAGGAGAAAAGTAGTATACTAGAGCAGCGGCGAGAGAGGAGCGAGGAGCGTGGCGGGGATATACATAACATGCCGCTAATAAGCTCGTTTGCAGCCCAAAATTAATAACACCAACAATGGGACCCGGTACACAACAAGGGCACAATTTATGTAGCACCCACAAAACAAAAAAAAAAAACCAAAAAAAAAAACAACGACAAAAAACGGTAACAGCGACAACGGCAAGGAGAACGGGCGAAGGCGAAGGGGGGGGGGGCGGGAGGGGCATGAGAACGACAAAGGCAACTCAATAACAATAAAAATAACAAGATGTCATAAAATGAATAGCCAAAGAAATAACAAGTACAATGAGCCGTGGCCCCAAACAGCTCGGCAAGCCAAGGAAGGAAGCCAAATAAATAAATAAGTGAGTGGAGTGGAGAGACGTAGAGGGGAGTAGAGTGTTGGGGGGGGGGGAGGGAAGTGGAGTGCATATAGCCAAAGCAGCCAAAGCAGCAAGCTCAGCGCTGCAGCGATTGAGCTGCAAAGGAATCGTGCTGACGGAAAAAAAAAAAATAAAAAATAAAAAAAAATACAAAAAATACAAGAAAGGATAATTACGTGCTCAAGATTTTTTTTTTTTGTATTTTATGCGACGCATTCAATAATAAAAAAGCCAAATTAAAGTGAGCCTTAAGCAACATTGAGCGGTGGAGCAGCGACAGCGGCCCTTTGGCAAATAAACAGCAACATAAACAACCACCCAAAATGTGTTGGCCACGTTTCAAAGTAAAAGCAAAAATACAAAAAAAAATTATATTAAAAAAAAAATTCAAAAAAAAAAAACAGACAAAGCAAAAGAAGAAAATTTGTCAAATGAAAATATTTTGAATGCTTGCAGCAGCAAACGCTGAGAAAAGAGAAGCAGATGAGTATCTATAGATGACTACAACTATACATGTATATACATATATATATATATATATATATATGTGTGTATATGTATTGCTAATGTTATTGTTGGGCTTTCCCTTTTTATACGCTTCGATGACTTAATCTCGTCGTCTTTTAGCGCCTGTCAACCCCAGCCTCCCTCAATTTTGGCAGAGATAAACAAAAGCCAATGCTGAAATCGGAGGAACGCTCAACTTGTCTCGACTCTGAGCTGGGTATAGGCCTGTTGCTGGCCAGATTTTGTATATTTTTTTTTTTTTTTGTTGGTGGGGTAGAAAACCCCTTTTCAGCCTTACCTTTGCCAGTCAGGTGTGCGTTTGGCCGGGGTTGCAAAAATCACTATGATGCTGAGCGAGCTGAGCTGGTGGTTGGTGGTTGTTTGTCCCAAAAACTTCAATTTTCAAATACTTTTCCGAATATTTGTGTACAATTTAATTAAAGCAAAAATGCTCGAAATAACATGCAATGCTTGTTGCCAGCAAAATGCCAATCAAAATAAAAATGCACCGAGACACAGAGAGAGAGAAATTTACAAAAAAACAGGCAAATTTCATTTGAAAACTAAAGTTATTTATTTAATTATGTCTATTTTAATTAACAATACTAGTCACGTTTTTTTTTTGTTGTACATTTTCAATCAAATTACTAGACATTTTGGAAAATATATATACGTATACAGTACGCACTCGCTAAGCGCAACTGCCCTGAATTGAACTCATCGCAGCTTAAAGTTTTCTATTTCGAGTATTCCCTGAAATTTTGGGTGAAAATAATGAAGCTGTGCAACAACAGCAGAAATTGGCATTTCCGGGTATTCAGTATATTTTATATAAATTTTTTTTTTTAATGAAAATTCAGTTTATTTACTTAATTTATGTCTTTAATACTCAAAAGCAAATTTGGCCAAAGGAAAGTTTAATCGTCGAGTGGGTTGGCCTTAGCGAGGGCGCACTGTAGCAGTGCGAGACTCAATGTTTAACTGTAATCTGTAGTTTCCAGCTCATCTCCCGCAATGCTCATAGTGAATTTTCACCCAGCTAAGAGTCCATTATTTGGCTGACTCCCCCCTACCCCCGCAGGTGAGGCAAGCAAACACCTGCTGCAAAGAGCCGCAACAAATAGGCGACCAGCAGCAGCATCAGGGCCATCTTCACTGTGATGATGATGATGATGATGATGATGATGATGATGAAGTTTCATCGTTTTCCGCTCGTTCGACAGTTTCAGTTTTAATTGCTTTTGACTTTTGTGCTGCCTTTTGCATTCAGCTCGATTGGATTTTTAGTTATTTTATAACATTTTTTTGTGATATTTGTTTTTAGCTATTGCTCATTCGGCCTCCAGGGAGATGGGGGTGTGCCACAATGTGTTGCAAGCTGGTCAGCGTGTCGCCACTGGTCAACTAATGAGCTTTTTATTTGACAGCATTACGAGTCTGCAGATGTACATATATATATATATATGTTTCTATATATGCCTGAGGGCCCCATTTCGAAACCCCTGACCCTCCCTTGCCTCCCTGGTGGCACCCAGCGTTTATCCACTCCTCAACTCGACACAAATTGTGTGATTAAACAACTTTGGCAGCAGTTTGCCTCGCTGCACGTCGATTGCACTTCACATATCACACCTACGCCAACGTCGCTGCCGACGTCGCTGCCGACGTCGCTGTCGACGTCACTGTCGACGTCAGCGGCAACTGTTTCTTTGCATTTGGCACTGCACCTTGTGGGGCACTTGCGCAACTTGTTCGCTTTGCTTGCCTCGTTTCTAGTTGCTTTGGAATAAATTTGATCGCTGACAGGCGAGGCAAGTGTGGCAGCTAGGAAACGGGTGGGGCAAGGGGTGCATAGCCCATTGACGTACATGATTTAGTGCAGTCGGTGCAAATTATGCACAGCTCCGCGCCAATCGCCAATCAGCCAATCAGGTGAGCGAAAGCCAAGGTGTAAGCAAAGCAAACGCATTCGCTGCCACATGTTCTTGCCACATACATTGGCTGCTTTCCCCAAATGCCATTTAATTATTATTTAACATAAATTTAATCAGCGAGCAGCGCTTTCTTAGACCTGCCAATGACTGCAATCCTCAGCAGATCTGTGTGTTAATTTGGGCAAGCTCGGAATGCAAACTTTTATTTGAAAAAGCTTAAAAAATTTATGAATTACAGTTTATACAACTTGGCTAACGATGCTGATCAGTAATATCTACTGCTATCTTTGTTACGTTAATTAATTTTAATTAATTTGTTACTTACAAATTTCTTACAGAAATTAAAATACTCTCTAAAAATATAACTTCTACAAAAAAATAATTATAAATATATATAGTTATTTATATAAATTCGCAACTATTACCATTTTGAGCTGGAAACAAAAAATTCTCTTTTTTTTTTTTGTTTTTGCTTAAGCAAGAAAAATTTATTATATTTATACACAAATCAAATATCTGAAATATTAACTCATTCATACTTTTTTTTTAGTTTTGTTTAATTGTTAATAATAAATTAAAGGGGAAATATATTGTTGTAATTTATTTGTTATTTGTTCCATTAGAAGTTAAGCTCAAATTAATCAAAGTTTGACTTTTTTGGTTTCAAATAATTTCCATATGATGTGCTCAATTATTATTTGTCTTGGGGCCCAACTTTTCCTATCAATCGCCAAACTTGAGCATAGCATTTAACGCCAACAACAGCAACAACAACAACAGCAACAACAGCAACAATTTCATCAGCTGCACCTTGCCAACAGCAGCGGCAACAATGAAAGGGGATCCGCAACAGAGTTGAGTGGAATGGGGGTGGCTTGTGGTTAGGAGGAGTTGCATGTTGCATGTTCAAGTAGTGTGCGGTTGCAAGATGCTAGCTGGTAGCTGTTGGGCAGCCGACGCCTTGAAACTTGCCAACATAAGTCAACACTATGTGCTGCTGCTGCTGCTGCTGCTGCTGTTGTTGCATGCATAAATCTGTTGCATGTTGGAAATGTTAAATGCAACGACGACGACGACGATGGTTTTCATCTGAGCTGCATCTTTGGCGCATTTGCGCTTCAATGCGATTTATTTGCCCGTTGTTTGTAATGCCATTTATTGGCTTTGTTGTTGTTGTTGTTTGTTGTTGTTGTTGTTGCAGTGGTTGCTGTTGCTGTTGCTGCTGTTGATGTTGCTATTGCAATTGCTATTGCTGCTGTTAAATGCTTATTTACATTACGTTTAGCGGCACTTGACGGGCGGCTCCTGCAACTGTGACTGCAACTCCATATTCAAGTGGCAGCTTCGCATGTTGCCCCCTCGTTTGGGGCGGCAACTTCCCAGTAAAGGTAACAAATAACAAAAAAAAAAAAATAAAAATTTAAAAGAGGCAACGTTGCAGTTGCAAAAATTTTGATTTATGTCGGCGCTGTTGTTAGTTTATTTTATTTTTTCCTCCTTTTTTCTCTGCTGGCTTTTTATGCCACACATATCATTAGCCAAAGCAATGCGCGAGGGTCACTCGAGCATTTGGCAAGCTCAAATTTTGTTCAATTAAAATACCGTTTTTTTTTATTCTTATGAGTAATGTTAATTTTTTGCAGTTGTAGTTAACAACTCAACTCAGTAAATTGTATCAAGACCCACAAATATTGATTTTTTTTTGTTAATTTTGAATAAACAAAAATATAAAAAAAAATATGCATTTATTGCAAAAAAAATCGAATTTTTGCAGATGTCAATAGAATTGCGAAAGCATTTTGAATGCTGAAATTAATTCACTTTAATTGTGGCGACGAGTGATTCCCAAAGAGAATAAGTCGAAAAGTGTAAAAAAATTAATATGAAAAAAATAAACAGATTTTGTTTTGAACGCAACTTTTGTGGCAGCCCGGGCTAATCTCTTGCCACAGATCCGCAGAGCTAACTGCTGAGTAAAGGAATGATTTACCATTTTCAGGCAGACGGTAGCCAAAGTAGCTGTTGTTGTTGTTGTTGTTTTTGTTTCTTGTTATTGTTGTTGTTGTTGTTGTTGTGCATGAGCAGCTCGAGAATCGGCATGAGACCAAAAAAAGAAATAACAAAACAACAACAAGAAAACAACAAGAAAACATTGCGCATTTTCCAGTTTCGATTTAACATTTCGCTTATTGACAGAAGCAGCAACTGGATGAGGAGAAGAGGGGTCGGAAGGGGGAAACGGGGAGCACCGAGTTTTAAATTCAAAAGAACTGTTTGCCACGACGCAAGTGCAGCATCAGCAGCAGCAGCAGCTGTGTGAAGCAACAACAAACAAACACAACAACAACAACAAGAACAACAACAACAAGAACAGATGTGGCTATTGTTTGTTGTGTTGTGTCTTCTTTATCTATTTATATACAAATTTATTAGCAAAAAGAATAATAATTTAATAGATTCCATGAAAGCGACGAGAGACTTGAGACATCAAAACCAGAGGCAACCAGAGGCAACCAGGGGCAACCCACAACAGCTTTGGACAACTTCAGCTTCAACTGGGTTCCTGGGGCTGATGTTGACATTTGCACAGATGCTGCTTGGACAGACAAGCCTATGAAATATGTATTTGGCTGTTGCAGTGCCATGTGCCATGCAGCGCCACGAGGTATGCAACAAACGTGTAAGCCGTTTCTCAAGATGCACACATCAAAGGCGTGCCAAGGGGGGGGAAGGCTGACCCAAGGGCCCCCCCGCCCTGATCCAATTAACTGCTTACACAAAATACAAATGGACGGACGATGGGAGAGCAAGGGGTTGAGCGGTAAAAGCAGGGAAAGAGCGGTGGCAAGAACGGGGCAAGAACGGGGCAAGAACGGGGCAAGAGCGGGGCAAGAACGGGGCAAGAACGGGGCAAGAACGGGGCAAGAACGGGGCAAGAGCGAGGCAAGAACGGGGCAAGGACGGGGCAAGAACGGGGCAAGAACGGGGCAAGAACGGGGCAAGAGCTGGTCAGACGTGGTCAACATAGACATATGCCAGGGACCAAGTAATAACAGTGAAAATCAACGCAACGTTCTAATGTCCTTACTCAGCTGCCCTCAGGCAATGACTATACACACACACCACACACACACACACACACACCACACACACACACACACAAAGACAGTACCCAAGCTATGCTTTCCCTTTGATGCTCTCACCGAAGGAACCATTACAACTATTTCAGCTCAGTTCCCCTGACATATATAAAAACATTGCATTAAATTCATCTATAACTTTTGCTATAGCAAAAATAGCAAAAATAGCAAAAATAGCAAAAATAGCAAAAGTAGCAAAAATAGCAAAAGTAGCAAAAGTAGCAAAAGTAGCAAAGAGCTGCAATCAGTAATAAAAAAATGTCCCCAAAGGAAGCTCAGCTTTTTAATTAGAAAGTTTGAGAGTTTTTGCCTTTTCTAGCAACCACACATTTTCTACGATTCCAAATTAGATGTTTCTAAAGAAAAATGTATGAAACCAGTTTTGGGCTGATTTTCCAAAATATTTGGTAATTTTTCTTGTGAAATAGCAACGTGGATTTATGTGGAACTCTAATTAAATATGAAATGTTTGCTAGAAATCAAGAAAATTGAAAACTTGGTGCATTCCAGTAAAGCGGCCAGATAAACGGAATTTCTGTTTTAAGCTAACCCAAAATTAAAAAATAATTGCCTGCATTTTAGTTCTTAATATTCTCACATCTTTTTTTATTTAGAAAGCAATTTATTTATTTGCTGAAATAGCAATGTGGATTTATGTGGAACTCTGAATAAATTTGGTGCATTCCAGTAAAGATTGCTAGATTAAATTAAATTAAAAAATTAAAAAATAATTGCCTGCATTTTAGTTCTTAATATTCTCACATCTTTTTTTATTTAGAAAGCAATTTATTTATTTGCTGAAATAGCAATGTGGATTTATGTGGAACTCTGATTAAATTTGGTGCATTCCAGTAAAGATTGCCAGATTGACGAAATTTCTGTTTTAAGCTAACCCAAAATTAAATTAAAAAATTAAAAAATAATTGCCTGCATTTTAGTTCTTAATATTCTCACATCCTTTTTTTTATTTAGAAAGCAATTTATTTATTTGCTGAAATAGCAATGTGGATTTATGTGGAACTCTGAATAAATTTGGTGCATTCCAGTAAAGATTGCTAGATTAAATTAAATTAAAAAATTAAAAAATAATTGCCTGCATTTTAGTTCTTAATATTCTCACATCTTTTTTTATTTAGAAAGCAATTTATTTATTTTCTGATAAATTTAGTGCATTCCAGTAAAGATTGCTAGATTGACGAAATTTCTGTTTTAAGCTAACCCAAATTTAAAATAAAAAAAACTCACATTTTTTTTAAAGGCAACTGAAAAAAGTTTATGATTCAACAGCTGCTCAACTGATAAAAAAAAAACTCTGCTTAAATAACAGTTTAGAATAATTTTTGAACTAACCAATAATTTTTGCATGTAGAAATAAAACTCAAATATAAAAATGAATATTAACTTTAAATAATTTGATAATTTGAAAGAGTATTTAAGATGCGATTTGACAGCGGGCATTTTGGCATTTATGCTGGCCGCTGGCTGATTTTTAACTTTTGTGTAGGTGTGTGTGTGTGTGTGTGTGTGTACATTTGTCTGTTTTCGGGGACCGGCTAATGTGTGTGCGGCTGGCTTTTTGCTTTTGACATGGCCTGATGAGCCTGACGCTTTAGCATTGGCTTTGGCTTTGGCTTTGGCTTTTGCTTTGGGGTTGCTTGGCCCGCACTTCTAACGTTATCTGCATAAAAAACAATCATAATCATTTTTAGAGTCGGGGGGGTGTGGGGCGTCAAGGCAAATAAAGGGTTCGCATGGCGCATTTGCATGGGGCTGGCAACTTGTTGGCTTGAAGCGCTTTGAGCACTTTGCCTTAACAATAAATAAAATATAAATGCCAAAACAGCAAAAAAACAATAAACAAGTGATTTTCACATTTTGCAAAATGTTGTTTCACTGCTTGTCTGTTTGTCTGTTTGTCTGTTTATCCACCTACCCGGACTTTGTTTACTGTGTGCGCTTGCTTATTAAAAAATATGGCTAAGTGAATTTTGCAGCCAGAAACAACAGCAAAAAAAAAAAAAACGAATAAAAATAATAATAATAAAAAATTAAATAGGAACATCATCAACCGGCAACTGTTTGAAATTCATAAACATATACAGAAAATTAAAAATAAAAACAAGGCTAAAACATGCAACAAGAGATATGCCCAGGTAGTCAGACAAATGGAAATGGAAATGGAAATGTTGTGTGCGTGTGATGTGTGTGTGATGTGTGTGTGTGTGATAGCCAGTAAATCAGAGCGTATGGCAATGACAACCTCGTCACAGCAGAGCAGCGGCTGTCATGACGAATGGCTGCACAGAGCTCCACAGCTGTCCAAGCGGCTCCTCCCCAAGCCGCCCAGCTGCTGCCTTGTCCTCGTTGCCCTCGGGGCATTTGGGGGGGGGTTATTTTTTGCACTGAAGTGCGCATTTGACAAGCCCAGTAAACAACAATTAAAATGACAACGGGCCGAGAGATAGAACGAAATGGCCAAAAGGATTTGTGCGCGTTTTGCTTTCTTTGCAGGCGTTCCCTGAAAAAAAGTGGTAAAACCCCAACTGATGAAAACCAACAATGGACGGGATTGAAAGACAGCGAGTTCGGCACAAAATTATAGCCACAGGCACATGGACAAATAGACACACACACACACACACACACACACTCACACAAAACTGGCGAAATCGGCAACTAACTTGCTCTTGCACAAATGATGTGATAAACGAGGCCAAAAAAAAATGTAAAAAAAAAACTAGCCAATATGTGACTGCGACATGGTCAACGAAAAGGAAAACAAAACGTGGCTAAAAGCAAAAAACCAGAGAGAGAGAACAAAGTATTGCAAGGAAATATCTTTGGAAACATGTCAATGCAATTTCGAACCATTGCTCGAGGCATATTTTCCACAATGAAAAATCTATCAATCTGAAACCAGCCTCTTCCCGACTACGTTTCCCCTCCCAGTCCAGTTGGAGAACTTACTTGATTGATCTGCCAGGAATCGCTGCAATGCGTGAATCACTCTGCAATTTGGCCAAAAAAAGAAAATAACAAAAGCAGCAAAAGCAGTCAAATGAAGCCGATATTAAAATTTCACTATATATGTAAAAAAAAAAAAAAAAAAAAATAACTTGTGCCTATAACATATATATATGAATATAATTAATAATATAATTAATTAATCCGATTTGGAAGTATAACTGCTGAATTTGATTCTAGTATTTTGCTAATCATCTGCAAATTTTCCATAAATATATCTTTAAAGCTGGCGAAATATTTCATATTGAAACAGATTGGAAAATTGAATGAGAATTATATAAAAATGCAGCTCCATTAAATATTTAGCTATACTTTTCATAATTCCGATTTTAAATGTCACAAAATATATGTCCAAGTTGCAAGTTGCAAGTTGATATATTTCGAAAAAAAATTACATTTCCATTTCTTAATCAACTTTTGATTTTTCGAAAATTTTTATATATGTTTTTTCCATAAGTTATCTTTTTTTTTTTGGTGCTTATTTTAATATTAAGCATTGTTTTTATCGATAGTTTGTGAATTTGTATAATTTAATTGGAAAAAACGCACGATTTAAAGCACAAAGTTTTTAACTTTTTTCTTAATTTTATTGCATATCAATATATGTCAATCTTCTCTGCTGATCAACAATGGAATGATAATATATATAGTCCATAAGTAAGTTTTCAGGTTATGTTAATCAGAGATAATTCGGGCCAATTACAATCAGCTAACATAAATCAAATGCGTTAAATGCGATAAAAAAAATAATAAATAAATTAAACGAGTTGAGAAATTAATGTGATGAGAAGAAGAGAAATCAAAACAAACACAGATTTGATATATATATATATGTATATATATATATATATATATATATATATATGTGTGTGTGTGTGTTCTATAGCCTTGAAGCACTTGCTTTATGATGGCTGACTCATCGCCTCCTTATGCACATGTCTATATATATATATATATATATATATATATATATTTGTATAGTGTATGTCAAATAGCTGAGCGGTCGCTTTGGCTCATTTGATTGGAGAAATTGTTTGGCTAATTTGCACGGCATTTGGCTGAAAGCGTCGCCACATTTATCATGACGCGTTTAGCATTAAAGCGTCGCATCAAAGATACCTCAGCTGAGGGGGGGTTGGGAGGGGGGAGGAGGGACGGGGGGTTCTGTCAGTGTGGATACAAACTATTTTTGGCCAGCGCCACACCACACTCGGCGTATGAGTAATGTTTTGATTTGCCAACGGCTCAAGTTTTAAATTAATTTATTGCTGCCACTGCAACCAAAAAACTGAACTGAATTCAACTCAAACCAAAAAATAAAGCACAAATTGTTTTTTTTTTAGATTGTTGCTGTTTCTTGTTGTCGTTGTTGTTGTTGTTCTTGTCGTTGTTGTTGTTGTTGTTGTTGTTTCATTGTTTTTCAGTTGCCATCAACTAAACATTTGAAAATCATTGCGAGTTTTTCTCCGCTGCCGCAAATATTTTTAGCGCCCGCAATGTGGGCGTGGCTAAAGGCGGCTGCTGCTCAGTGTGTGTGTGTGTGTGTGTGTGTGTGTGTGTGGATGTGTTGCGGGTGGGTGGTTGCCACGGCTTGCATTTTAATTATGATAAAGTGCTGTTAATGCGTCTTTGATTGGGTCTGCAGCATTGCCACAGTTTTGGGCCATCAGTTGATGATCTGTGGATGGCCGCAACAAAGGTCAAAGTTGATCCAGGTGAGCTTGGCAATAACTTAAGACGGCAGAGAAATGGAAAGAGCGAGGGGCGAGGCAGAGAGGGAGCTGGAGCTGGAGCTGGAGCTGGAGCTCAATTTGGTGTTGGCTAAATTATTTATTATTATTTTGATGGCAGCACAATTAATTTAAGCAAATCTGTGATCTGTGATATATATATATATATATATATATATATTATTCAAGTCTTACTGCACAATTTCCATATTAAAAAACATGTTGTACACTCAAATTTTGAGCGGATTTGAATGAAACAATTTTGAATGGTTTTAAAAACTTTGAATTAAAGTAAAAATATTTCGTTAAAAATGAAGCATATTTTCCCAATTATTTTTAACCTTCGGCTAAAAATCATTTCATATAGAAGATGAAGTTATATAAAATATATATATATAATATATATATATATAAATATTTTTGCATTTGAATTTTGCTTCCGGTTTTGATTTCCAATTTGAATTGGCTTACTTCGATTTATAATTTCAGTTCCGAGTTGACTTTGATTAACAGAAATGTCTTGGAAAATAAACACTTTTATTGTAAGATAATTGAATATATTTATTCTAAAATTGGGTTTGCCAAAAATCATCGAAATAAATCACACAAATTGTGCGCCAATTTTGCAAACAATCATTAAAACAATTTGTTGTTCAAGCATATATAGAAAAATAGTTATTTCTTAATTTGGAATACATCTGATTTGTAGTATATATCACATTGATATTTATCACACATTTACAATTGTGCCATTTATCGATTTGTATCGATGTTGTCGATTCAATTTAACTTTAGCTGCTCTACCAAAGTTTATACTCCAAATTTAATATATATATATATAAGTACTGTTGCTGATCGGGAATATATAAGTATCTTCTCTGTCCTCCTTTTTTTGCCTTGCAAATTTGACAACTCAATTATGATAATACAAATAAATTAAAGTTTTTAGGTACAATTTCCAGAAATGGTCATCGGAATATCGGTTGGGCATAATTGGAATCGATGCGGGTTTTATTTTTGTGTCTTTGCAAATGGAAGTTGTTATTAGTTATTGCTAATAGCAATTACACACACACACACACACACACACACACACACACTTGGACTCATTATGTGCAAAAATCGAGCCCCTTTTCAGATGCTGCTCACATGGCAAAAATTTTCCAATTTTCTTTGGTTTTTTTTATGTTCTATTTTTGCCTGTTGTTGTTGTTGTTGTTGGTTGTAATTGCCAGCAGTTGTTGCTGTTGTTGAGGTCACATTGAACGTCAAAAGCAAAAGTTGGCAGCGTTAATTTCGTTTGCCCATAAACATGCAACATATGCAATGTGTGCAAAGGGGCAGGCAGGCAGGCAGGCAGGCGTGTGTGTTGTCCTCTATATGTGTGTGTGTGTGTGTGTGTGTGTGGAAGGGTCGGACTGCATTTGCAACCCTAATAAAGCGCAGCGCGGTTGCTGCCACACGTGGCCTGGCTCTGATAACAAAACGACCGCTTGCCAGCCTGCCTGCCTCGCCGCCGCCTTCCCCCCTGCTTGCCACGCTGCCTCGCTGCCTGCGCCTGCCTGACTTTGGTTTGTTCTGTTTGCCTGGACAACACCGTGCCACACTGTGATTTATGCACTAAGCAACGGCTTGCCTCGCCTCGGCTCGACTCTACTCGCCTTTCCTTGCCCTTGCCGCCCGGTCGCGCCCCCTTTTTGACCATGCAGCAAATACAAAACAAAAAATGCAATTCTCATCTCATTGTTGCTGTTGCTGCTGTGGCATGTTTGGCATGTGGCATCCACGCGAGACGCGCAACGTACATGCCACTTGCAGCAAGTGCCACAAAAACATTGACACATCGTTTACAAGGCCAACATGCCAAGAGACAGTCGGCGTGAGGAACACACACAGATAGAGAGAGACAGAGATAGAGAGGGGGGTCTCCCCCTGGGGAGCCCTGCAATGAATCGTGCCAAAATATCAAAACAAAACAATAAACAAAAGAAAATAATTCAAAATTTGCGAGCAAGAAAAACAAATGTGAAATGGAAACCCTCCCTTTAAATTAACTACACTGAGAAAATTGTGCATTAAAAAATAATTAAAAATATTAATTAAAAAAATATTAAAGCCAAAAACTACCGAAAACATGAATTTTTGAAGTTGCAGAAATGTTCAAAGCAAGTGTAAAATATGTGCAAATTTCTTAAACAAATTTCGATTTTTTTTTAATTGGTTAATAAATAATAATAATTTTTCAATTCTTAAATTTGTCTTTTATTGTGTAGTGAACAGAGGGAATTTTGTGTCCGCTTCTGAAAAGCTGATTCCAATTCTCAAATTGTGCATCAATTTTCTTCTTAGAAAACTACTCACAAAATTTGGGAAATCTAATTTTGAAATTATACCTGCTGTAAAGCATTATACCAAATATTTTGAATTTATTTCCAAAAAAAAACCAGAAAAAATCCCATTTTTATTAATTATTTATTTATATTTATAAAATGTGGGAAATCTAGTTTTAAAAGCATTATATCAAATATTTTGAATTTATTTCCAAAAAAACAGAAAAAATCCCTTTTTTTATTAATTATTTATTTATATTTATAAAATGTGGGAAATCTAGTTTTCAAAGCATTATACCAAATATTTTGAATTTATTTCCAAAAAAACCCGAAAAAATCCCTTTTTTTAAATTATTTATTTATATTTATAAAATGTGGGAAATCTAGTTTTAAAAGCATTATACCAAAAATTTTGAATTTATTTCCAAAAAACCCGAAAAAATCCCATTTTTATTAATTATTTATTTATATTTATAAAATGTGGGAAATCTAGTTTTAATAGCATTATACAAAATATTTTGAATTTATTTCCAAAAAACCCGAAAAATCACATTTTTATTAATTATTTATTTATATTTATAAAATGTGGGAAATCTAGTTTTAAAAGCATTATACCAAATATTTTGAATTTATTTCCAAAAAACCCGAAAAAATCCCAATTTTATTAATTATTTATTTATATTTATAAAATGTGGGAAATCTAGTTTTAAAAGCATTATACCAAATATTTTGAATTTATTTCCAAAAAACCCGAAAAAATCCCTTTTTTTAAATTATTTATTTATATTTATAAAATGTGGGAAATCTAGTTTTAAAAGCATTATACCAAATATTTTGAATTTATTTCGAAAAAAACAGAAAAAATCCCTTTTTTTATTAATTATTTATTTATATTTATAAAATGTGGGAAATCTAGTTTTAAAAGCATTATACCAAATATTTTGAATTTATTTCCAAAAAAACCAGAAAAAAATCCCTTTTTTTATTAATTATTTATTTATATTTATAAAATGTGGGAAATCTAGTTTTAAAAGCATTATACCAAATATTTTGAATTTATTTCCAAAAAAACCAGAAAAAAATCCCTTTTTTTATTAATTATTTATTTATATTTATAAAATGTGGGAAATCTAGTTTTAAAAGCATTATACCAAATATTTTGAATTTATTTCCAAAAAAACCCGAAAAAATCCCATTTTTATTAATTATTTATTTATATTTATAAAATGTGGGAAATCTAGTTTTAAAAGCATTATACCAAATATTTTGAATTTATTTCCAAAAAACCCGAAAAAATCCCATTTTTATTAATTATTTATTTATATTTATAAAATGTGGGAAATCTAGTTTTAAAAGCATTATACCAAATATTTTGAATTTATTTCCAAAAAACCAGAAAAAATCCCATTTTTATTAATTATTTATTTATATTTATAAAATGTGGGAAATCTAGTTTTAAAAGCATTATACCAAATATTTTGAATTTCATTAAAATAAAAACAGAAAAAATCCCTTTTTTTATTAATTATTTATTTATATTTATAAAATGTGGGAAATCTAGTTTTAAAAGCATTATACCAAATATTTTGAATTTATTTCCAAAAAACCCGGAAAACCCCATTTTAATATAGATTTTTGTAATTTTTGTTTGGTATATTTATTTTATTTGTATTTTTCTAGTCTCTCAGTGTAGTGCTAGTCTCTGCGCCCCCTTTGTGCCACAGTTCGATACTCGACTTGGATTCGGATTCGGATTTTGATTTGGATTCGGATTCTTTGCAAAATGCTTATCAAATTAATTTCGCTTAAATTCGTGTTTATTGTTCGAGTTGAGTCAGCGCCGTTTAGAGGGTTAATTGCGAGGGTTTATCCGTAAGCATAGCACATATGAGTAGTGTTCACCTTACCCCCCCCCCCCCCTCTCCCCTCTCTCTCTCTCGCTGTCTCTGTCTCGCTACAGTTGGAATTCTGTTCTTGGAATATTTGACATTGATTGCATGTTTGCTTGTTTATTTGCTGTTTGTTGTACAGAATCGAGTGCTGAGTGGCGAGGGTTGCTGCAAGAGTTGCAAATTTATTGAAAACGCTAACTTTCTCCCCCTCTCTCTCTCTTGTGCGCTCACCCGCTACACGTGTCCCGAGTTGTTCAATTATGGCTAAGCCAAATCCGCAGCACAAACAGCCCACGCCCCCCCCCCCCCTCCCCATTCCTTGTTGCGTCCAAGACAAACAGCTAAAAAAAAAGAAGGAAGAAGCATAAATGAGCAACCTGCCCCCTGCCACCTTGGTGTGTGTGCTGTGCAACCCCTTGCGGCACAGCATTTCAAAATGCCATCACCAATTTTTAAGACGAAAACTAAACACACGCGTTTGGCGAGCGTCGCTCCTTGGATTGAAATTGAGTCGTTTAAGCCATACCCCAGCTAAGCAATGCACAACCCCCTTCAACCTCCCCTCCTCCCTCCCCCCACACACACACACACAAAATCAGACGCCCCCTCGCCTGGTGTGTGCTTTGCAAAAGGCAGAATTTATTTCTGCTGCTTTTTCTGACTTTGTTTTGTGTATTTGGTTTTTTTTTTAAGCTCAAACTTAAACTGAGTTAAGACATAAAAAAAAAGAAATGCAATCGAAATAATACAGTTATTTAAACTTTTCTGTCATATATATAAAAGTTGTTTGAACATTTCAAAAGTTGATCGTTTTCTGTCCCATTTTGCATAAAGAATTTATTTCTTTTAAGCATCATTTAATTTAAGTTCAATTCAAATAATAATCGCAAATTGTTAAATATTAATTTTATATATATATATATATATATATTTTATGTATATATTTAAATCATTTTTCTACTTTTAATATTCAACTGCTTTTTGTAGATAAAAACATCAACAAACTGAAATAATTGAATAAATTTGATTTTGCTCAGCTAAAAACGAAAAAAAATAAACTGAAAATTTAACTAAAGTTCAGTCAAAATATTTAGAAAAGAAATAGCAAAATAATAAAAAAAATATGTCCTGTTTTTTTTCAATTAAAAAAAATTAGTAATTTTTAAAGCAAATTTGACAAAAGTAATTTTCGCCATTGTCATAATAAATTGGAATTTTTGATGGGGTTTATGGTAAAAAAAAAATAGTATTAACAATATATAAAAACTTAAAACTATTTCTAAATTTGTAAATATTTTTAATAATATTTTTTACCATAAACCTTAGCAGAAATTCGAAATTTTTTTTTTTCAACTATTAAATTTGTCTGTCACTCGATCGAAAATATTTCTCAGTGTATGGATGGGTGTTTGGGATGTGTGGACTCACCTTTGCACTCGTTGGCATCCCGGGCCGTTGCTCTGCCCCAGGGACGATCGAAGTAGAAGGGTTTGCAGCGCTCGCAATCCCGTCCAGCTGTGTTGTGGCGACACTCGCAGCTCAGCTGCCCGCTCGAGTCCAGCGAGCACTTGGAGGCGTGTCCGTTGCACTTGCAGCGCCCACCCACCGAAAAGTCAGAGACGGCATAATGCAGTCCGGCACCAGCTGCAGCAGCAGCAGCAGCAGCAGCAGCAGTCGAGGCAGATGTGGACTCCAAATTGTTGCCACCCAATTGAACGCTGTATTTGCCGGTGCGCAGATCTGTGGGCGCATCGATGGCCAGCAGAGCCTGCTGGTGATCGGGCTGATGGAGGCGATGGAAGACAATGCGTATATCGGTGGCGGTCACCCAATCCTGCAGCACCGGCGATCCATCCAGATCGCGGGCCGAGGGTCGGCCCTCCAGTGTGCTGAACGCAATCCGGGAGGCGAGTCCCACATCATGATGGCCATGATTGCGATAGGCATCACTGCAGCGCGGCTCCTGCTCGTTGTGCTTGGTGACAGTGGTGCGACTGGGTCGTCCAAACATCCGCCTGCACTGGGAGCTATAATATTGAAATGGCTGCCAGCTCTGGCCAAAGTCCGAGCTCTTGTAGATGACCAGTGAGTCGGGGCGGGGGGCACGTGGACAGAACTGCAGGCTGACATAGGTCAGCTCGTATTTCTTGCCCAGCGACAGGGTCAAGGTGACATTGTCGCCACCCGCTGCACTCGACGAGGAGGAGGGCTGCTGAATGGGTGCCGATCGCCAGCAGGTCACATTATTTGAATTGTTCAGATCGGTGAGGGCGCGCGGCGGGTAGCTGTTGGCCTCACAGGTGTGGCACGACAGCAGTTGGTCGGTGGCGCCTCCCGGATACTCGCAATAGCGTTGCGGCTGGCGTTCGCCGCAAGTGCTGCTTGCCGCAATGGGTGCATCGTAGGCGGCATTCACAAAATCGGGTATGCAGTGGCGAGCCTTGTCGTAATCGTAGCACGGATCCTCCGCCGGCGGCATGGCCAACATTTTGAGGTACGAATCGTTCGGCTTGCCCTGCGCAGCGAGCGCGCAGAGGCCAAGTAAAAACAGTTGCTGGCGCCAATGTTGCATGGCTCTAAACACTTTCAATCCACAACAAACAAAAACAAGAACAAAAATACTTGAAACAATCACGAATTATATATATTTATTTTTTTGTGTTTTTTGGCTTTTTATGTTTTGAGCAGCGCGCGCAATTGTTTCTCTGCGGGTGTTTTTTTTTTTTAAATCGCGCGCGAATCTCGTCGTTGTCGTCGTCGGCGCTCGGATGGCTCTTCGTTTTTCACGTCAAGTCGGCCTGCCAGTTCACAGTCGACTGTGTGTTCGTTGTGCACAAAACGCGCGCGCGCCAGCCACGAGAAGTCAGTGCTGTGTGTGCGTGTGTGTGTGTGTGTGTGTGTGTGTGTTGCAGCGTTTGATCGCGTCTGCAGTTGTTTGTGCGGCTGTGTATGAGTGTTCGGCAACATATGTTGCCAAGAGCACACAGCAGCTCAGCATCCACATTGTTGCTGTGACTATTATTGGTCTTGACTGTCAACTCACCACACCACACAACACGCTCTCTCACTCTCTCTCTCTCTCTCTGTCTTTGCGTTCGCTCTTGTTGCCTTGCGCAGTTGTTGGCGCTTGGCAACATTGCTGCTTTCAGGTGGTTGTTGTTGTTGTTGTTGTTGTTATTGCATTTGGCAACATTTGTTGCTACTGTTGCTTTCGCATGGCAATGCAAATCTTTTATTGCCCACTTGGCGAAACATTTTGTAGCATTCGCGACTGCGACAGCTACTGCTGCTGATTGTTGCCAGTTGTTTGTTGTTTATTGGTTTTTGGGCACGATGAGCACACATTACCAAATCAAAACCAAAACAACACCAAATGCAGCCTCTTCTCACTTCTGCCCACTGCCTGCTGTTTCCTCTCGTTTCTCTCCTTCTGTTTGTTTGCCCTCCGATGGCTATCGATAATGAAGTCGCCAAACGGCTGGCTGAGGATGGCGGCCTAAGTTATTAACTTGTCGTTAATGAAAATCATCAATTTTCAACCAAACAGATATCAAGATATCGGAATAAGAGAACGAGAGAATGAGAGAACGGTATAGAAAGAGAAAGGAAGAAGCGCGTAATTTCAACATGCTGCGATGGCTTCATTAATGCGTGTTGCTTTTGCTTTTGCTTTTGCTTTAGCTATTCTTGTTGTTGTTGTTGTTGTTGTTGTTCTTGCATTGGCAGCATTTCACTGATAAGCTTTTCCCTTTCGGCTGTTTTTGGCTTTGTTTGCTTTGTTTGCTTTGTTTGCTTTGTTGTATGCAATTAGATTCACCTTTGGGCGTGTCTTTCTCTCGTGTGGGCGTGGCATGAAGCGCCACAGCCCACAATCGAACAAAGGCCTAATTATTGAAATTCTCACGCATTTCCTCAACATTTTCAACTTTTAAGGAGCATCAATAAATATACATTAAAAACTTTATGAAAAATTAAGAAAATTAACAAAGTACAAAGCAGAATAATTTATTAATGAAATGATCATCCAAATCCTTGTCAGACTTGAATCAATTTTGTTCATCACATATAATTAAAATTTATTAAAAATTATACAAACACAGCTTAAATCAAAATAATAAAAAACAAATTGTTGATATATTCTGATAATTGTATTAGCCCATACTGAAGATAAATAAATATTTTAAATTGCAATAAGTATCAAAAGTAAACTGAAATTAAAGCCTTTAAATTTATAGGCCAGAGTCATCTGGATGGAATCATATAAACTTGCCGAGTTCTGTATATAAAATACATTAATTTAATATGCTCATCTTATTTTTTTAAAAAAATAAAAACAAAATTACAAGTAAAACAAAAAAATTGCACAACTCGCGTTGTAATTATTTATTTAATGTCAACTAAAGAAAATACACAAATAGCATTAATTGAATTATATAAAATTTCAAAACAAATAAATTAAAATTATATAAAATTAAAAATATGAAAAATGCAAAAACGTGCAACAGTTGTTGCATGAATTGGGAAAACCCCAATCAGACCAAAAATAATTATATAAAGTTATTAAGTCGCATTTATGAATTAATTAAAAATTAATTGAAGACTTTGAATTGATTAAATGATATATTATATTATATATTGATATATTTTATAAATAACATTTGATTTGTTGTGATCGTAGTTTAAATTTTAATTTCTTTTTTTTTATATTAATTATATACTTTTAGATGTGAGCAAACTAACTGAATTATCTGCAAGGGTATTTAATATTCGGCGTGCCAAAATTTAATGTTAAGCACTCAACATAAGTGAAGTATTTTGTTATATACCTATATCGACATATATATTTAAAGATATATGTTGTTAATGGTGGATCTGTGTGGCATTGGGAGTCAGTGCTATTTATCTGCAACATCTTCCGTCTCTGTCCGGCTTGCATAATCGCTTGCCTCACAAGTTGCAGCCAAATAACTGAAATTTATGCCGCCCATTAAACGGTTGATTATTTGTTGCTCTTGTTTTTTGCCTCTTAGTTGCACAGCAAACTCTTGGCTTAAATATCAACCCACACACACACACACACATACACACAGATATGTTTGGGCACTGGAGTTGGGCGATCTCATTTCCGCTGCCTTTGTTGTGTCATCAGTTGGATTCGATGGTTGTGTGCATGTGTGTGTGTGTGTGTGTGTGTGGGTTATCAGAAGTTTTGCCTCATTACCACATTACTTACAGTGGGCGTGGTCAGTCGCAACAGAAGGAATGTGCTTGCGGCTGACTAAACATTTGCAACAAACAGCGACAAACTACTCGAAACTTTCAGCGCTCAATGAAAATTGCATTTTGTCGTTGTTTGAATTTTGCTTTTGTTTTTGTTTGTGTTTGTGTTTTTGAGTGCTGGGGCACAAAAGACGCCTTTGTGCTGTCTGCTCATAATGTCCAGACTCTGTTTGGAATACCCCGAACACATTTAAATATGTAAATAGGGTATATTAGAGTTGTGCAAATGAATGTAACAGCCAGAAGGAAGCTTTAAGTATATGTATTCTTGATCAGGATCAACAGCCGAGTCGATATAGCCATGTTCATCTCTCTGTATGAACAAGCGGATCTCAGTGACCATATAAATTAGAAACTTGAAATTTGATATATAGTTTTTCGTATTTTTGCTTTATTTATATCGATTATCATTACATTTGGATTTACGATCGCAATAAATGCCATACTTTTTTTAGAAAGAATCTTCTTATTATTGCAGAAGATACATATGCATATTATGAATCAGCTCTTCAACTTTCATGGAGATCGTATAGGAAACACCCAAGTTATAGTCGAAAATATATTCCCATATTGATCTCATTTCCACCGCAAGCATTTTCTGTATGCGAGCGCATGTGTGAGAAAGAGACGGCATGATAATCGAGCGTTTGTATTTTTTTTTGTTTTTGTGTGTATTCTGAAGAAATCCGTTACCTACAATTGCGTGTACGCATTTGTGTATGTAAGTAAGTAGGTATGTATGTTTGTATGTATTTATTTGTATGCCCGTGTTTCTGTCCAGCCAATTATGGATCAGTTCGGCTTTGTGCATAAAATCATGCGCTTCATTCGTTTTTTTTTCTCTTCAGTGCCTGTGTTTGTTATAAGGCTGCTCGCATTTAGCTGCGCTTTAACGGTATATTTGCCAATAAAATTAGAGCAAAGCATCTCATTTTATATATAATTTTATATATCAACCGAATCGAGCTGGTAATTCATTTCAATTTAACTATTTATTTGGTTTAAGTCGATGAGAAAACAGTTTTATAAACAGCTTTAAATATTATGGCATACAAGCTAAATTGATGGCCCAAGAAAGGCGTTAAAAGTGACGTCCTTATTATAATTCTTATAAATGTAATGTTTTATCTGTGTGTTATTTTTATGCATGTTGATTGAGCTCTCTCTGCTAGAGCTTTCTTACCTGTTTTGTTTGGTTTGCAGTGTTATTTGTCTCTGTTGGGCTGGAGGCAAGTAATCTTGATTATGCCGCACTGCAACATTAGGTCAAACTCAGCCTCCAACTGAACTCAACTCAAAACACGTCCCCTCTCTTCTCTCTCTCTCAGTCTCTCTCTTTCTCTTACTCTCTCTTTCTATCTTGTACCTTATTGGTGACATCAATGATGTGGCAGGCTAATTTTGTTTGCTGAGTGCAGAGTTGCACCGCCCTGCCGCCCACAAATTTTCCATTGGTGCAACATTCGATGTTTCACACGAATGTTGTTTACAAGTAAAACGATTGGAAGGCACTAGCCACAAAAGCGAGGCACTCCCCCGCCGCCATACCCACACCCACCAGTAGACAACAGGTCAGTTTTTTTTTCACTTTTTTTTTGGTCAATGTTTATTGCAACATTTTGTTTGTCTTTCATGTCACTTGTGTTGTTGTTGTTGTTGTTGTTGTTGTTGCAATTGTATCTCGATTTTATTGCCAGAGCTGCAAGAATGCGAAAGGCGGAGAGAAGTGACGCAGACACGGGCGGCACGCTGACTGGGAACAGTATCACCTTCTGCCACCCCTCTCGTTCGGACCCCACCCCCACCCACTCTTGCACCCGTTAAGTATGCCGGCGACTTTGGCGCAGTGCAACTAAAACGCACAGATAGATGACCAGATTCCTATCAGCGTCAATAAATAAGCTTTTTTTAAATATATATATGTAATATATATATATATATATATATATATGTGTGTATGTTTGCATGTCTTTTATTCCTGCCCATCTTTCTCCCCCACCCACCGGGTGTCTTCCAGTCATCAGTGTTAGGCCAGACGCTCTGGCGCGCACAGTGGGCCACATCGGGCCCATCCAACTGAAATGGATGCCACAGTAACATTAACATATTCATACAAAATTCCAGTTTGTATAATTTCATCACATAATAAATTAAATGCGACTGGCTGAAAAACTAAAAGTTGGTTAAAAAAACCATGAACGCGAAATTATTCTTTAACAAAAAGTGAAAAAGAAAAAAACCAGTAAAAAAGATAACAAAACAGTAAAAAAAAATGATTAATATCATATTAAAAATTAGCATTTAAAAAAATTACAAAAATAGTTCTTTATGTTTTTATCAGAAAGAAAAAAACGGTATTTTCCGCACAATTGCACGTATAATTATAATTAATTCGTGCGGATAGCAAAAGCTTAGGCAATAAATTAAATTTGAATAAAATATTGATAAATACCACAGTGCAAATCCTCTGCTGAGATTCTTGTTGCAGTTTGTCGCTTGTTTTCCTCTTTCGCTTTTCTTCTTCTTTTATATTGAATAAGTTTTTCAAGTGCCTGTGTTCGTTCTGTCTACTACTGCTCCCCACTACCTACTCCCCACTCCAGTCTCTTTCCTATTCGCCGCTATTCGATTGCTTTCCCTGCTGCCCACCTCTGCCTGTCTATTTGTTTGTTGGTTCTCGTATGTTTCGTCTCCTCGCTGGTGGTGCAATATGCGTCGTATCTTTGCGCCTGGCAACTGCAGCGGAGGCGTCCTTAACTGCAATCCTACCTGCCTACATATATATATATATATAAGTGTAATATTGTATGTGTGTATTTATGTGTATGTGTGTGCAACCAGCTACATACGGTGATTTTATAATTAGCCGTGTCAGCAGCAAACAGGAAGCCAGGAAGGAAGGCAACTGGCAACAGTGGGACAGAGAGGGAGAAAGAGAGTGAGAGAGATAGAGTGGGCGGGCGCCCTTCAAAGTCAACTATCGTGGCCATTAAAACAGCCAATTACCTTCAAGACTCATTAAGTACTTCCAGTTACAGAGCCATACAAACACTAATATGTGATGAGAGGTGTATGTGGGTGGGGGGGGGGGGGTGTAGGGGTTGTATTGGGTTTTGCCAATGGGCTGCGGCTATATTTAGCTAGCTGACCGTTACAATCGAATTAGGCGCCGTTCGCAACGTTAAATGCAATTAAAACTGGAAGATGTTGATTACATTAGAACATTGCAGGCCAGTGTGGGTGTGGGAAGTGTGAAGGGGGAAGTGTGAAGGGGGAAGGGGGGGAGGGAACTGTGAGTAGCGCGTGCGCTTTGTGTATATTTGTTAGTTGTTTTCATTACCTTCTCCTCCTCCTGCTGCGCCGATTCTGCCTGAGCTTTTTTTGACTTTATAATTTATACCTTTTTTTTTACATTCTTGCTCTCGCCCTTTTTTATGGCATTTTTAAGGGAAGCTGGAAGGAAAACCGCCCAAAAATTATTGCGGTTGACCAGACTTATTTTTTTTTTACACTTGCTGCATAAAAAAGCCAAGAAAAAACGTTGTCAAAGTTGAGGATGGATGGATGAAAGGGACCCTGGTCAGTCGTGAGGGGGGTTGTGGGGGGCAGTTTGGCCTGATTATGGCAGCAAAACAAGGCATCTATCAGTCATGTGTATGTGTATGTGTATGTATGTGTGTGTGTGTGTGTGTGTGTTGAGTCCCTGGCCTGGCATAAATCTGAAATCCGCACGCTAATTTGTGCATGATAAATTATTTATGCCCAAAATGGAAGTCAACAACAGCAGCGAAAACAACAACAAATTTACCCAAAATCCCAAATTGGTTTGATGGCGTAAAGGGGTGAGTGGCGTGGGGGATTGGAGGGGAGTATATAAGCTACAATCGTCGCATAATCCCTTGACGTTTTCACTCAACACGAATCATTCATAAAAATCTGCTGCAAAATCGGAGGACCCATTTGCTTTAAGCAGAGGCAGTGGAGTGGGAGTGGGAATATGAGGTGTTGCAGGTGTTAAAGATAGCAACATTGTTTGCCTGAATATTTGATAAGCTGGCTAAAGTAAAAGTTTTCCATGCGCATAATCCACAGCTTTTATTCGAGGAACAAATCCAAATTGTTTACAAGGTGCGCGAAAAACATGGAAACTGAATTTTATTTATGAAATAATTATTATTAAAATACTTTGCCAAATTGAAAGAGATCCATCCAACATCTGTATATATTAATTAAATATATATATATTAATTGTTGGATTTATCAGTAATCGCAGTTCGCTGTTTAATTAAGTCTGTGTGGATAAAATTTGTTGCTGCAGTATTTTGTATGTAAATAAATTTAATAATCTTGTCTCTGTCCTGGCTCTCAAATGGCAGTCATCAGCTAATTGAATCAACTGCCTCGCCCCTCACCCCTCGCCGCTCGCCACTCACCACTTCCCATACCCCTTCGAGTCACAGAGACTTGCAAAATGGTAAATGCAAAATGCATTTGCTGTGCCAGCTTATTGACCAAAGTCCTTGGCCATAATCAGCTTCTGTACCACTCAAAGTCATTTGCCTGCCTGCCTGCCTGTTGTGTGTGTGTGTGTATGTGTGTGTGTGTGCATGGTTATATCTGTGTTGGCCACTTTGCTGCGCTACAGCTTCGGCAAACACTTGGCGCCAGCTGCGACTCCTGTTGCCTTTCATTTGGAGCTCATCAAACGGCGGCCACTTTGCTTGCAGCATTTGTTGGCTTTGTTGCTTGCTGTTGCCCCTCTTAGTTGCACTCTGTGTCCTGACACACACACTTACACTCTATTTTTACACTCAGAAAATCATTTCATATTTTTGAAAATGCGATGTAAATTTAATAAAATTAAAATTAAAAAATTAATTACGTCAACAGTTGCAATAAAATTGTTTTTTTTTCTTATACATTGTAAATTTATTAATTGATTTTAAATAATAGATTTCCAACAAAATGACAGTTTTCATTAAAAAAATACAAATATATATTCTTGCAAATCATAAGATATTTTTGCTGAGCAAAGCCCAAAATATAAATTTTTTTAATTTTGTTTACAGTTTGCAGTTATAATTTTTATTTAAATAAATATTTAATTTATTAATTACACTTAAAATTGAAGTTACAAATAAAAACATACCACAATAAAAGTGAATAATGAAATATAAATGATATTAACTGAAATTGTGACAAAGTAAAAAAAGAAAAAATTGCTACTTGTGTTTTTTCTCTGAGTGTACTGCTCTGCTGCTCAGGTGTCGAGCATTATGTTTGCTGCCAGGCGCTGCTGTTTCAATTAGAGCACAGACGGCGCCTGCATTTATCTAAAATCTCCCAGTTTCCTATAAACGTGCAACCACCGACCTGCCACACGGCAGCCACTCACCCTATGGGGCACTCATTACCAGCGCTGCCAGCTGCGGTCTGCCGTATTTGTTGTCCAGTTGCCCAGTTGTCCAGTTGTCGTATTTCAAGCAACACCAGCCCCCCCCCTCCCCCCTCCACGCAACCCACTCCAACCAACACAAATGGATCATGCTTTGTCGCCTCCAATCATTCCGACATTCTGCCGCTGCCTCTGATAGGCTGACAATGTTACTGTAAGGCCACCTCCCACCCGCTGCGCACTCTTTTTCTCTCTTTCTCTTTCGCAATTTCATCTAGCGCTTTGTACTGTTTCTCCTTTTGTCATTTTGCCATGTCCACCGTCAAATGTTTAATTATTTGCCCTCTTCTTCATAGCACACTTTTTCTACGTCTGCCATTCAAATAGCTTCTCTCTTTGCTCTCTCTCTCTCTCTCTGTCGGTTTGTCTTATTCGGTGCATGCTTTGTGCATTTATAATCATTTTTCATAAATGTTCGTTGACCGTTGGGCAGCTGCAGCGCTTCAAGCACATTTTCTGTGGCAGCTCTCAAAGGATTAGAACTAGAGACAGAGATAATGTTGATGTTAATCAAGATAATCATGATAATTATGCTGATGATAATGACGTTGATTGTGCTGCTGAATTATGCCTATCCTTCGTTTCTCTCTCTGTCTGTCCCACACTCCTTCTATTTCACTTTTACTCGCCTTCCCCCTCTGATTCGCGTTCCATTGCTGTCGCTGATTACTGCATTTCATTCATGTTTGTGTTGTTTGTCAATTTGACGTGCTGCCTTCTCATTTCAATTGGTGTGGGTAATTGACGTTGACAGAGATTAACCAAACGCCCACGTTGCCATTGGCGGCAGGTTATGTTGCATGGGCGTCATCAATGCGTCATTTCGGTTTAAAGTTAGAAAACCAATTCGACCAGCTCTAATTTCGAGTAATTGCAGTTGTTGAACAATGCTTATTTTATGCTTATTTTATATAAATATATATAGATTTAATGGAGGAGTAGCAAGAATCTATTAAATTTGTTTCGTTTTACGCCTAAGAGTTTCACATCAATAATTCACCAACTGAAAGCCAAATTAGGCAGCAAACAACAATCAAAAATACTATAAAAGAAACCTTTTAGAAGCAATTTGTATTATTTTATATTATGGCAAGGGCAGAGCGTATTTGGAGAGTCCCACAAACAGTCTAAAAAAAAGGACAAATAATTAATAAAAAAAAAAAAATATCTATTTTAGGTTTTTCTTTTATATATAATATGAATACAACTTAAAAACGATGAGCAATGCAGCTGTAAAGTAAGAAAATGAATATTAAAGTTATTTGTTCGAATGGAGCAAAGCCAAGATAAATGAATAAAAGTTTGCCAAATTATTTTGTCATGTTCTGCAATTAAAAGTCTGTAAGCAATGACCCATGAAGGATTCAGCCGGCACCTTGACACCCGACAGAAGTCAAAGGAAGCGCCGTGAGCGGTGATTAGAGGAGTCGAGTGGTGTGGTGGGGAGATGGGAGATGGGAGATGGGAGGAGAGCAGTGCCAAGTTGCGAGTCTTGTGTTTTATGCGTGTCTAATGATGCGTCAATCGACTCCAAACGGCACTGATTTTTTTTTAGCCGCATCATCAAATGAGGCGTCATTAAGTAATAAGTCTTTCAGCCATATCCAGGTCGCTATCCGAGGTCCACGTCTGAAGTCTGAAGTCAAGCCTCGAAGCTGTCGAAGTTCGAGTGAGAAAACCGCGTGCAAAAAGTTCAGCGAAAAGCTATTAAAAGTAAACTTGCCACAGCCAAAGCAAACGCCCACTTCATGCCGCCACAAGCAGCCACCTCGTCGCATTACACCAAAAGCGTTTAACGTTTTCATTAGGACCCGGGACGAGGGTGTTTGTGTGTGTGTGTGGGTGTGGGTGTGGGTGGCTGGGTTAAATTAAAGTTTAAAGCACAGCTGACTGAGCCAGTTACCAGCAGTTTGCAGTTGCAGTTGCAAGTTTTTATGTTGCCAGTTGCCAGTTGCCACTTGCCAGTTGCCAGTTGCTTACTCTTGCTCTGGCAGTCAATCAGTTAGTTCGCCTGCCTGAAGACGTGGCACTTCCGTTTCTGCATCAAGTGCGTCTCCCGAAGAATTAGAAAACGAAGCACAACTAAAATGAGCATTGCCCCAAGCTGAAAACTTCTTCTATTTTTTTTTTGTACTCTTTTATTCTATTTTGTTCAGCAAAAGTGTTTTTTTTGTGCTTTTGATTTCGCTTTCGTCTTTTGTGTATGCAGCCGCACAATGGACGACACGCCTAGCTCCTCCCCTCCCGGCCACCACCCACCACACAAAGAGCTGCCCCGGTTGGAATTGGGGTTTTGTTTGCTGTTTCCGCCTGGGCGCGAAAAGTGGTTTCTATTTATTTATTTATATCCCCATTGTGTTGCAACATGCAGTTGTAGCTGCATTTGGCGAACTGAGCGCCATGGGGTGCCACTGATGGATACGGCACTAAGAGCTGCTGCCGGCTTACGCTTTAGCCAGGCCCAAACGGTGTGTGTGCGCGGGGGCATTAGTTGTGAACGATTTGGCAGCTAAGCGTGTGCTAAGCCCTCAACTACCAAAGGGATTAGCCGTCAATCCCAATCGAATTTTAGGCAAAAGAATCCCAGCAATGATTTTCAACAATGCTCTCCACTTTTATGGATATCTTCATCTATAGATGCATTTATATCCTTTCACATTTAACTGGTACGTTTAATTTCAGATGTTGAAATATAAGTGTGAAATATACATATATATTTACACAAACAAACATACATATGCGTACATTTATATATTTGAAGAGTATATGTTTACTATAGCCACAGACAAAAAGCAAGTGCAAAAAAAATCCACTCATTTCTAACGGGTTGCGACGAAAAGACAATTGTAAAATCGTAAACAGTTATTCTCCATAAATGTACATAAAATGTATAATACGACGAGCAGAAATAAACGCATACATTCAAACATAAGTTCCAACGGGATCATGTAGTTGTGGGCAGAGGACTGTGCAAAGAGTATGTCGGGACAATGATACCCTCTTTTCATTAAGAGAATTGCGATCACAAATAAATATATATAATATATATAAATATATTATATAAATATATGTATATACATTTATATATAGATGTGTGTACAAACATTTATATTGCTATACTAATGGGTGCCCCATCCGGGAATTGTGTTTCTTTTTAAGTCTGTGCTTCTTTATTGACTCAAAGTTATATAAATTTGGGTGTTTTTAATGTTAATCATTGAATGAAAATGTGTGGTTGGCACAGGATCCAATTGTAGCCTGTTCCCTGATAAGCATGCATTCACATTGGTAAATAGAAATCGCAGGGTCCATATAATGGTGGTAGTTGCGCTGCTTGTGGCACCATCAGAAATGGACGATTTGGCATATCAGTGGGTTGATGGTGATGGTGATGATGATGGTGATGATGGTGATGGTGGTGGTGCTGCTGGTGCTGGTGGTGGTGGTGATGGGGGTGGTGGTGGTGGTGGTGGTGGTGATGGTGGTGGTGCTTGTGCTGCTTGTGGCATTAGCATTACCGGTGAGAGTGGTGCCACCTGAAACTTCTTTTCCATCGCCTCTTTCAACTCATCGGGGCAAAGTTTCCAGGTTTTGGCGTCCGGATGTTGTTCACTCTCCCACGCAACTTGAATTCTGTTTTGCATTCTCAGCCAGTCACTGGTTTCATTGCGCAGGAAATAATCCCGGCGCTGCTGACGGAACGGAAGGGGGTGGATTAGCTTTAGAATGATCGCACATTGGCCAAGTTTAACTCGCTTACCTTTTGCGGCTGTCCTCCAATTGCAGCCAAACGGTTAGCCCGCTCACAGCCAATTGCCCCAAATTTATTAACATTTACTTGATTCATGGCTTTAAATTGATTTTACTTTCGCTTTTATTCTTTTTTTCTCGATCTATTCAAATTTGCTGATATGTCGGCAGATTTCTTTACTGTGATATCAATGGCTCAAAGATTGCAAACAAAAAAACCAATTTATTTGCCACTTTACACAAGCTATGAAAAACGTGGCACGCGAATTTGACACTTAGCACTTAGCGATAAAGCTTGTCAACACTTGAGCGATCCCTTTCCAGCACTGGTAATTATAATAGAAATACTGTAGATAATTTTACATACCAGTGTTGGAAAGGGCTAGCTTTAGTGTTGACAAGCGACATCAAGCATTGCGGCACGAAGCTCTGCCTCGCACAATGTGTTGCAGCTGCTCAAGCGTCTGTGTGTCCAGGCGTTGTTCAACACTGTGTTGTGACCGCAACGATACTTGAGGCAGTTGCCTCTCCCACGCATTTAATGTTGCACGCATTTTATGTTGCCCTTCACTGTTTACAATAGCTGGGGAAACGTCTGTGTATATATATATATATATGTGCCACACTTAGAAAAATACTTATCTCACAGAACAGCTGTTTACTCCAATTGAAAGCTAGGTGGCAAGCTCTAGTCTGTTGCAGGTGGCAACCTTTAATGAGCATTCGAATTGCATTGATCTATTTTCTTTCCAATATTTTTCGCAGTGTACTGACCATATTAGCGCTGCACCTTACCTGCCATTATTATATATTTTCCTATTCGCATTTATATTTATATTTGTATTTGCATATATATATATATATATGTATATATATATATGTCGAAGATTATGTTATTTTACATTCATGGCAACCGTGCATCAATACATATGTTAAGCTTAATGTTAATTAACAGTGTTAATTGAGTACACAACGGGATTCCCCAGGGATTCGCCGACGCTCCAACAATATATATTATAGTGTAATTGTATATTTATACACATCTGTTTACAGTTATATTTATATCTATATTTATATATCTGGGTTCTAATTAATTAATAATTAAAGTTGATTTATTTTTAATTAAAAGTTGCTTATTGGATTGTGTTTTTTTTTCCTTTCATAGATTGAAAAGTTTTTTCTAATATTTTTGGAATTATTTTCAAGTGACGTCAGCGTCATCAGTCCAGCTTACGCGAATTTATAAGTCCGGCTGTGCCGATTACTGTTAAAGCCTATATATATATATATATAATGAAAATCATGACACCATATATATGTATATATATATATATATATATATATATATATATATATACGAATGCCTTAAGGGAAAGGGTATAATTATTGACGTGATCTATAGATATGTATATGTATATATATTGCATTCAAGTAAATATAAATGTATGTTGTATCCCATATATATTATATATTATTATTATTATTATTATTGTTATTATTAGTTTAATTATTATTATTATAATTATCATTACTGTTGTTATTATTATCATTATTGTTATTGTTATTA